>LNAC01000160.1:0-152044 GCA_002007465.1 Ailurus styani
ATGCTGTGAAAGATGTAAGCCTGATGATTCACAGACCTGTACCCCTTGGGCAAATAAAAATTAAATTAAAAAAAAAATAAAGTACATGCATACTGAGTATGAATTTTTAATGAGTTTATATTATAATATCTTAAGGAAATTATGGCACTGTCTTGGCCACACATAAACATTATCCTTCTTCTAATATGACTAAACTCTTCACATATTCTCATCAGGAAAAAACAAAAAGAAACAAATGAACAAGTATCTGGCTTCCTAAAATAAACTAAAAATAATAGAATTATTCTGACTAGTTCTGGTACCCTAAACAATGAAACCTGAATATTTCCTCCAACCCTGAATTCCCTAATAACAATTTTACACCTAACTTTGGCTATGCTGATGGCTAAAGTTTTATAAGAACTCTTATGACAACGTTGCTACAATAAATTTGGTAAACTTTGCCATACTGTGATTCCTATCCCTAAATACTTATATTTTTTATTTAGCTACCAGTCCTTTCTAGTACTCTTGTTAAAGAGTAGCTCAGTGGGTGGTTAAATAATGGCCCCTTAAAAATGCATCCGTGTTTAATCCCTGGAATCTGTGAATGTTACCATACATGACAAAAAAAGGATTCATCAATGTGATTAAATTGAGAACCTTGTGATAGGGAGATTATCCTGGATTATCTACGTGATCCCTAAATGCAACCCCATGTATCCTTATAATAGGGAGTCAGAGGAAGATTTGAAGACAGTAGAGAAGGCACTGTGACCACAGTGGCAGAGACTGGACTGATGCATCCACAAACCAACAAGTACAGCAGCCCTAGAAGCTGGAAGCGGCAAGGAACAAATTCTCTCCTAGAGCCCTTGACGTTATTTCGCCCTGAAGACAACTTGATTTGGACCCAAGTGAAACTGATTTTAGATTTCTGGCCTCTAGAACTGTAAGATAATAAATATCAATAGATATTTTATCCCATGTTCTCTGGGACTATATATGCTATGGTTTTCTGTACGCCATTTGATGAGTAAATCATCTACATGTAGAGTTCCAAGGCTTTCCAAAAGACTTCACATTCCTAAAAACTATCTTATTATAAGATACCACAATTTTTGACAACTTGTTACAGCAGCCACAGAAAACTAATATACCCATGACATGCCATTTGGTATTTCTACCAAAAGAAAAAGTTCTGACAGGTCTCGTTTCTCATTTTTTAAGTGTAGCAGTAATGGTGAGGAGACTTAGAAGTGGATATAGTTTATTAAGTGTACAATGCCTGCTATGCAGGGAAGCCATCAAGTAAGACAAGTCCAGGTTCTATGAAAGTACAAGCCGATCAGTGAAGTTGATCAACAGATTACAAAGTCCTAACCATGGGGTTCAGAGGAAAATTCAAGATTCTCCAGCTGTGAGAAAATTCTAGTATAGAGGCTTAGACACAATGGAGCAAAAAAGAAGAAAGAAAATGGGAAGGAGGGTATAGTGGCAAAGCCACATGTTCTTAAGTTAGAGAACCCTGACATTAACATTTGGCTCTACAACTTAATACACATAAGACATTGAGAAAAGTCACTAAGTTCAGATAAATCCCAGTTTTCTTAGTTTTAAATGGGATTATATCTACCATGTTGGATTCTTCCACAAAGATTAAGTGAAACATTAGAAATCATAGATTAAGTACAGTATTTGTTTTTTAGTAGATAAATGCTTGTATGAGATTTTTTTAGGAAGGAAGGCACAAATACAGGGGTGAAGTGGCAATAAAGGTCGTTTAGGGTTGTGTTACAGAATCTTAGGATGGCAGATTTTAAGTTCTTTCAGCCAATGATCAGATGGATGTCAAGTGGTCCCAAATACAGGATGAGAAATAACGCAGATAAGAAATCCTCAAGGGATTGTCACTGACCTAATCAGTAGTGATTAAGACTAGTTAATTGACAGATAGTTACTGTTGAAATTAAAATTTGCCAAGATGATTTCATATATACATTTGAATGATTTCATATATACATTTCATAATCACTTAATCTTCACAACTGTATCATAACCATTTTGAGAACCATATGAGAAATAGAGGCAACAAAAAATGAATTAACATCTCCAAGGTACACAGGCAGTAGTTCCTAAATTTGGATTCTGACTCACATTGGTTAATTCAAGACATTTCTAAAAGTAGGAGAAACTAATGATGACATTCTTCTTTGTCAAAAATCATATACGGTGCTCCTAGCTTACTTTTTGAATAAACATGTCTGAGTGTTTTCCGTGAGCCAGAGAAATGGTCTTTATCAATCATGACTTGGACCTTTTATTTATGACAAAGAGCACTAGTTTATAGAATTCCCTACAATGAATGTTTATCTTTTCTTTCAAAGCATATGTGTACATAGTTATTTATACCTATGAAGGATACCCAAACTGTGGGCCGCCAGATGAGACTCTGACCAATATTTCTTGTCGTTTGACATGTGCCTCTGCATTCCACAATGATCATCCCTTCATCTGAATTACTCATGGGCTGTGGTCTCTAGACTGCCTTAGTCATCTCCATCTGGAAATTAGTTCTTAGAAGTTAGACAGAAATATATTCTAAACTATTTGGCTTTAAATATGAGTATATTCTGCAAGATCATTTTGACCTATAAAATCTTCCATTAGAACCTATCACCTTGGAATGAAATCAGCATTCTTCCAGTTAACTTCTGCCATTACAAAATACTCAATGCCTACAACTCCTCTGGCATGATGGAATTCTCCCTACTCACTGGGGCCATTTATATCAACAATTTTGTGAATGGCATCTTGGTGATCCAAGAAAAGTTAAAATGTGGTTGTAAGTTTCTTTTAAACAAACGTAACAGTCCACTGAATTACTATATTAATTTAATTTAAGGTCACAAGAATAGATATTACTGTGATCATATTTAAGAAATAAATTACAATATCTTTTATGTAGGAAAAAAACCAAGGTTAATTAAAACATAAACTAACATGTCAGAGCTTATACCTTAAAACTAAAGTAAGTAGTTATTGCCAGATTGAGAATTAAAGGGCTTGCGCCTCAGTTCCGTAAAACTGGTGCATTTTCCTTAAGAAAACCATCTGGTAAAATGAACAAAGGGAAAAAATAGGAATAAAAGTTACCTTACCTTCATGAATCAAAATCATTTAAATAAGGTGACAAGTATAAAGTTATGAAAAGTGGGGATCAAAACCAATTCATTAACACTTTAAAAATGAATTAGATAACATTAGATACTGTATTTATATAGAATGATTTTGGGGGCACCTGGGTGGCTCAGTCAGTTACACACCTGCCTTCAGCTCAGGGCATGATCCCAGAGTCCTGGGATTGAGCCCCAAGTCGGCTCCCTGCTCGTGCTCTCTCTTGCTATCTCTGTCAAATAAATATAGAAAAATCTTTAAAAAGAAAAGAATGATTTTGGAAACACATGTTCTCTGGGACTATATATGCTATGGTTTTCTGTACGCCATTTGATGAGTAAATCATCTACATGTAGAGTTCCAAGGCTTTCCAAAAGACTTCACATTCCTAAAACCTGTTTGAATAACATATGAATCCCTTAAAGGAGAAAAACAGAGAGAGAGAGAGTGGGACAGAGAGAAAGAGACAACAGAGCATGATCTAGCTTCTGTCACTACCAAGATTTTTATCTCCCCCAGCTTCACCAGTACTGACCAGCTTTTTTAT
The DNA here is from genome assembly GCA_002007465.1 of Ailurus styani. NCBI lineage: Eukaryota > Metazoa > Chordata > Mammalia > Carnivora > Ailuridae > Ailurus > Ailurus styani. Next base: position 3,704 of record LNAC01000160.1, read on the forward strand.
TTTTTCTTATTTTCATTTTTTACCAGCTTTTTAGGCTCAGATATTTGTTGGCATGTCTATAACTATCACAGGGTACTAGTACCTTGGATATACTCTGTCTTTTCCTACAAGAGTTCAAATATTTTGATAAGAATTTAAATTCCTAAATATCCACCATATATAACCATGACTGATATGAAATGAGGCATATAGAAAACATTTATCTACATATGTGAATAGTTACAAAACCACATTTATTTTCATGGAACTACCTGGAAATAAAAGCAGATATTATTCTACCTGGATGAGGAAACCAAGCAGTAAAATGGACTCTTTCATTCATATTGACACAGAAAAAATACAGAAAAAAAAAGTACTTCTAAAGCTCCTTAGACAGTTGAAGCTCCATTTTCTCTTTCTTGACAAATATTCACTTTCCAAAATATATCTGGTCTATTCAGGGAAAATATTCAGGTACTAATCTCTAACCCAGGCTTTGAGAAATTTATTTTAAACTTCAGCCAAATTCACTGTTTTAATTATGCAAGACTCACTAGTTTAATAAGCCCACTCTACAGCCCACTGCTCAAAGTCTTTAACAGCAGGATTCTAATAGAGCCGGGTCCAAAATGCAAATGGTGCCATCTGCATCACCACATCCACTCCAGCAGCACTGCTATTAAATTAATAGTACAGTCTGCAAGATAAAACAGCAGAGACTCCAATCATGTGGAACCAGTTGAGTTTCTGTTTAACCTCCAGCAGATTGAAACACATAGCCAGTTCAGTCATGGCTAGCTTAGTTAATCCATACCCAAGAGCTGTGTCCAATTTCTCTGACCAAAGGAATTAGGGACCAAAGAAGGAAAGGGAACAGTAAGAAGACATTAGTTCCCTAAGTACAAATATAAATAGGTTTCAGTTGAGTAAGCGTCACTGTCCCTGATTGTATAAGGATTGGCTGATCAATCTGGAATGAACTCAAACATTAGGATTAAAGACATAATATCTGCAGAATGACTTAAACTCTTCACAAAAAGGAAGTACATAAAGTATATTAAAAGTGGCATTTTAATATATTCACATATTGGTGTAATTTAGGGTTAAGTAGAACTTCTATTATTTGAAACCTTACTATTTGCAACTTTGGTCTTCACTGCAAGTAATTTTACATTAGCGAGTTTTGACATGATAAATATTAGACAAAATTCAATTTCTATCTGGAAAAAATTATTTCAAATTCTGTCCAGAACATGTATTTGCGTCATAGGGAATTAAAAGATTTCAGTTGTTGCCCCGACTCCCTTAAAAAGCAGGCAAGGCTGATCATTTGGGGAATCCTGAGCATTATTTAGAAATATATCCCTTTGAAAGCTCTTGCTTCCTATCCGTTTCTTTAAAGTTTTATGACTACGAGGGCCACTCCTAGAAAAGAGATGCTTGTAAAATGAGCAAGACAATGTTGGCCATTATTAATATGCCTCTAATGCAAGATTGCAGTTACTGGATTCAGTTGAATTGAAAGGGATATTAATCATCATGTTGTCACTGTCCATGTACCCCTTGAGGCTCTATATGAAAGCTGCGGGACATAGCAGTCTGTAGCAAGTTAATATAATGACTGCATTTCTGTGCCAACGATTTAAAAAGTACTGGATGGCATAAAAAATTCAAGGTTAAAAAAAATTGAACTCTGACTTATTACAGTGACATACTCAAAGAAGAAAAATATTTACTAGTAAGTCAATAATTATATTTACAGTACTATCTTAGAGGGAAAAACCAGTTGTAAATAATTTAAACATTGTCACATATTTTGAAGTTACTTTGATTCCAACAATTAAATATTATTTATTATATTTATACCTGAAATTAACTGAGAAGTAAAGGTATTCATTTCAACAGGATCAAAAATATCAAAACAAGGAAAACACTCCACATGAAAATTTTCCTTTCTCCCATACAAGTACACAAAATATATATCCTAAATAAAAATAAGAGTAAACACAAAATTATACAGTTACCTTTAGTTAGTATTTTCCTTTCAGGTTTCTCCTGCTTTTCAGTCTTTTCTTTGTGTATTTCTAGGAAAAAGACATAATTTATAATTTAAAAACTATTTTTGAAAATGTACAAAATGTAAATTATAGCTATGATCTAAGCTTTAAAATTCTACCAGAAAGTCTCAGTTTTTTCTAGATGGAAAAAAGTCATTGCAACATATTGCTACATAAATCACTCATTTATTGAAATAAGGAAAAAGTTGGGTTTACCTCAAAATTAGTGTTATTTGAAAAAGCTTAAAAACTTACATAAATGGGGATATGTTGTCACCATTTTCAGTGTTACAATTGATCACAAACTATAATTATGCTTTATTTCAATTACTCTCAATACAATTAAGAATCCTTAGTAAGAATGTCATTAAGATTGAGGAAGATTTCACTTTTACATATTAAATTAAGAATTTGTGAAATGAACTGTAACTACGTAATAGGAAATATATCTCAGAAGTATTGACTCTAAGCTATGTTTATAATCAGAATTTGGCATTGCATTTAACCAATAATTACTGCATGCAGATATGACACATTTCATGGAATAAGGGAGTTGTTACATTTTTTTCTAAATATCAGGTTTTAACAAATATATTTAATTTGCTGCTAGCTTCAGTATACATACACTGCCAAGGCTTGGAAAATGAAGTTAATTCTGAATTTGCAGTTAATTTGGATAGACCTAAATTAGATATTAGAGTTTACAAATATGATTACTACCTCTGAAAAGTGACTTAATATTAATAGCTTGGTTTTTCTTAGAAAAATGCTAATGAATTTTACTTATTTATTTATCACAACTTTATTTCTCAGATGATCTGAGTTGGTGCTAATCACTGTACACATTTTAAATTCTCCATTTGTAAATATGAATTTGCATTTTTAAAATTTTTCCAGAAATGTAAAATCAAGACCATTCCTAAGTATCTTAGGAAAAAACAGTGACTTTCTCCTGTTATGGAGGTAATCATCACTGTGAAAATTGACCCCCTTGTCTACCCCATGAATCCCCCGTCACACTATTTACAGGGCACTCCTTTACCTTTATGCCATCCCTGACTCTGATATGGCAATAGAGACACAAAAGAGTTAAGATACTTAATCAAATCTCTAATAAAATTTCTCCAAGTTTCAAAGAAAGATCTTTGAAACCCATAGGAATCCATTTTTCTTCTTCTCTCACCATTTTTTTAGATGTCTTCTCTATAGGTCTCCAAATCCTGCTCCGTGTGTGTGTGCGCGCGCGCGCGCGCGTGTGTGTGTGTGTATGTGTGTGTGTGTGTGTGTGTGTGTGTGTGTGTGTGTGTGTGTGTGTGTGTGTGTGTGTGTGTGTTCGTTCCAGATATCTGCTGGCCACTTACCATCAATCCTTTCTGAGTTGGGTGAATCATTATTTGGCGTAGGGTGGGCTGTTCTGTGCAAGCCCTTGTATTTAGCAGCATCCCTGGCCTCTACCCATTAAATCCACGTAGCTCCTCCCCCTATCATGACCATGAGAAGTGTCTTTAGATATTGCCAAATGCCCCCTGTATGGGAAAAATGAGCCCCCAGAAAAATGCTCAGATGGTTCAGGACAGTATTTCTTTTGCTTATCCTGTGCTCTTGGTTTCTACAGTACTTCCATAATTATGAAACAAGAATAGTGTTGCCCTGTAAATTATCATATAGAGGCATGTGTATGGAAAATTTTGATCTGTTTTTAAAGAAACATGCCCTGTTTGCAAAGGCACAGTAAAGTTGTATCTTACAGGCTATAGACAATAAAGCTAACATAAACTTTATTTAACACACACACACAGACACAAAGAATAATCCCTTTCACTAGCTGGACCTATACTGCCTTAGGCAGTAGCCACAGGATTTACATGCATATTAAGGACATAATATGCAGTTTGTCCAGATTGAGATGTGCTGTAAGTATATGCTGGATTATGAAGACTTAGTATTAAAAGAATATAAAATATTTCATTAATGATTTTATATTAATAACATATTGGAATGATATGATTTTAGACATATTTAGTGTGATCATTTTGTGTGTCAACTTGGTTAGACTACCGTCCCAAGTCATTCAAATGAACACTAATCTAGGATTTGCTGTGAGGGTATTTTACAGAAATAATGAAAATCCTTAATCCATAGACTTTAAATAAGCAGATGATTCTGGATCACGAGGTTTCCCAGAGAGAGGGAAGAAATTCTGTCTGGGGATGACAGCTTTCATCCCTGCCCATGGATTCAAGTTTGCCTCTGGTTCTCCCTTCCTGACTGCTATCCTATGCATTCTGACCTGCTTAGCCAGTCCCCACAATCACATAGGCCAATTCATTGTAATGAATCTCTTAATACATAAATATATCTGCATAATCTTCTACTGGTACTGCTTTTCTGGTTGATCCCTCACTGAGACCCTGATTAGGTTAAATAAGACACAGGATTAAAATTAATTTCATATTATTCTTTTTACATTTTAAATGTGTAGCTACTTGAAAATTGTAAGTTTCAAATGTGGTCACATTATATTACTCTCAGACAGTGCTGGTTTAGTCCTAGGAGTGGGCACATGACCTTTTTAAAGCCTTAGGTCATCCACAGGGTTAAATCTTTTACAAGTGAAAAAGCAAATTCGAAATTTTCAAAAATTTCAAAAATTTCCTGTCAGTACTGTCTTACATCCTCCCTTCTATTCAGGCCAACAGAGGCTGTGGAGAAGATTGGTGTCTTGGATAACTCAGGCCAATAAAGTAAGTAAAACACCAGAGATTTAGAGGAGTCTTTGGATATGCCAAGGGAGTCACATTTAAAGGATAATTTCTTGCTCCTAAGTAAGGGTTGATTCGAATGCAGAAATGGGATGAAATTTTCTAAATTAAAAGCTTACATTATATGCTCTATTCATTGTGAGACAAGAAGGCCTTGAAATCATCATTTAGAATAATACTTTTCCTTTAGAGGTAGGCCTGCGTGTGTGTGTGTGTGTGTGTGTGTGTGTGTGTGTGTGTGTGTGTGTTTTGCAGACATCTGTTGTCCACTCAGAAGAGCAAAGCAGAGGTTCTACAACTCCCACAGGAGGCTCAGACCTGACTGAATTAGAACTTTCTGCAAGGTCAGGTGCTAAAGATCATCCTGGCTCTGTAATCCTGCCAGAGTTTCCTAGCCTAACTTCTTCTCGGGGAAATACACTGGATGGGGTGGCAGTCTGTGGGAATACACAACCCATGTTGGTCAATGGCTGTGTTTCCTGCAAGGAAGTTTGCAGATCAGACATCAGACATAAGGAGCAGCAGCAGGGACCACTTGGGTACCCCTTAGCTCTAGCTCTTTTTTTTTTAAATTTATTTATTTGACAGAGATAGAGAGCACAAACAGGGGGAGTGATAGAGGCAGAGGGAGAGAGAGAGGGAAAAGCAGCTCCCCACTGAGCAGTGAGCCCAATGGGGGGCTCCATCCCAGGACCGTGAGATCATAACCTGAACCGAAGGCAGATGCTTAACCGATGGAGCCACCCAGGAGCCCTGCTCTAGCTCTTTTGTACACAGAAACATCTCATCAGAAGGGCATGAGCTCTAGATTGTGACCAGAATTGAAACGAGCAGACGTTCATCCTGGAGGGAAAAAAATAAAGTGAAAGAAGACAAATCTCAACGAGATTGGAATGAAGAACACCATTTACGAAAAGGCGGGGCGGGGGTATACATTGTCTCCACCATTTTTCAAACACGTGGGAGGGAGGTAACCCTAAGGAGGAAGGTAAATCCCAGCATGCTGGCTACACTTCACAGTAAGTTTTCCTTAAGAAAAAATAAAAATAAATCAAACTAAAGGAAAATTAGACTGAAAAAATGGCAATGTATTTCTGAGTATTTGTTTTTTACTCTATGGTAAATAGAGCTGGCACAACAACACAGTTCTGTAACTCAGACCAATCTCAAGGGTAAGGCCCTAATATTTTATTTCTCTGATTCTGTACTTCAGCGTTATACAAAGGACAGCCTCATTGCTTTGGACAGATCTACTTAGATTTCTCACAAGTGGCAGTGGGGGCCATGGATTAAAACAAACATACATGCACACATACAAAATAAAATCTTTACTACTCACAGCAAAATATGATGACTTACACAGACACATTTTGACAGCAACATCATCAACTAATCTTTTAACTGATAATCACTTGAAGACCATTAGTATTTCTATAGCGGCAAGTGTAGACTGCACAGCTAACCTTGTAAAGGCATACACATACCTACATTTCTCTGCTTAGAGAAGACAAAAGAAATTTATTTCTTATGATTCAAACTTAAGGATAAATTCAATTTCTCTCTGCATGTTTTATTGCAACATCGTTTTTTCTTTGGGGATTGGATTCTATGACTAGCGTTACTGCCTGTGGCCATCAGATGCCTGAAGAATCCAATGAAGTCTCTGCACATGAGCCATTCTGTCTGCTTACACTTGCGCCAGGAAATGATAACCATTCGGGCTCCTGTCCAACTGAGTAACGACGTGCTACCAATTTAGACTTCAGAAGGATATTTTTCTCATAAGCAGATGATGTTTGATTTGTTCCTCTCAACTGCTCTTTCCAGCTAAGAACCATTTGTATAAGAATGTAAAATTAAATTTTAAAAGATTCAAGTCACTAAAAGATTCAAGTCACTAGAGCTTTATCGCCCCATGGTTTTCAACAAACTTCCAAGAAAAATAAAATTTCCTATATTATATTAAAACTAGCTTGCTTAATATTTTCCATAAACTGGTGAATAACTCCATTATTTGGTAATATGACAAAAATGTATAATTGCATTAAACTGCATTTAACAACATGACACTCTTTAAGAACAGTTCACTTAAACTTGCACAATTCCTGGATACAAAGGACAGAGAAGGTCAAAGCAGGCATCATTTACCTCCAAATGTATGTGCACTGCAATTAGATTAGCGTCCCATGTCTCTGAAAACATAATAAGTCTCAGTACCAGATGCCAGTTGGAATCACAAACCATTTTGGTAACTGGTAAACCTTAAAGATCGTTCTGTGGCTTAAAAGGCACAGAGGTCAAAGTATCTCGATCCTGGCGTGAGAACGCCCACAGGCCTTTAAGGATACAAGCTTATATTTGAATTCTGAGAATTGGAGATGGGAAAAATATCATGGAGAAAGAGTGACAACTGTCTCAATGTGTCAGGAGGCAAAAGGAAATTCCTTTTTCTACTGAGTCATCGGAAACTGCCTAAGAAGAGTGAAGCATTACTCCACTGATGTTTACTGTGTTGGAACTGGGGTAAAGGCACTAAAAGATTTACAAAATGGGCAGATTATTTCCACAGAATGTGGGAAGCATATTCCGACTTCTTTCACTACTCCTGATTTTCTTCTACGGCTTTTCTCCAGATGTACAGGGAAGTACGAATGAATATGAGACGTGGAAAAAAAATTAATGTCTCCTTTTTTAGATTCTTACTTTTATTCATCTCCCACTCTAAAACTAAAAACATTTGAAGTGATTAGAAAACTTGATCACACTAGGCTTTAAATGCATTTAAAAATTTCTTTCATTTAAGGAACTCGGAGAATTTCAACCTTGGATTTTATGCTTTGTAATTCCATGACGATAACAAGGAAGTATACCCTCCTCAGCCAGCCTGTTTTTCTAAAGTCCAAAGCCAAACAAGCGATGAGGTTAGAGTCCAATGTCTCTGAAGACTTATGAAGTGCTGAGAAACAAGAAGTGCAGATATAATAATTTACCACGTTGCTGAAAATAAGTGAAAATTAGTAATATGTATATTCATTACTTCTGCATTGCAATGATCATTAAATGATTATTGTAATAATTGTCATATGAGAGATGGCATACATCTATGGTATTCTAAGAAAATTAGAATTTTGTTAGGAGAATTAGACATGGATAACTTGTTAACAGATCTGTACCAAAATATAGTTATCTCTGACATGTATTAAAATACAGCTTAGTATTTAAGATAATTGATGCTGGAATCCATCTGCCCAATAGAAATCTGATTCCTTTACTTACTGACTGTGCAACCTTCATTTCTTCAAAATGAGGTTCTTAATAGTACCTTCCACATAGATTTGCAGAAGGATTAAAATAAGTTAAAATGTAAAGAATTTAGAATAGTACCTGATTATCAAGTATCATCGTGTAAGTATTGGCTATTATTATTATTACTTGTCTCTCTCACTAAATTCTAAATTTGATGAGGTCAAGAGATGTTTATTTTGTTCTACATTAAACATTGAGTGCACAACAGTGATGGCTATCATATACCAACAACTTGATAAATATATAATAAATTTTAAAAATAAATATTGAGGTAGTATTATAACTTATAAGCTCTTGCATAAAATAGAAAGTGATGGTGGATCATATCTCACCTGTTCTTTATGAACCTACTCTCGATTTAAGTACTAAAATAAGTATAGTTGAAAATTTTGAGAAAGAAAAGTGTTGCATTTCTAATCATTTTTACCTCTTATTAGAAATCCTGGGGAAAGTTGCAGACTTTTACAATTTGTGAAAATAAAATATTGTCTGTGAAAGTTATTCTTAAACTGCAACACTTGTACAAAGGGCGCCTGGGTGGCTCAGTGGGTTAAAGCCTCTGCTTTCGGCTCAGGTCATGATCTCAGCGTCCTGGGATCGAGGCCCGCATCGAGCTCTCTGCTCGGCAGGGAGCCTGCTTCCTCCTCTCCCTGTCTCTCTGCCTGCCTCTCTGCCTACTTGTAATCTCTCTCTGTGTCAAATAAATAAATAAAATCTTTAAAAAAAAAACTGCAACACTTGTACAAAAATTAGATTTTTTTATAATGTCTTTCTGTAACACTGAAAAGCTATATAGTAATCAAAGTAAGGATATCGAGTATTTTTAATTTTTTTAAATAACAGTACTAATTAATACTAGTACTAACACTAATTTTTAATACTAAAATAGTTTTTTAACACTTTCCCTTATTTCAAAACTTACTCATTGATGTTTATATAAAAAGTAAGCCAACTCTGAGTTGAATATATTATATTTGTAATAAAATGTTGATAATCAAATGTGTCTATTTCATTAGAAATAATTAGGGGCAAGATTTAAAAATAGGACATGCAACTTAATGTAGCTTAAAGGAAATGGTTCAAAATTTCTATCCCCTCTGTTCTATATGTTAGATACTATTGTAGCTCTCTAGCATTCCCTATTGATGCTGATGATGTTTCAGTGATAATCTGCATTCTTCTTTGTCTGATGGCATTTGACTATATACTTATGGTATTTTATATACAAAAATAATGAAATTTTGGCATCTGTTATACATATTTATGCTGGGCATCTGAGAAGATAACGATAGATTTTAGTGATCCTTTGGTAGCCTAAAATGGAACTTTTAGGTATAAGGGAGAATTTTCTGGTTCTCACAGTGTGTTCTGCATGTCCCACAGGAACATATAATTATTGAATAGACAAAAATCTTTAAAACATCTCCAAATTAGAAGTGAAGATTCATTTCATTGGCTTGATTCTTCTTCTTCATCTTTAGACTGTTTAACTTTATCAATATGTAATCATCTAAACTATGTCTCTCACAATGCGAGTGGTAATCATAGATCAACATATTTCCCCAAGACTCTGAGATCAACTTCCAAATATAATTTGGGAAGACGGGTCTGGGCACTTAAAAATGGGAGGGTTGCTAGCAGCAGCAATCAATGGGACATAGTTAGTGAAAATAGATTGTGCTCAATGATTCCTCAGGATGACCTTATTTTGTAATGAGGTCTTTCTGAGTTATTTTGTATGTTGCATGTATTTTGCTTATGATAAATGGTTTTTATCTACTTACAACAAAGCTTATTGTTGAATAGTTTATAATTCATTTAAGATTTACATGGCCAATTTAAAGCATACGATTTTTCTCTATTAGCATAAAACATTGTTAACAAATTAAAAATATTATCAATTCAAGATTTTAAAATGACAGACTCAAGAAGTTAAAAGGATAATCTCTGTCACCAAGGCAACCATCCTGATTCTTTTAGATAACCACCAAGTTTATTAAATTATTATGAGTGTTGTGGATTTCAATGAATGCTTTTTATCATTATATTTTCTCTACATATCTCATAAGCAGTAGACAATATGAAATGCCTTCTTACAATTTTTCTTATTTTAATATTGAAAATTCAAATTATTCATTTGAACATAGAATCTCCATTTGTAAGATTGTGCCAGTTGTGATTAGGACACAAAAGTCTAATTACGATGAATAGCCAAACAAGTCTAGTTATCTATTTAGTGGCTAATTAAGGATCTTTAAGGGAAAATATTGTATTGCATTCTCAACATTTTAGAAAAACATTCTAAATGATGTGTAGGTATTTGTATTTTCTATGATTTTTCTGATAATTTTTTCTGTTATACTGATAAACAAAATTTTGAAGAAAGCACACTACTGACCATTAATGAAGAGCATAAAGAGGAATAGTTTCTTTCCCTCAAAGCTACCTAGTGTTTGTGATTAAGTTGGCATACACTTTAGATACAGTGATAGACAAATAATCAAGAAGAGTTTCCTTTAGGGATGTCGAACCCCATAAACATAAACATGTTTTGGACGGTAATTTTGTTAGATTTGATTACTTGGTAAAGTTTTGTAAAATAAGCTCAACTTTTCAAGAAAAATAGTAGTCCCACCACTATAGAGTCTTGACCCTTACAAAATTTTCAAAATAAATATGAAGATACCTGTCCAACCTCAATTTTTGCCACTGACTCAGCAATCTTAGGTTAATCCATTTTTCTTTTTTGAATTGTAGATATATAAAATGAGATGCTATTTCCCATGTGCTCATAAGCCAGTCAGAGGTGGAAATGAGAACAAACAATACCCTTTATAAGATAATCACTGGTGGACTTTATATATTTGGATGACGTTTTGGCTGTGTTCAAATATGTGCTTCATATTTGATGATATACTAGACAAAATCAATGTGGCTGTACATCAGAGCCATCTGGGGAGATATTAAAATGTATTTCTGAGCTACAGCCTAAACTTAATCAATTAGTCTCTCGTGGTGAGGAAACTTTTAAGGATATCTAATTTAAATAAGCTCTCAGGTTGTTTCAGAATCGCAGTCAGAAGTAGGAACCACTGTCTAGACCAACACTTCTCAAATTTTAATGTGCAAATGAGTCGCCTGGGGATCTTCCTAAAATGCAGATTTTGATTCATTTGGTCTAGATGAAGCCTGGTTCTGCATTCCTAAATCTCTCCCAGATGAAGCTGATGCTGCTGTTCCTTGGAACACACTTTGAGTTGCACACCCTAGTCCAGACAAAACTCTTGGTAAAAGTATTAATATATGACATCACAATTTAATCATAGAATCATAAAATATTATAGCTAGAAAGAACCTGGACATTAGTAAAATCCAGCCTCTTTGCTTTAGGGATGTGAGAATTGACAGCCACTGGTGTTAAGTGACTTAACCATAACAGGTTAACAGCAGAAGAGGGAACCAATGCAAATATCTTCTCGTAGTATTCCTTTGAGTCTATCTCAATCATGTTTAAAATGTTGATGTGGTCAGCTGATGAGCATCAGTTGTCAATAGTTATTCCAATAGTCTAGGACAATGTGACAGTGATATTAATCTGGTTTGCATTTTATCATTCATGGTTCGGTATTTTTTTAATGGTCGATTTATATAGAAGAGCAGTCACTATGTATAAACAAAATGTGCAATTATCCACTTATCTTTGACTCTCTCCCTTCCTGGTGTCACAATTCATAAAATCACTCATTTCTAGAATTAATCATTTGGGTTGCAATGGTTCTCACCCAGGTTGTGAGTTAGAAACACATTGGGGAGGTTTTGAAAATATAACAGCTTAGGGCTTGACCCTTGGAGATTCTGGCTGGGTAAATCTGAAGTGGGAAGGGATCTGGGATTCCAAATTAAAAAGACATCTGTGGCTTTCCTGCTAGAATTCATTACTGTAATTGCATACCTCTTGTTTCAGGAACCAATCCTTTTCCAATCTCAGTATGAAGAGTTTGGGTGATGCCAACCCCACTCTTTACTCCCAAGGGTGGGTCTCTTCCCTAGATCTTGACAAAGCACATGCTGCAGGTCCCTGGACAGCTAATTGGTTCTAAGAAGGGTGTGTTACTCGATACAAATCAATGAGAGTCAACAACATTGTTTTTGCTGAAATAGTTGAGGAAAAGCACAGCCTTCTCTCCTGAGTCGCTAAAGTAAAATACTTTGGGCCTGACGCTTCTGGCCATCATAATTGCCAGTAGGAGAGGAAAGTCTGCCTGAGAATTAAGCAGATGAAGGAAAACAGGGTCAGGAGCAATGAGAGAGGATTTACAAATCACATCATTAAAAAACCTGTATCCAGCCATCCCTGAAGCCAGTTTTACTCTTGCATTTTTTAGTCACTTGAACTGTTAAAATATCCTTTCCATTAAGTCAGTTTGAAATCAATTTTGGTCTCCCATCATTTGAATCTCATGCACAGAGTTGAGAAACACTGGGGAGTTTTCTGTTTTACCTTTTTTTTTTTTTAAAAAAGAAATTTTGTTTTATTTTTCAACAAACTATTCTAAATGAAAATACATAATCTGGACTATGTAATACTTTAAGTCATCTGTATTTAACCAACACTGCATTTTTTCTGATTTTAAGAAAGGAAACCTACAAAGTGGAGAGAAAGGAGTCTGGAATAACAGCTTCTCACTCCCACGCTTCTCCATTACTTATCCACTCTGATTTACAGGTAAGACTGAAGCAACCCTGAGATCAGATTTTGGTGCCAACATCAGAGTGAATAAGAAGGGTCTATGGGACAGCTCAACTCCGGCCCCACCATTTTATGTTTCTTGTGGGAGCAGGAATAATCTCAATTCCCTTGATGGAGGATGTTCCTTTAGCATGTTCCTTCAGGCTCTGTTTATAGCCATTATTATCTGTACCTACTATTATTTACCTCCTGTCATCCTGGTTCTAGTTTGCTTTCTCAATAGAGGTGAGCTCTTTCTAGTGGTATAAAATACAGAAGTCACCAGGAGCACTTGGGTGGCTCAGTCATTAAACCTCTGACTTCAGCTCAGGTCATGATCTAGGGGTCCTGGGATTGAGCCCCACATTGGACTCCCCACCCAGTGGGGAGTCTGCTTCTCCTTCTGTCCCTCCTGCCTCTCATGCTCTCTGTCTCTCAAATAAATTTTTTTAAAAATCTTAAAAAAGAAAAGATACAAAAGTTTCCTGACCCAGTGGATCCAGAGTTCACTACAGCTGCAACCCCAGGGAGAAGTGATTCTTTGGATCATTGACCAGGTATTCGTTCACCTCAGCCACCTCAGACTTCTTGAAGCCTGCTGTCTGTTGTCTCTGGGCTTTGTCTACCTGCCATTGTGCGTCTGATCAATAATCAGAAAACAGGCAGAAGATTAAGCAGTGAGTTCCTTGTGAAGCCCAAGGGTAACATGCAGTACTGCAGTTGTGGTGCTGAGTTTGGATCCACACTTCCTAAGTGAAGAGGTCCAAAGATAAATGTATCCACTTAACAAGGTTACTAGGGCCTACCTAGTAACCATTATTCTGAGCCTATGAATTTTAACAAGTTGAGTCACCTTTCCATTTCCTCTCCTTTTTTCACTCACCATATTTTTCAGACACTTAATGTTCAGCCTGGTGTAAGCCACTGAAGCTGCCAGCAAAGATGGATGCAATGAAATCTCTGGCACGGAAACCTGTCCATCCATCTTACTCCCGATGACGTGATACAACCTTCTCAATGGCCTAATCCTAAAGTCTTGAATATTTATGATGTGCAAATTTCCTGGCTCTTCCTTATTCACCCTGACTGCAAAGAGCTATTGTGGGTTTCAATCAAGTGAGAAAAATACACAATGAAAGAACTGAGTTTAAATTTACTGGGTTCTTTTCAAGCCAAGGAGCTTTAAGGAAATTTAAAAACATGACTATAAGGAGAATGTAATTTGTTTTGCTCTAAGTAGAGAAGAGCTTCGTCCTCTGCTGTTGACACGCTGCATCAGGTACAGTCTCACAGAATATCAGCCTTCATACGTGGGTCCTGTTCAAACTTGAGAACACTTCCTTGTTTCAAAGAGCACATAATTGGGAAGCAAGGAAATTCAACGCAAGGTAGTGAGGCGTCTAGTTCTTTCCTGTAAGCAAGGTATGATTTAATATGTAAGGCCGCTTTTGTCCTGAAATTGAAGAAGTTTTTCCTTCCCAAAAAACTGTGTGCATAGATCCAAATGACTAAAAATATTCTTTCTGAACGTTAAAACTAGATGTCTGACAATGACGTTATAAAATGTAACTTCTTGTTAGAGTATTATTATTGTCTTTTTTTTTTTTTAGATTTTTTTTTTATTTCTTTATTTGACAGAGAGAGAGATCACAAGTAGGCAGAGAGGCAGGCAGAGAGAGAAGAGGAAGCAGGCTCCCTGTCAAGCAGAGAGCCCGATGTGGGCCTCGATCCCAGGACCCTGAGATCATGACCTGAGCCGAAAGCAGAGGCTTTAACCCACTGAGCCACCCAGGCGCCCTTATTATTGTCTTTTAAAATTACATATTGTGAAGGACATAACTGCTGTAATGATTATTCTTATATACAGAGTTACTACAGACCAAGGTTTAACTAAGAATAAACTGTAAAAAGGAGATAAGTATATTCATTATGTTGTACTTGGAAATGTTAGGACAAAAAATTTATCCACTAAAGCTATCTATCCACTAAAGAATTTTACTCTCTGTAAATGTTTACCCAATCTAAAAAGTCAGCATCACATAAATACCAATATAGAAATATGAAAGCAAAATCACACTAGGTTTGTGACAAACCAATACTTTATGTTTGAAAAAGAAGTAGAAAAATACCAACACCTGTTATGAATGGAGCTATATGCTTAACTTTGCTTTAAAAATACTGGATTTTCTCTCTCTCTCTCTCCCTCCCTCTCTCCCTCCATCCATGCCTCCTTCACTTTAATCTCTCCTTCTCTGTATCTGTGTTGGCAAGTCTGTGATTAGCTTTGACTTGGGAGTATTTATGAATAATTAAGAGAATTAAATTTATGTATTTTTATTATATTTCTATTTTTGCCTAAGGTAGTTCATTCATTTGCGATATAGTTATCATTATTTATATTTTCATCCTCTTTAAGTTTGGTCATATATGATCACCTCATCATTATCAAATATGCAATACCCAAATTACTTTATATCATTTACTATCTGAATTATTCATCTATTCATTAAACTTCTCAATAAGGTCTTTTCAGTACATTATACTAAATAAGATGATCTTTGAATCATTTGCGATTGTTTTGGATATAGAATAAAATGTTACATTGATCCTGCTATTAGTAAGGAATAATTAACTTTATTAGGCACATCACATAAAAGCTCCACTACACTCATTTATTTTTTAAAGTTACTTTTTAATGATTTTATTTATTTACTTGAGAGTGAGAGAGAAAGAGAGAGCATGAATATGGGGGAAGGGTAGAGGGAAAAAAAGAAGCAGGCTCCCCGCTGAGCAGGGAGCCTGATATGAGGTCCTCTCCCAGGAACCTGGGATTGTGACCTGAGCAGAAGGCAGATGCTTAAGAGACTGGGGCACCCAGGCACCCCTATTTATTATCTTATTTAACAAACATTCATCATCAACTTTTGGGAATGCCGTATGCAAAGACTTGTATGTTCTCTTCTGCCTAGCATATAGCTTGACACGTAGAAAACACTTCAAAAAGGTTTATTGGAAAACAAATTTATTGAATGGATAAAACATGTCAGTGTTCTGAAATAGTGATTATTTAAGGACACACATTATTAACTATGGTAGAACCTTGGGCCTTCATGCTCTGTTCTCACTCGGAATCCTCAGGCTATCCAGAACACAAAATGTTCATTTTCATTACAGAGATTTTAATTATTTTTCCTTTGACATTACCTTAGAAAACTTTGGGAAACTCCATCTCCATCTATATTTTGAATATAACTTCTAAATTTTTCATCGTAAGTTTAAAAAGTACAATTAATAGATTACTATAAATTTTGACTTTTAAAAATAAAATTGTTTCATCTGGTTAAAAAAATCAGGTTGATGGTCCATCCATCATGGATGATGATATTTTGAGATTCTTTATTATGGATTTAAAATAACAAACAAGCATTTTTAACATCTGGAAATTGTATATCTTTTCTTTTTTCTTTTTGAATTCATATATTCATTCCATTTCCCTCACAAAATTTCATTCAAGAGCAATATATTTTTATGATTGGAATTTTTTTCTTTATCATACTATCACACCTCTCCAGAAAAAAAGTGTATATATTGAAATTTAGAATTTCTTTCATATCCTATAATTATAAGAATATAAAGGTTAATATCTTACAAATTTTCATGAAAGTATTATTAAACCTGAAAAGCAAAATTTAAATTTTATTAGAAAGTCATCAATCTCTTTATGAGATACATACAACTTTAATTAGCTCATATATTTGTTGATATGATTTACAGATAGAATTAGATAAGATGGCAGATCTAACCTTGTTGTTTACTTTTAAAGATACAAGTGTTGAAAAGCCTTATGAACATGTAAGCACATATGTGTACATGTGCATTAGGCATGTACCTATATATAGAGCTACACACAAATGCACCCACATGAACACTGAGATGACAGTTTTATTATGGTAATGTTATTTATTTTTTTAATCTTCTTCCAAATAATGGTAAAATGACATAGAGAATCAACAAGGAATTTATTCTCAATGATCTCTCAGCTGAGTAACTGACAAATAGACTTCTTCAATTACATTGGAAATAAAAATTTGAAAAACACATGACTTGCAAAATGTTTGTCACTCTATTCTGAGAGTCATTCACTTTCTGAATTTCCTGGAAATAAGATGCTTTTATCAGACTCATCAAATGACTGCTAGATATTTCTACTACTTTTACTCAGGAGTACCTTGTGTAACCAACTAATGTATCTAGAAAGGGTGAAGAAAAATCAAAATATTGTAAATAGTAACAATTTTGGATTAAATGATATTGTCTTCAGTACCATTACATGTACATCTTGCTTTAGGTATATTTCATCCAGACCTTGGATGATGCTCACTTTATTTATAAAAAATGTTTGTCTGGTTAGCTAATGGGAAAACCAGCTTTTGTCTTCAAACCTCTTAGAACAAATTTACCTCTCTCAAAAAATGTAATTTTTTTTGCAATTCAAAAAATTTTAGTTTGCGTCTTGCGGAAATTATTAAGAAAAAATAAGTTTTGCAACACACCTGGAAGATATGTTATTCAAAATAGATGAAAAGACTAAAATGAGGTAGATTTAATATAATAAATTTATTTTGAAAATAAGTTACAAAAACAAGACAAACCAATATTCTATTATACCTTATTTTATTTGTACTAATGTCACGTAATAAATAGGTAAAATTTTAAACTCTTTGTGAAACTAAGATATGATAAAGAGTTTGTCATTTCAGCAATATATGTGTCAGGGGGATATCAAATTCTAAATTTTTACTTTTGGGGATAAATAAGTAAGTTTCAAATATAAAATAAATAACTTTAATAATTTTGTTAGCTACCATAAAACTGCATAATTTTCAAGCTAAAGAAAATACATATTAAATATATACATTTACATATAAATACATTCATATAAAACCAATAGCTAGCATATAGTTTTATATTTTTTATTAATAGGAGGCAAAAAATACATATAAATAACAAATGGTGCATAATACATTATGCATATATACATACCTACCTTAATATATGTATATAGAGAGAATATACTGGTTCTGCAAATAGCGCATAACTTTTTTGTCAAAGGAGATACAAAATATTAAACATCTTACATTAGATGACACAGTGTTTGACTACAATTAGGTTAAATGTTTTATAATATAATTACATAAAGTATGTTTTAAATTCCTTTTTGAACAATACAGAATAAATATGAAAGGTATTGCAGAAAAGTGGCATCTATGGGTTTAGTCAATGCATCTTTAAAAGTTTGGCTGTCTCAGAAAACATCTCAGTTATATTTAAAAGAATCAGTGTCACTAACCTACACTGCTTTGGTTGTTTCAAAGTGCTCTTTCAAGCCAATGGCACTTCCTAAAAGCAGGTATTGAGAATAAATGAAAAGAATTACTTATATTTAAATTTTTAAAAGGCATTTTTAGCTTTTAGTATTTCTTATCTATATTCTTTTTGCTTTGCTTTCATGGGAATCTTCCTCAAGAGGAATGCGATCTTTCATGTTATTTAGCTAAATAAAAGGCAAAGTCATTAAATGAAACTGATCATTGCTGCAGTCTCCTCCACTCCACCATATCTTTGGGGTCAGACCCTCCCATCGTGAAAAAGAACATTTGTGTATCAGTATCATGATTCTTCTTTAGCTGATGTATGCAGGATAGGGCAGAAAGGCCTATTGGTCTTTTGGGTGAGCATTCCAGCAATCTTAGTGTGGGTGAAGGCTATTTCTTTATATTGTAAAGTGGAAGTACTATTAGGAACTTAGATGTGTTTTCAGACAAACCTATTTTAGGAAAGTAAAATTTCATTCCTTTATAGTAGTCTGCACTTGTGTACCCCTTGGAAAGTGGGGAGTTAGCATCCATGATATGCACCCTCCTGGGAAGAAGCTACACAACAGGAGATTACAAATAAACAAAGCACACCTACCATACATAACACAACTATGATTTACAGTGGTACATGTTTATTGTCATTGTAAGTTTTAAATAATTATATAATGAAATTATAATGTTTTCTATGATTCAGTGCCTTGGACTCTCATCATGTAGTGTTTGGTAATAAAATTTTGACAAGCTGAAAAATAAAGATGCATAAAGACACTAGGTAAAGCATCTCATAGCCTAAAACCATATTTATATATAACAACATAAGCCACAGAATTGCAGACTCAAAAATTTCATCCATATTAATAATCTATTAAATAATCCTGCAACCCTACAATTATTTGACTACACCATTATTGCACATCAGCTTAGAACTGCAACTCAACCACTGCGTGGTTGAGTTTTTATTTCAACAAAAATAACAACTGGACAAATAAAACTAACATTTTAAGTGCATTAAATAAAATGCTTTATAAAGACACAGGATAGTTAAATAAACAATACCACAGACTGATAATTTAGGTAATATAAAATGGCTAAATATTATTGAATATATCTGAATGGGAGAGACAGAATTCATGAAGAGATCAATAAAAAGTCATTTAAATGGATAAAAATGGAATGGTTTAAGAGACTTTCATTCTAGAATACCAAAAAAATGTATACTTCTTAAAGCACAATTTTTAAATATGAAAATGCATTTTAAAAATCCATCATAAAATAAGGATAAGCTCATAGCATCTCTTCTCTAATAATAATATTTAAAATACACTTTTTAAAATAAGATACAATTAGAAATGTTCGGCAAAATATTACATACACCTTTAAAATTCTCATTGCTTCTATGACACTACAACAGAAAAGCTTATAAATAAAAAATAGTAATTATAATGAAATATATTTCCTTCAGTACACTTGAACCAATGTTCATTAATACATAGTTTCTATACCAAGGTAGGATATATAAGATGTTTCCTTAGATGTCCATTTTGTCATGCAACTTTGTGAATAATATTATTTAAAAAATATATTCACATGATCTTAAGTCAATTCTTTTAGTAATCCTTCAAGATATTAGTGTACATGGTTTTAAACACATATGTCATTTAGACTGTTTTAATTAATGAGCATCACTGACATCTTTTTCTAAAGTACCCATAACAACTATTTAATAGGTTTTCTGATGATTTTATAAAACAAGGCAATAATTTGAAGAATAATAATCAGCTTTGTGTGGATTTGCAAATTATGCTAATCATTACATGAAACAATTTTGAAATAATCCACAGGGAAATTCAAATCAAAAGGAAAGAACAGATTTTTTACTAAATTCTAGGTAGAGATTTATGGAGAATATGATCTTATGATATTCCTATAGGATTGAATTTATAAGTAAGAAAATATTTGCTTTTCTCTCTTCCATTTCCAACTGGAGCACACATTATACATAAACTGTTGTTTCCTGATAATGACTAGTAACTCATTAGCTTAAACTTTTACTATGTTCTAGGCCCCATCCATTTGGAGGTCAGCTGTAAAAAAAACTGTTTCTAACCTCAAGAAGTAGATAAACTAATCTAGAATATCTAAACCTGGATTTCATGGCTGAACTATGGTTTGAGTTCTCATCCTGGATTTGTGATCAAGAAACCTGTCTTCTCTTGATAACTTCATAAATACTTTCATTTCTGGCTTTCCCACATTTGGGTTTCACTAGTTTAGCTCTCATTTGTTGGACAAGTTACAAATTCAAATTTTCCAAATTAACACACACTAAGTGGATTTTACCCCAGATAATGAGATAATCATCATCTGCACAGACAAGGCTGAAGCTCCCAATTTGGATCCCACTGTTTGCATCTACAGTAGGTCCGGGCAGAGAGCAACAGAAGCCAGCAAATTCTACCCTGGAGTAAACACTCCCAAAAGCCTGCTGCTGAACATGTGCAAAGATAACTAAAACATCACAACTGTATCAAGTCTGGTTTCTCTCTGACACCAACTATACCCCTTGGATGGTATCCCTTCTTCCTACTGTCCCTTCTAAACAATTCTTACTCTTTCCTATAAAAATAATTGCCCCTGCGAAGCTCTTGCCCCATAGCTATACCCTTTTTTTCTAGTCATATTGCTTCCATCTTTTGGATTTGTGATCATCCCAGTCAGTTATGGAAGAGCCTAGCAAATATATTTCTACAAGAAATCCATCTATTCCACATCCAAGTACACCCAGGTAACTTTATTCCTTTGGGATGGTACATGACACTTACTGACTGGGTAGGTCTTTGCCTCCAAGATTATTCTTTTCCATACTGTTTTACATACCCTGTCCCCTACTTATCACCTAAAGATGAAGGATATTAATAGTGACAATAAAATAAGGAGGAAAAGAATAAAAATTAAAAATCAATAAATCTGGCCACAGTGAGAATAAAAATCACAGGCATCATCATCTTCTGGGCCATTCCTGAGGCTATAGAATTCACTCCTCATTCCTGCAATTCCAGGTCACATGAATCTGTGTGTAGATGGATTTGCACACTATTGTAGAAGGCATCAATTAAATAACTGAAAAATAGTGGGGTCTGTTTCATTGGAAAGAATCAAGTATTTCTCTACCTAACTATAAATCTCAATCTAATCGTTAAACAAAAACTGTACATTAAAAATAAATTAAGGCTACAACTCATGTAAAATATATTTGAATCATGCTGAAGATCAACATTACCACATTATTTAAAGGTGAAAACAACCAACCTTTTTGTTTCAAGGGAGGCTCCTCTATTTCTCCTAAACCAAGACAAAAACAGTAAATTAGAAAAACTTTTAGCGTAGGAAAATACCGCCTCTTTCTTTTGTTCATTAAAAAAGCCATCTATTAGTTTTGACATTAGTAGTCCTTATATTACTTTGCCTCCCAAATTCCCGTTTTTAAGTATAAACTTTGTTTATGTACATTTATGTGAGATAGTTTCGCTTTTATGAGTTCAATAAAATCATGGCAGCAATCCAAATTATACATTATAGTTCGTATATCATGTTCACTTCAGTTCTCTATTGTTTGTCTGGACCTCTCACTGGGGCCAAACAAATACAAATTCAAAGTCATAGAGAGGGCTACAATAATAAAAGCTTTCCTGGTAGTCACGGCTGAATACATGATTTCTGATGACTAAGGCTGACCCTCAAAAATGTCATGTGAAAGACAGAATCATAATGCTTTGTTCTTTTCAATCCATTCAATAGTAGTTTACGTGTGGTTGGGGTTTATTTCCTTTTGTTTATTAATATATATGAGAGAGTAAATAGGTTAGTTGCATAATTATTTTGACATTTAGAATATGTCCCTCCATTCCACACCTCCAGTTGGTTCAATAAATTTACTTTTGATTATGATTTTAGTGGAATTGCTTTCTATTTGGTCATGAATATGACTTACATGTATAAAACATGTCTATCAATTATTGTTGTTATTTCAGTCTTCCTAAAGATAAACTTGAGAAATAGCTACTATTTTTTCCCCAAAGAAGCATATAAATGTGAGGTCCTATTGTGAGTTTGTAATAGTGCATAGTAAGCCCCTTTCTACTATAGTGCTACCCAAATGGTAGCATTTAATTTTGATATGTTTGCCATAATGACAGATAAGCTGTAAGATGAAAGCCTGATAGGGACCAATTTACTGAGTTTGGCAGCCGTGGATAATGCTGTTAGAACTCAGAAGCATATTCATTTTGGTTTAGACTGAACCAAGCACTCATTTGTGCAAACCACTATAATATATAACTAATATTGTTCTGAGAAGTTAGGTGCATCTCTATGCGCCTCGTACCTTTATCAGTGTCCTCATCCCCATCATCATCTTCTTCATCACCCTCAGACGAGATGATGTCAGACAACAAAGAAAAGAAGCCATAGACCCAGTCCGTGGTTTCTTCCACAGCATCGTGTACAAGTTTTAGAGGATCTGAGCCAATCTTGGAAATAGAGCTCGCTAAAAGTAATTAAAAACAAGAGAAAAATGTTACAGTCACTCCCCCAAGAACTCAGAAAAGCCATTTATCTTGAATTGTGCCTTTGACACAAAATATGTCAATTTTATAAATGTAAATGTCTCTTGGCTACAATTTTTTGGGGGGGCTCAGAAATAGAAACTGTATTTTGTCATAGTACCCATGTGTATTCAATTAAAGAGAAAGTTACTGAAGACCTATGGTACAAAACACTATGGGGTTACCAAGAAAGAAATTGTCCTTGAGAAGTTTATAATCTAAATAAGAGTTTAATACAGGACAAAATTAGGAATGGATTGAAATAATGTACATCTATGTTATTCGAATTACAATATACACCCTATGTTATGGATGTTCTGGAACAGAAGATATCATCCTTGGCCCATATTTTATTGGAAAACATCATGGAGAAGATGGCTATGTAGTTTTTTAGGCAAACAATAAGTGCCAAGGAGATGTTAAGTAGCTGTGACTAAAGTAAAACTGATAGGTCCATTTATTATAATCTGTGGTGCATCAGGAAAAACCTGGAATTGTCAAGGTAGTATTCGTATCAGGTTCCAGCTAAGTTCAATTTGTTTATCCTTTTTAGGCATCCCAGTACCTGAAAATAAAAAGTATTTAAATTTCTAGTAACTTTAGTAGATAGAATTAGGAAAAACTGAAGTCTATAAGTCTTCCGTTTTTTTATATCCTAGGAGATAGAAACTATTTGAGAAGTAAAAGATTAAAAAATAAAAATGCAACCAAATAGACGTAATAGGTATTTCCAAAATGTTGTCCTTCTCATTTTAATTACATGAAAATTATTCTGCGGGACAAAGATAGCCTCTAATATCTGACTGAAGAGGTGATATCTAAAAATATGGTATAAGTTGCAACTGATTTTTCAGCAATCTAAATTAAATTTTAGATTTAGGTTTTCCTTAATTTTAAAAACCATTTTAGCTTTTCAGAGATTTTTCTCTCTTTGATATTTTAAAAGAATAGAATTATATCAACATATGATATTATTTAAAGCTTAAGGACTCTAAAATTAGGCTTGTATTCTGATGGAGATAGGAAGTCACTGGAAGGTTAAAGCAAAGAATGAAGTGATTTGACTTATGTAACTTCATTCTCTGTGTTGAGGATTGAAAGAATGCCAGGTTGGAAACAGGGAGATCAGTAAGAGCCAAATGAAATAAGCAAGGGGAAGGATGATGGTGATTTCTATCAGCATGATTGTGTGTGTGTGTGTGTGTGTGTGTGTGTGTGTGTGTGTGTGTGTGTGTGTGTGAAATGTGGTCATTTTCTGAATGTATTTAAAAGATACAGTTAGGGCGCCTGGGTGGCTCAGTGGGTTAAAGCCTCTGCTTTCGGCCCAGGTCATGATCTCAGGGTCCTGGGATCGAGGCCCGCATCGGGCTCTCTGCTCGGCAGGGAGCCTGCTTCCCCCTCTCTCTCTCTGCCTGCCTCTCTGCCTCCTTGTGATCTCTCTCCCTCTGTGAAATAAATAAATAAAATCTTAAAAAAAAAATAAAAGATACAGTTAATCATATAGGCTTACAGTTTGGCTATGAGTGTGAGAGAAAGAAAAAGGTACAGGATAACTTCAAGGTTTTTGGCATGAAAAACTGGCACAATGGAAATGCCATTTGTTGAAATGAGGAGGTGTGAAGAGAAACAGGGTTTTTTAGGGGTAGCATATAAGTACATGAGTTTTAGACTTGTCAAACTTGAGTTGCCTGTTAGACATCTATGTGGAGATGTAGACGTTTGTACAACCCATATGACCTACAGAAGAGAAGTCCTAACTGAAGACAGAGACATAGGAGTTCAGTAGAGGGTAGAAGGTATCCAAAATCATGATACTGAATGATATCACCAAGGAAGTGGACCCAGGAGCACAAGAATATTTAGAATACAGAGAGATCAGAGGGATGAACCAGCAATTGATTATGACAAGGAGAGATGATAAAGACAGAGACAGAGGTATATATACACACTTCCAGAGAAAGAGAAAAGCAGGAAAAAAGAGTGTAATGTCTTAGATGTCAAGTGAGGAAACTGTCTTGAGGACAGGTACAGGGATCAACTGGCAAATGCTGCTGATAGGTCAAGTAAGATGAAGACGGAGAATAGACCTGTAGATTAAATGATGAAGTCATTGGTGACCTTCAAAGGGCTATTTCAGCGGAATGTTTTCAAGACCAAATCAGAAGAATTAGAGGTAGTGATTACCTTTTACTATAAAGTAAATGACAGAGTTTGGGCAATGTTTAGAGAGTACTAGAATCATAGTGGGTTTTCTGTTGTTTAACATCGTTAAAATGGAAAGAATATTCCATTTTACTCTGATGGGTAAGATCCTACAGAAAGGGGAAAAGTGTGTGCTCACTTAGACAACACATATACTAGAAAGGGGAAAAGTGATATGAGAGAAAGGATTTCTGAGGAAATTTTAAATTTTATGTTCTATTTCAGGGGATTCACAACCTATCCAAGGATGCCAAGTTACAAAATGTTGGTTTCAGGAAAACTTATCTCCATGATTCAGTGACAATGTAACTTTACTCTTTGGACCTTATTTTACTGCATTCTGGAGAGTTTCATATGAGCAAGATATGGTAGTCTGAATGATGAGATTAAACATTAGAGAATGGAAGTGAAATGGAATTTTATAATTGCAATTGAAAAATTTTAAAGAACTGTATGTATGGAACTGGATTGTAATGGCATCATTAAATGTATTTTTTAGTACTAGTATATTTTATATCTAATGGAAGAATACGGCAAATGGGATTTTTATGATCGGAATAGATTGAGACCATTTCCCCATTTCCCTTTTTTCTAAATGTTCACTGAGGATCTTAACAATAAAATCCAACAAAATAGATATCAGTTTAATTATCCTTATGCCTAAATGCACTATATATACACTCTATAGACATGTATATTGCCTGGTTCTAAAATAGTGAAGCCAGGATGTTTTCATGAAGTCAATGTTGTTGGTTTGAGATCAGCCTCTGATTTTTAGTTATGTGGACGACAACCTTAAAAACTCTGATATAGATGTACATATAGATAACAGTCACAGATTATAGGTATATCTTAAATAACACAGTAGTTCTTAGGTTGATTCTAACTCCCTCTCTTGGATATCACATCCAAATTATCTCAATGGGAATAATACTTTACAGTGCAACTAAATCTTTTATTGATGTGGGGTTTTTTTAAATTATATTTTCTTACTTCTCATGTTTCCATGAGTTAAATTAAATATATACATTGAGGATCATCATAAAAATAATATTAGCTAACACTTAGAGAGTGTATATTACCTGCCAGATACTACTCTAAGAACTTTATTTATGTTAACCCATATTTCCCTTTCAATAACCCGATGAGGGAGCTTTATTATTTTATCTCTCTTTTAAATATAAGAAAACTGAGGTTTTACTATATTGCTATCAACAAGCAAAAACGTGAATTCACAATTGGTTCTAGAGTCAGATATTCAATGAGAGATTCTGGGAGGGGTTTCCTTGCTGTTAAAAGGAGAAACAAGGACTTTGTTGTATGGGAACATAAAGCCTGGAGCTGCTGTAGCCACCTTATAACCATAAAGACACCAGGTGATTCACTGAGGAAGGCAAAGGTTAAAAATGAAAGAACTTGAATCCAGATGACATTGCTGAAGCATTGAATTATCCAATCTTGGAATAATCGCCCTACTTCCAGAGCTTCTGTTATGTGAGATAAGAAATGTTTCTTGGTGTTCAAGTCACTCTTAATTGTATCTTATATTTCTTACAGAAAAATATACCACCAGATGCAGGGGAAACTGCTCTAGGCTCCTTATGATCAGTAATTGGATTCTCGGCACTGATAAAAGAGTGCCAAGAGAGTCAAGAGAGGCAAGGAAAAGTTTAGAGTTAAATACAAGTTTTATTGGTCCTTTGTCTTTGAAGTCACACTATACAGATACTTAAGTTTCTAAATGGGAACATACATGGGAAATTAAATTAGTCATTTTCTCTGTTTTCCTCCTAAAGAACCAACTCCGTGTTTTTGCCGTTATCCTTGACATTCTTTAAGTTATATTAGACTCTTCTTTGTCATACAAGTCCTGACAAACATCAGAAAACAACAGTTATAACCTTGGGTTCTGAGCTCAGGCTGACAGCATTCAAGTTCAGGCTTCCCACCTAGTTCCTAGTCCAATATGCCAGGCCATATTGGAGGCAGAGACAGAAAGAAAAATAGTAATAATAATCCTGTCTTTATTTAAATTCTCGATATTTTGTTCATTGTAGATTTTTGCATTAATTTTGAAATTTTAAATATTGCATTAAAATATGCATCTTGGTTACTGAGTTTTTCTGAGTCCCTACATTTTGCACCCAATGCGAGTGTGTCACTCACCTCACTTTAATCCTAGTTTTCCCCCCATGGATAGCTGTATGATGATGAGAAGATCAACTTTATCCCTGTCTATAAAATTCATTGATGCTGATGCTTTTCCAAAGTTACTGTTCTCTAATCACCCCTTCATACCGGTTATCTTTATATTCAGCCTTCTTACATTCCAATTTATAATACAGCCAGTTCTGGAAAACAGTATTATACAGAGGGGAAAAAATATTTTTTCTGTGTTCCAGTTTGCTGAACTGTAAAATGACAATAAGAGTAATAATACTTACCTCACAAGGTTGTTGTGATTATTATATGAGATAATATATTCAAAGCACACAGTAGGTGCCTGGTAATTAACAAATGTCAATGTGGAGAAACAAGCAAGATTGTCTTTGAATCTTGAATGAGCCAAAGTTCTTTTCAGTTTTCTAGCTGGGGCAGAGGCTTTCCCTCCCTTTAGCAACAAGGTCTGTGTAGGACCTCAGCTTCAACTCAGGTCTCCAAATACTGCACAACACTCATTTCCATAGCCCCCTGCATCTCTGGGTCCTAAATTCCCACTGCATGGTACCCATTCTCAAATGAATTACCCTCTCAACTATAGGCTGACCCATGCATTTCTTATCAGAGGAAAGAACATCTCAGAGGTGGGGTAGTTTTGCTCATCGGCATTTATCTAAGCCACTCCAAAAGATGGTGACTGAACAGGAATCTCAGACACCTTCTGACTCTTTTGCCCATAAGTCTCTGCCTGCACCAGATGGTATCTACTGAACTTCACTTAAACTCACCGTATATAAACTCCTTGGTATAAAGCACCTAAAGCAGAGTAAAGAAAATAGCAAATTTTATTAACTCAACTTATAGAGCCATTTAACTCAAACATCATGGTAGTGCTCCATGAATGTAGACTGTTATAAATATTGTCTTATGATCATTCAGTCACTATATCATCACAGGCCACCTTGGCAGCTTCTGTAAAATCCAAACAATGCTTTTATCAGGACTCATGAAAGAACTAGTGATCGTTCCTTACCTCCCTGAAAATATTCACAATTAAATATTTAGATCTAAACTAAAGTAAGGGCTTTTAAAAGTGTCACAAATGCTACCTCAATTAGAAAAAATTCAGTTTAAGTGTATGTTGATGTGTGTATCTTGCACATAGGAACACCCAAATGAAATTGACTAGGAAATAGAGATTCTTCTCTCAAGACAATTATTCAGGACTTACTGTGTGCAATATCTTATCTTAATATAATCAACACAGTGCTGTCACTTATGGGCTTGCTATACAGGTGTTTTTAATTTTGATATGTGAAGAATACTGTCTGAAAATATATAGTGGTAATTTTCCAGACATAAAAAAATTCCAATTTTAAGTAACTGGTTTCTCCATTCTTAATGCAGATAAGTGTTGGAATATTTTTGTTTCTATTAGCGAAAATTTGATCCAGTTAAGAAAAATATTACCAAATCATGCATCAATTAATATGCTCTGAGTTACATGACAATTCTTGCTTGAAGTACTGTGAAATTACTCAGTCATTGTTCAGGGTAAACAGAATTCCCTAGAACTTAACCAGTGCCAAACAGAGCTTCAGATGTGTTTCTCATTCCTATGCCATCCCAAGGTTGGAAAGAAGAGAAACATAAGTACGAAAAACAAGTAAAAAGATAAAAAGATACAAATGTTGTGTTAGTATATGCAGAAAGCAATGGTTGTCTCTTCTGTGTTCATACGTTTCTTGTAAGCAGAAATGTAACTGAGAGAATGAAAATTCTTATTAAACATTTTGGAGTTGAGGTTTGACATCATTTATAATAGTCAACAATTTCCTGGGGAAGTAAGGTTAAAATGCTGATTAAATTTAGTTTATTTTTAACCAGAACATATTTGAAATGAAAAGTCCTCAAACTGAACTTAATAGCCCTCTGAGTCTTCAGGCCCCACAGTTTCCAGCATTGACAATGCTAAGTACAGATACTTAAGAAGTAACAAACAAGAATACGTGCTTTTATATCCACTTATTAAGGTCAGTGTCTTTATCAAAGAGATATTTACTCAGGACATTGTACTTTAAAGCATTTTAGGATCAGTCTGAAGTAAATTTCAAACAATTTCTCACGGGGTAGACCATTTAACTTGAACAAACTTGGTTGAGCTCAATGATGTCAGAACTGCCATCTTTAATTTTTGTCATCACAATAGAAGGGCTTTCAATTGCTTATACTCTCTTATATGCCTTTTTTCTCCCATTCATTTATTGTTTTCTTATTCTCTCTTCCACTTCAAATTGAAAGTAAAGCCAATATGTGAAAAATATAACACATCAGAGAAAGTCAAGAATTCAGGAAATGTTTGAAGCAGCACCTTTATTCCTCCATAGTTAATCTCTAAGGTGTATTTATATCCTGCCAATGGAAGTTTGTAAAAGGCACACCAACTGGAATTCCAAATCTTCTCATTATTTTCCCTTGAAAAATTCCTGGAGGATAGCTCTATTTTTGTAAGATTGCTTCAGTTCCAGAGACAGCACCTGATATTTTGGTATCTGAGAAGATACTTTTCTTGTACCAGAATAATAATAATTTGTAACACTAACATAATTTTTTGCCTTTTTTTTTTTAAGAGAGAGAGCTGGGTTGGGAGTGGGTAGAGGGGGTAGAGAGTCAGAGGGATTGAGAATCTGAAGCAGACTCCACCTTGAACACGAAGCCTGATTTGGGTCTTGATCCCACAAACCCGAGACCATGATCTGAGCCAAAATCAAGAGTCCAACGCTCGACCAATTATGCCACCCATATTCATCCCTGACATAGCTTTTTGAAAGACAACTTTTCCACCCGACAAATATTTTAAAAAGGCTCATTTCTTAATACCCTATCTTTAAATCCACATATAGTATTCCTTTAAAATGATTTCCACTGTTAAGTATTTGCCTTCAGCTCAGGTCATGATCCCAGGTCCTGGGATTGAACCCCCGCATTGGGCTCCTTGCTTAGCGGGGAGCCTGCTTCTCCCTCTTCCTCTGCCTGCCACTCCCCTTGCTTATGCTCTTTTGCTCTCTCTGTCAAATAAATAAATAAAGTCTTAAAAAATGAAAATAAAATGATTTCCACTAGAGAGTTCATTGGAGTGGAGCTACCTAACTAATAGAGATTTGGAAGGAGCAAAGGTAAAACAATAGTAAAATGGAGAGGTGGAGGCCAATGAAAATTAAATTCAGCTGCCATCGTATAGGCTTTCCATTGGATAACTTCCGCTGCAGTATATAATAACATTTCAAGGATCCCTACATGGACAAAAATGTGGAATTCAAGCCATGTCACAAAATTTCTTAGAAATTGAATATATAGGTCAAAATAATTTTTTGTATTTATTTAACTCACACTTTGTGATTTAGCAAGAAATGTAAATTTTAAGTCAGTGCATTTGAGACTGGATAATTGTTATGAAGTAACATGATGTTTCTACAGAGCATCTCTCAGGGGCTTCTATGAAGAAAAGAATATAATGAAAACTCAGTTTGCTCTATTTAAATGAGTGTTTTCACAAGTAAGTGATAATTATGCTATTGCCATATTCAATAATATATATTTTTAAAGAAATATATAATCACCTGCCCTGAATTTCATAAATTACATATCTTCAAAACCGACTTTCTCTGAGTAACATTCCTCCAAACGGTTTTTTAACAGAGATGATGTACAGAGGTTGAAATTCCCTTGAACTTGTTATCCTTATTCTCAAAGAACAGTCTTTAAAAATGGTGAAATGGAAAGTTGAATTCATGAAATTCCCTGGTGCTTCCTTTTTAAAAATATTTTATTTATTTATTTGAGAGAGAGAGAGTGCACAAGCAAGGGGTAAGCAAGCAAGAGGTAGAGGTAGAAGCAGACTCCCTGCTGAGGAGGGAGCTGGATGCTGGGCTCAATTCCAGGAACTTGGGATCATGTCCTGAGCCAAAGGCAGGAAGGAGCTTTACTGGCTGAGCCACCCAGGCACCCCTTCCATCAGTACTTCTAATATTAACCACACTATGAGACATTGTTACTTATGCAGGTGGAGTTGGGTTCTGAAGACAGAAGAAGAGGCCCTTGGGATGAAAATATGGACATAAAGTAGAGGGAGCAAGGAAATCTGGAGCCTGTTAGGGACGAGATGAGATTCGTGAGAACAAAATGGAAATTACGTCAGTCCGATGACCTCCAAAACTCCCTCTCCAAAGAGAAGAAGCTTTCAGACCTTGTCATGATAAATATGCACCTAGGCCAGAAGTAGAAGAAGCTGAGGAAGGATTTGTCAGGAGCTGGAGTTGCTGTAGGATCAGCTGCTGTCCCATGCAAACAAGGTGAGCCAAGGGGTCAGGACGACATGCATACTCATATTTAAAGGAAGACATTTAAAATTTTGAATAGGAGAATAATAATAAAAAAGATCTGCAATTTCCACTCTGGCCTCAGAATGAAAAGGAAGCAAAGGCAAGATTATAGGCAAAAAGAAAATACGGGGCTACTGCAACGATCTTGAAGAAACGAAGGCAGGAGTTGCAGAAATAAGGCACAGAGTACAGAACAGAACCAAGTGATGTTTAAAAGTTAAATGAGTCATTTTTGATCACTGAGTGTTTATGGATAGTGGAGAAAGAGGAAAGCTTACAAGGAGCCCCATGTTTCTGACTTAAAAAACTGTAAAATGAACTGGTCTTAGAATCGAGGAGGCGGGCCTGGAAAGATGTATAACCAGCTCAGGTAGGAATCTTGGGTTTACTGCTCCAACTGAATGTCCTTATCCAATTAGAAAAATTGGAGAGAGATTGAGGTTAAAGATGGAGAAGATAAAAATGCTTATGAGATTAATTTTTCCTTCAAAATAAAAATAGTTTACTGACTCTCATGGTGGGAAGAATGTATTTTCTTAAAACTTACTTTATGTGCTTTGATTGCTTAGAACTGTGTCACTACTTTTATCTTCTAAATCTTACTATCTTGCAATTTTAGAAGATTGATCCTATTATTAGATTGAGAGCCATGTGTTAAAGATAAGTAGGCTAAATATGATAGCAGCTTGCTTATCACTTGTTTGGGTAATGCAAAGTCATTGCAACTGAAACAATGGAACAAGGGATAATGTCTGACAGGGGCAAGAAGCAAATGATGCCAAAGAAGAGAGTGACAAAAGTCATAAGAAGATAAGGTTTTAATAAGGAAGTGGCTGTCAATAGCTCTATGCTATAAGGTTTAGCCAAGATAAAGATGTAAAGTGTCCAAGTTGTTCACACTTAAGTTCACAGTTTGTTCAATGTGTTCATTAAGAAGTCAAGTGTGTATCTGAGACATTTTAGCAGAGTGATAGAACCGTGTTAGATCATCTCTTAATAGAGGGATTTGACTAGAGAGGTAGAAACAGAGGGCTGTAGCTGAATAGTGATAGAGGGAAATGAGGGAAATTTGTTTTTCCAAGTTTAGAAAACCCACAAATGCTCATGGCAAAGGAGGGAATAGAGGAGGAGATTTTGAAGATACAGGAAGGAGATGGCATTTACATCTAGCAACATTTAAATGCACTAACATTGAAAAAGTACCTTTGAGGTCCTTCCCTTCTGTACACACCCAGATACACATATTCCCTTAAAAGTAATGAGCTCGTTTAAAAAGCCAAATCTCCCTGGGGGGCCTGGGGGGCTCAGTGGATTAGGTGTCTGACTTTGAGTTTTGGCTCTGGTCATGATCTCATGGGTTTTGAGATTGAGCCCCGCAGTCTGCTTAAAGATTCTCTCCTACCCCCCACCCTCCCTACCCCCACTCTCTCTTTCTTTCTCTCAAATAAATACATCTTTTTTTAAAAAAGCCAAATCTTCCTGAAGCAATAACTCATACTTTGAATTAATTAAACAAGGAAGTCATTAGACTGAAGTGGTTCCAATGCTTTAGCAGCCAGTGTAAGCAAACCCAAACCTAAGACGGTAAATGCCTCAAGGTTAAGAAATCAAAACCTAAGGACAGCCAATCATAGTTAACCAGCATTTACCAAATAAGGCAAAGGCTTAGCTATAGCCCATCAAATATTTGCCTTTGCTTTGCTTCCACTTCTTTTCTAGAAAAGTCTTCTAACTCCTAAAGGTAGAGCTCTCATAACTACTTTCTGTTTGGTGTTGTCTGGTTCCTCTTGATTTTTCTTCAAAATCTTAACATTTTGAATATGCCCCAGTTTATCTTTTAACATCCCAGATAAATATATTTTCCCAAACCATTGTCATTTTCTCTCTGCATCTTCTTTTCTCCCTCTCTGTCTGGTCATCGTTTCTCTCTCCCCTCCCTCAGATCTCTGGATGCTACCACTATGAGATGACAATGATCAGGCCCTTTCTCTTTTTTAGTGATAACCATGTAAAAAATAAAATAAAGGGCAGACACAAAGCTTTTGAAGTACATCAGATTCTAAAAGATAAAACTCATGCGATTTACCATTTTGAAAAAATAAAATACTTGCAGATGTTAGATATTTAGATGCTTTTAAACCAAAGAAAAACTAGGATCCTGATTTAAAAGCACTTTTGGTAAGCTAATTGTTTTATTGACTGCACAAGGAAATGACTGTCACTTTTCTAATCTACATTTGAATAGTCACAGTGTAGCTCCAATCCTTGCCATTCAAAATCTGAGGCATGGGCATTTTCCTTCTGCTTTTTAAACATTTTCTCAATTCAAATTTTCCCATACTCATCTTTACTATTAACAGACTTCAGTATTTTAGAAATGTACACTTGTATGGAACCCTAATGAAATTAAATACAAGCAAGTTTAGTTAAAATTACGTGGCTATTTCAATATTTAACAGTATCATGGCAACGTTTCTAAGTCATTCTTTGCTTTTCCTCAACTGTAACTTTTTGAGGCAAGGAGGAATGCTACTGAATGCAAATAGATGTACACTTCACCTCTCTTTTCCAATATGACCCCAATCAACCAATTTTTTGCTGGCAAAATCCTGTTGCAAATGTTTAAGCCTGGAATATTTCCAGCCTACTGGAGCTAGACCCATGTCAAATAAAGGGCATTTTATATTCTGAAACAAAATTGCAAACAACTTCTGGCTCCTTTTACCCATGTCAAGTATCTAAATAAAATGAGAGAATCTTATTATACTTTTATTAATGAGCCTGGTATAGATGTTATTATATTAATTAAAAAGCGAGTTTGCTTTCTTCTTTTTTTAAAAAAATACATCTTAAATATGAACACAGTTCCAATGTTATAATATTATCAAGTAAGTTTTCTGTAGAATTACAGATTTCAATAGATTTTTTTCTAAGCTAACATTCAATGGAATTAATTTTCTGGTAGCACAAGAATAGTCAAGACATCGCGGTACTCCAGTTGGATGATTTACTTGGATCATTATATTACAAACTTAACAGAACAGTGGAGAAGAGACATATTAGATTTGGGATTAACATAGCAATTAGCATATCTGGACTAATTATTTAATAAACATGTGCTTGGTCAGTCAAGGTTTAGTTTTGAAAACTCTTGACTGTATTATACAGTCTCTTTAGCTATTCTATTGCACAGTGTTAGCTGAAGAAATAATTTTGAAGTTCTTTTTACCACATTTAAATGTGGTATGTAACGCCATGAATTATGTGCTTACTATATCATATAAGAGTAACAAACCAGAGCCAAATAAGTCAGAGAAAGATAATTATCGTATGATTTCTCTGATATGAGGAACTTGAGATTCAGGGTGGGGGTCGTGGGTGGTAGGGAGGGGAAAATAATGAAACAAGATGGGATGGGAAAGGAGACAAACCATAAGAGACTCCTAATCTCACAAAACAAACTGAGGGTTACTGTGGGGTGGGAGGGTAGGGATAGGGTGGATGGGTTATGGACATTGGGGAGGGTTTGTGCTTTGGTAAATGCTATGAAAGATGTAAGCCGGATGATTCACAGACCTGTACCCCTGGGGCAAAGAATAAAAAAATAATAAATTAAATTTAAAAAAGAAAAAAAAAAAGAGTAGCAAACCATTTCAGAATGGCTTGAGCATTTCCTCAGTGTTAAAATGGAGTTCTTTAATCATTGGATTTCTTTTGTGTAATTGCTAGAATCTATGTATATTCACATGATATTTTAAAATTGGAAATCAATTAGTCAATTCATCTTTTTGAAATACGCCTATTCATCTTTTTGATATATTGAAATATGCTTAAGGTCATGAAGAATAAATTAAAATAGTACTAACTACAATTTATTTAATAATGACCATATGCCATTCAAAATTCCACGTGTTTTGTATGTAATAACTTATCCAGGGTTCACAGGGCCATATGAAACAGGTACTATTATTACCTAGGGAGAATGAAATTGAGACCCACAGAAGTAATTTCCCCAAGATTACACAGCAACTGATTGGTAAAGCCAGGATTCTAACCCTAAATTCTAGCCTCAGAGTTTGCATTCAGCTGCTTTGGTTCTGGTCTTGAAGTCCATGTGTTCTTTTGTTATTACTGTTTTCTGTCTTTGCTTATTTGTTTTTTGGTTTTTTCTTTGTTTACTTGTCAGATAAACTTAGCAAATAACTTCTGTTTAGATCATACAAATTTTATTGAACAATATGAGTCAAGTGGTAAAGAGGACAACAGGATGATTAAAATGAATAAGACAATTCTTTCCTTTGAGATGCTTAAAGTCCAATCAAGGAAGCAGATGTTTTTAAAAGTATTTTAAATGTGAATACTAACATTATCAGTATCATCATAAGCTAATATTTTATAAAGAAATACTATGCTCAGTACTTAGCATTCAGAGTGTAAAAAATGCTATCACCCTTTCCTTTATTTATTTCCTTATTTATTCATTCATTCATTCACCTAAACATTCATCCAAATGTTTGTTGAGGTCATACTTTGTGTTAAACACTTCCTTTTTTTCTCCAAAGCTTTTTTAAAATTAACATATAATTATTATCTGCTTCAGTGGTACAGGTCTGTGAATCATCAGTGTGCTAAACACTTCCAAGCACTTGAAAAATCAAGTAAGTGAAATAAAGCCATTTCCTTACAAACCTAACAAATCAGTGGAGAAGAGAGATTTTAAATTAATAATCACATCCTGGGGTGCCTGGGTAGCTCAGGCAGTTAAGCCTCCAACTCTTCATTTTGGCTCAGGTCAATATCTCATGGTTGTGGGATGGAACCTCACCTCAGGCCCTATGCTCAGTGCACAGTCTGCTCGTCTCTCTCTGTTCCTCCCCCTGCTCACTATCTCTCTCTGTCTCTAAAATAAATAAATAAAATCTTTAAAAAATAATCACACCCAATTAAATATATGCAACTTATAAATATGTATTTTAAGAAAAGAATAAATAATATAATGAGGAAGTATGATAAAGCGACTTGATTTACACTGAAAGTTCGGGCAATGTTTTTCTAAGGAAGTGAATTTAAGCATAGTATTGAAAGATGTATAATAGCTGATCCATCAAAAATTTGGTGTTAACAGATGGTATGATTTATAATTGTATCCATCTACATGGATAAACTTATAAGTGCAACATAAGGCCTCATTTGGTAAGGTTCAAATGAGTGGTATAGAGCACTGGTATCCAGCTTTGGGATTTTTTGACCTTGAAATTCACCACCAGCAAAAACCTGGAACCCAACATCAAATTGCCAACTTTTTATTTTATAGAAAAATGTCATTTAAAAACAGTGACAGAAACAATATCTGAAATTTTCATCATTTCCAAAGAGAATTTTAAGACTAAAAATGTAGGCACCATAAAATTAAGACTACTTCTTTAAAATAAATAAATTTTTCTTTATCTTTTTCCTCATTTCATGAAGAAGCAACAAATTTCGATTAGGATCTGGAAATCACTGGACTATGGAAACTTCTGCTTCCTTGATGTCTTTATAAGCAGACTGGATTTGGGATAATGAAATGTATCCTTTTAGGTGTAACGACCAAGAGGACCGAACAGGCCTGGGACATTGAACAGAAAAGTAGGATTTGAGATAAGACTTGAATCAGATTAAGAATCACACAAAATGTCAACTATACTTGAAAACTCAGTGCACATGAGAACTGATAAAGTCTAAACTGTTGCATTTAGTGTCTTGGTCTTCCAAGTCTTCTAAAATGTGATAACATATTCATACACAGACTGTCACAAAGACATCTCTCTACACTCACGCACTCACACACACACAGAAGTATACGTATATACAGAACCATTAAATATTAAATTTATACATTCTGATTGGCTTTGGGTCTTCCCTGAATCATTTTACTCCTCTACACTCACAGCCTGACAAACAGTGCACCTGCTTAACTGGGCTAAGTGCCAGAAAAAAAAATCAGGGAAATTAATTTCCAAGAGCAGTAGATAAATGGCACACCTCATTAGAAAATCTATTTAAAAGGCACATCAGGAGATGTCTGCAAGACTTTCATAAGAAATTGATGCTTCCTACCATCATGTCCTTGCTGGTTTTCTTTTCAGATTACTGATCTTCCTTTCCAGTAATAAGATTCAAATTCAAGTTATGCTTAATGAGTGCCTCCTATGTGCCAGGCACGTATGTTTTACATAGCTTATCTTATCTAATTCTTACAAAAGTGTTTTGAAATAAGTATGTGGAATGCATGCAAAAATTACCAAATGTGCTTCTTTGAGAACTCCTGGTAGAGTCATATAATGATTTTTCTTTCTTATGGATAAGGATGCTAATAAATTATGACTCTTGTTCTTAGACAAGAAAAGCCAAGAGTTACTACAATTTATTCCTGTATCTTCTGACCTGTAGGAAAATCATTACTATCTACTAATGCCTGAGTTTGTAGTGATCTCTTTACAAATCCTATTTTTTGCATTTATTGTTTAGAGAGAAAAAGTTGTTTCTTTATAAATAAGGCAAACAGGTTTGTATAGAATTTCAACCAAAGCCCACCAAATTCTGATCCTGAAAGAGTTATTAAATCACCAGGGCACCCCTCTGTTTTCCGAAGGAGCTTCCTGCCTAAGTCAGCAAAAACTTGGGGGCAAGGCCTCCAGCAGCCTCTATGATCCTCTGGCTTCAGTTAATAAAAAAACAACATTGCATTAACCACTTACTGCCCCCCCCCCAACTTGGCCTTTCTGAAGACTCTCATCTTCCAGGACAAAAGTAAAGGCAAGATGGATAATCTTTGGGTGATCAGAATCTTGGTTTCTGCCTGTTGTCCTGCGGTACGTATTAACAGCTCTCATTTTCAGTCTCACAAGTGTCCTGTTTTAGGTAAGTTATATACAGTCATCCTATGTGATGGCTTTGTATCCTCTTAAATCACTAAACTGGAACTACATTTCCCAGAATTCCCTTAGTGTAAGGTCTAGGTAACAGTTGGGCACAAGAGAAATATGCATGAGCTTTAGAAAGCTAAACAGAAGTATTAGCCATTATTTATTCTCTGAAGGTTGGTGTAGGGCAGGTGCTGTTGCCGCTCATGCACGTTATCACCCATATGCTGGCTGACCTTGACAGGTGGCAGCAGCCGGCCGCGTTTTCTCCAGTTCCCGCTAGACCGCCTCCTTCAGCGTCTCCAAATCCTGGCCAGGTGTTTGTGCAGTTCCGTGGTGGAAGGCACCAATTTATCTTGAGCTCACCCACATCATTGTAATTTAAGGTGGTCAGAGTCAAATACGGGTTCCAGTTTGTCCTTGTCAATTCCAGTTTGTCCTTAGTCTCCCCTATTTTATTTCCATCTGCCCTTTTCAATGATGGGGTTCAGGACACGGTTCCCCAAATATGACATCTTGGCATACTGAATGTTTTCAGCTGGAAGAATTTGAGAAATGACATGTGCAAGAAGGACTTTCTGACCTTCCCCTGAAGCAGGTCATAAAACTCTCGTGAGGAAGGTGTCCTCCCTAAACCCAGAGGAAAGGAATTTTGTTATTTCCAAGATGCCCAGAGGAATCTGAATGAACAGCCCTTGCTGTTTCCCTCAATTTATGACATGTAGCTCATACTCTTTTTGTCCTGTCACGTTTTCCCCCCACTTTCCCCTTTTCATTAAACCTAGCATAAAAATGCTTGGGCTTAACTGCTTCTTAAGGCCTTCCTTTCTTTATGAAGGCTCCTGTGTCTCATAAAACTTACATTAAATAAATCTGAATGCTTTTCTTTTGTTAATTTATCTTTTGTTAGAAGGGTCCTGACCAACATTTTAGAATGGTAGAGGAAAAAGGTATTTTTCCTCTCCTACACCAGGTTCTGCTTTACTGACCCATGACCTAGTGCCAGATACACTTCCAATAGCCCTACTTAGACCGCTAATCAGCTCCCATGAATGCATGAGCCATACACTAAATCTTCTATTCTATATCACTCCTAGTGACTCTACACTGATCAAATCCTGACAGATACACCATATTATTTTTGGATAGTGTTTGAACTTTATTTTTAGGAAGAAATGAAAGGTAGGTGGAATCTCCTTTCTAGTGTCTGATTTTGGTGTTTCTTTTTGTTTGTTTGTTGATGTCCTAAAATTTGTCTCATTTGATAGGAAGAAGCAAAGTCACAAATTTTGCTGACCAGAAAGCAAGGTGCTATTCCCACTTGACAGTCAAAGACACCAAGTACCTAGTCATGTTAGCCTGTAGGTTATAGAGTTATAGAGTGAATTCAAGTATTCTGAAAGAAGCACATAAAAGCCAATGCTACATGTGCCTCACAGATAGATTATTTGGGTACAGAAAATCGAATTCAGAAAATTAGGAAGTGTGAAGTTTGCCTAGAAGAGAATCTTTCTTTTCAATCCAGTACAGTATTTACTTATGAAAATAGATTTTCATTTCTCTGTGAACAACTTCTTAATGCCTTAAAAGTGTTTACCTACTTTTCTAAAGTGCCAGAGAGTAATTTAGAGCCCAGGGACAGCTGCCCTGTCTGGTCTTTAGAGTTATTCTCAGTATGATTTCTTTGATCTTGAGCCTTGTATTAACAATACATATTTCAAAGACATTATGTAGTACAAAACACTCATCATAGTATTATTAATCCTTAGTAAATATTTGAAATGTATCAATTAAAAATAACATTATAACATAAGAGTATCATTTACATTTTGACACTCTTTTTGAAGTCAATGATTTTTTTTTCTGTGAAGAATCAATATTAAAAAGGAAGGTTAGAATTTACTAAAAGGAGAAAAGAAATTAAAATTTTAATATGAGTTATATATCCCATGCAACCAATGGTTAATATGAGTTATAGGTTTTATACTGTAATTATATAGTTTTTGAACTAATATTATTTTCATTTCAGAAATTGTACATTCAAACCTGAATGAACAAAGTGTTTGAACTTCTTATTTGAAGAATTTATATATTTGTTCTTTAGAATTTCAGCTTTGTGGGTTTTTTTTCATTTCAAATTCATTGGAGATTTATCTTCCTAGATGTGGTCTTATGATGCCAATCATCCCAATGCATCATCTTTCTTTTTACACCTATTGGAATTACAATAAGAATATTGGAATGCACTTCCTTATATCTAAGTATTTATCTAAAGATGTATAGTTTGGAAAAATCATTTTCCGAGACTAGAATAGGTGCTAACCAGCCTTCAGATTGACCCTCAATGATCATTGCCTGCTGGTATTCACACCATTATGTAGTCTCTTAGGACAACAAGTAGGGTTGACCTGTGCAACCAAAAGGATTTTGCAAAACTGATAGTATGTGATTTTCCAGTCTAGGTCACAGTAGGCTTTGTGGCTTCTGTCTTGTTCTCTCTTGGGTCTGAGAGGAGTCAGTTCCCATGTTGTGAAGATACACCAGCATTAACTTGACAGCCAAATGAATGAGACATATTGCCAATGGTTCCACTACCACAGAAAATCTTTCATATGTCTACAGCCCCAGCCAACTTCTTTACTACAACCTTAAGATATACCCTAAGCCTTTCCCAAACTCCTGACCTAAAAAAAACTGTTTGGCATAATAAATGTGTATTGTTGTTTTAAACCACTTATTTTTTAAGTAATTTCTTATGTAGCGAAGGATGGCCATTACAAACTATGAAAGGTAACATTTCATCTTATAAACATATTGTATTATTTTTTAATTCTGATTTTATTAAATGTCTTTATTATTTTTTAAAGTTGATCAAAAATGGATGAAATAAAAATTTTGATATTTTTCCTTCATAATGTAAAAAATTATTTCATAATCAAAATGTCAACATTACGTATCCTCTAAGAAATGGTTAGCAGAAAACTTACTACATGACAGGCACTCATGTAAAGAGATGAATAAGACAGTCCCTTCCTCAGATAAGTTTAAGTTTCTGAGTGAAACAGATAAGTAAAGAGATACTGATAATATAGTGTGTTAACTGCTGTTGATACAGCTACCCATAAAGTACTAAGGGAATGAAAGCATAGTGCAGTGAATTTTTCTTAAGAAATCTAATGCTTGGGCGCCTGGGTGGCTCAGTGGGTTAAAGCCTCTGCCTTCGACTCAGGTCATGATTTCAGGGTCCTGGGATCGAGGCCCGCATCGGGCTCTCTGCTCAGCAGGGAGCCTGCTTCCTCCTCTCTCTCTGCCTGCC
Source organism: Ailurus styani (assembly GCA_002007465.1). NCBI lineage: Eukaryota > Metazoa > Chordata > Mammalia > Carnivora > Ailuridae > Ailurus > Ailurus styani. The sequence goes on from LNAC01000160.1 coordinate 45,484, forward strand.
TGTCTGCCTACTTGTAATCTATCTCTCTCTGTGTCAAATAAATAAATAAAATCTTTAAAAAAAATTAAAAAAAAATCTAATGCTTCACCATAAAAGGAAGTAAGTCTTCAAGAAAATGGAGAAATGAACCTCTACTAGTGATATTAATATTTATACAGTGCTTGTAATAAACCAGGTTCTTTTCTAAGCACTTCAAATATATTCACTTATATAATTCTCTTAACAATTTTATTACATAGGTATTATAATTGTCCCCACTTTATAGGTGATGAAACTGAGGCAAAGAGAGGTTAAATGATTTACCCAATATCACACAGGTAGGAAGTTGTAAGATCTGGATTTAATACCAGGGAAATCCAACACAAGAGTTCACATTTTTAACTCATTTACTACACTTTCTTGTTGAGGGTTTGAATGGGCAGAGGATGGTATGAGCAGAGTCAAGGAAGAGTGAGAATATATGTGTTCCTAGGAAAAGAAAGCAGGGAAAAGCAATAGTAAGGATGGCTGGAAAACAGGTTGCATGAGCTGAATTACAAGATGAAAAGAGAAGGCTAAGCCAAGGACTTGAGTTTCACACCAAGGAAGTTGTACTTTGGCAATAGGAAATACTTGGTGAAATTTATGTTTTATGAAGATACCTTTGGAGCAAGAGTCAAGGGGAGAGACTGGATGAGGGAGAAAAGAAGAAATTGCATTAGTGCCCTCACCAGAGAATTAAGGTCTGAAATGTAATAATGGAGACAGTGGTAACCAGAGAAGGAGGGGATTCATGAGACATGAGAGTTAGCTGGCATCCAGCATGGTGATTGATCGTGTCTAGCAGATTTAAAAGATGACTTGCAGGGTTTTTTTTTGTGGGGAATGGATAGATGGTTAGGTCACTAATAAATATAGGAAACTGGTAGAGGAGGCCTCACACAGAAGATGTGCCTAATAAACACTCCTTAAAAAAGAAATGAAGTAGTAGTAATACAAAGGCTATGTTTTCTACTGTGAGATTAAATGCCGGTAGCATAGGCATTATCTATAACATCTAATTACAGTAGTCCAAGGAAACTCTACCATGGATTGAAAGTGTGTCTTACATTAAAGTAATATAATCTGAATTCTAATTATAGGTAGCTGCTCATTTTATAAAATAATTAAGAACAAATTCCTTGCAACAGTAATTTCCGTGGTGTACTTATTAAATTATTAACTTTATAAATACAAGATTTATAAGCAACTCTTAAAATGTATGTATTGTAAAGCTTAAAGAATTGTATTTTACAAACATATTTGGCTCCAAAATGTAAATGAATGAAATTCTAGAAAAGGAAAGAATAGATGAAATATCACCACTCGTATAGGCTCAAGGGAAATAAAGTCATCTAGAATCATGTAACCAAGTTTTCACTTAAAACTCTAGGTCATAATTTTATATTATAGACATTTCAATTGTGCAACCTTTTTAAAAAGCCTCCATTACACAGTATACCCAAAGTATTACTTATTTAGAGAGGAGGTTCACAGTTCCAGATAGTGTTTTTCTTTCATTGACATCATGGGCCTTCTCTCTACCTGATAGATAATGTTCACTTTAGCACAGCTACTAATGGTACTGCAGGAAGAATCATCTCCATCACACCACCATGTCAATAAACACAAATGATCCCATTCTATGAATTTGCAATATTAATACTTGTATTTCTTTTAATCTAGCCATTGCTTGGCACATATAGTAGGTTCTTGATAAATAATTGCTGAATGAGTATAATGCCATAATAAGAAGTAGAGAGGATCCCTGATAGAATGCAATTTATGGTATTTACAGTTTCCAGGTCCTACTGATTCCACTCCCATTGGAGAAAGAAAATGGGAAATGGGGATGGGGGTGAGTGCTGCAAATATGTAGGAGCACATCAAAAGCCTTAATGAAATGGTTTTGCTTATGGTAAAAAACATAAATTTATTCATCTACTTATTTAATATTCATTATATACCTGACTGAGTCCTTCCCTCAAGGAACTCACAGTCAATAGAGCATGTCAGATGTGGAAATAGACAAATACAATTTTAAAAGTGTTAGAATACCTTGAACAAAGAGATAAACAGGATACTCAAAGATCGAATATACCATAATGAAAATCTGTCTTTCCTCACTCGCATTATTCCTGTTTTACTCCAAACCCATAAGAACACATGGCCACACAAGATGTAGTATCTCATTACAAGTAATTCTGGGAAAATCCTTTTCACACTCTTTATTTTCAAGAACTCAAAATAGGATGTTTTGATGGGAGGAGCAAAGAGAATGTCTGGAAAGGAAGCTTGGAGCCAGATGGTAGAAGGACTTAAAAATGCTTTGCACAAATTCCCACTTGTCCAAAAGTTTTTTATTTGGTTTGGTTTGGTTTTAAAATGATAAAGTCCCTGTTCCCAAACCAAATCTCTACCAGACTTTTTAACCATTATCTTCATGGAACTGTAACATTCAACTTGTGTTCAGCGTTACAAATATGGGACTATATTTCGTTTGAAATCACTGACTACAACAGGCAAAGAAGAATAGAAGGAAGTGGGGAAGAAGGAAACCAGACATCACTGACACTCCAGCACGTTTGTGGGGAGCTTTATTTCTCACACAAAGATGAGATAAAAAGAAACAAAGACGGGAGGGAAGAACATTGCTTCTTTTCTTCTAAGACGCACATTTCATGGATCTTACCTGAAAAGTTTTTATAATCCACTAGGTCAAACATAACAACAGCAACAGCTGACCATGTTATTATCAGAGCAATGACCAGAAGCCAGGCTGCTGGGGAGCTGAATGTTGTCACTATGTCCTCTGTGACCGTCCTCTTCAGCACTTTTCCAGGGGATTTGGGCACAGATCCATTTTTGCTGTCAATCACAGTTGTGGTAGTAGATGCATTTCCTAATCAAACATTCAGAAAGAGAAATTACAGTTTAGAGCTTCATGTCAAATGTTGATGACCAAGAAAACACACAGATTATAGATCTAATTTATTTGTACCATTTTCTTTAGTAGAGCACACCTCCTTAGTGGCAGGGCCACACTTCTGCCCACGACCCCAGTATTTACCTCCACTCTGAAATCCACATGCCCTAGTGAAAAACATTCCTCCTCCCTTAATCACTGTAAATAATACCATGGGACTCACAAACTTTGTCATCAACTTCAATCATTTTTACTTCTCCCTTATCACCTGCTATATCCACTACCATCAAAGGCAATGGGCTTTTTGGTCAAGTTGATTTTTAAAACCTTTTTTCTTTATTTAGGTTCATATGTCAGTTCTGAATGCAGGGAAAACTTTTCCTCTGGGGGAGAAACAAAATCAGTGATAAAGTAGTTCAAATGGATGAAATCCTTTTTGGATATCCTGGTTTAACTGTTCAATTGACCCTTCTATTGACGCCATTCATTTTTATTTGGGAAGGGGCACAGAAGATCTAAGTGATCTTCTACATGTTTATGGGAGAAAATTCAAAAAACATTTTAAAATAGCAAAATAAATAGATAAATAGATCATCATTTATAATCTTGTGACCCAGAAACAACTGTCAACGTGTTGTTCTATTTATACCTACATTTCTGTACATACATATATGAAGTCATCATCACTCTTTCCTTTATGTTTTGTACTAGGCAATATATAATAATCATGCTCTCTTGCCGTATGTGTTCCATAAAATACCACTTACGTGGCTGCATGGCATATCACTTCATGGCTATGCACAATTTAGTCAAAAAGCTTTCTACCTTGGGACATGGCAAAATTTTTCTCAGAACATTCATAATTTTTATGTTAGAAGAATTTCCTAAATATAGAAGTTCTTGGACAAATAACACCATATCTTATGAGAGGATATGTATGTATTTGAAAATTAGTGTATTTTTGAAATTTTTACATGCCTGGAGTCTCTGTTTTCTTATCCATGACAATACTGGGTACTATCAAGGTTCAAAATATTTGCAATCATGTAGGAGGAAAATTCTGGTTTATTTGTAATTCTTTGATTAATAGAGATGAGTTTTTTGTATACTTGTTTTCCCTTTATATATTTTATCTTATGAAATTTTTTGTTTGCTTTTCTATAAACCACCTCCATTTAGTGTTTAAAAAACTATATAGACATATACATGTACCCAATCATATATGTATGTATATATTTTTATATATGTCCATGTGTATATACAAATATCTATGTGTGTGTATGTATATGTGTTTATACATATTTATACATTTATACTCATCGCAAGAGTGTAGATACCTATGTATATACACAAACACACAAAGGTGATAGTAAAATTTTATGTGATCTTAAGTTGCAATTTTTCTCCTCAACTGTTTACCTCTTTTTCTTTAAGATTTATTTTGTTTATTTGAGAGAGAGAGAGCGAGAGCCAGGGTGGGGGAGGTGCAAGGGAAGAGGGAGAGAGAAACTGAAGCAGACTCCACACTGAGTGTGGAGCCTGACACAGGGTTCGATCTCATGACCCTGAGATCACAACTTGTCCTGAAACCAAGAGTAGATGCTTAACCCACTGTGCCACCCAGGTGCCCCTACCTCTTTCTATTTGTGGTGTTTTTACATACAGAGGAACTTCTTAAAAATTTTGTAACTCTTTCATTTTATTCCTACAAAGTTGCTGCTGCCTTTGTATGATTAGCAAGCCCCTCTCAATGGAGAGCAGACATATTTGATTATATTGACAATCCTGGACTCATAGAAAGTTAACTCTAGGGGTAACTTAGAAATCATCTGAAACAACTGTATCATGTTACATTTAAGAACAATTCAAAATCAACCAGAATATTCAACTCTCATAGTATTTTCAATCCCAAATTACACGGATATGTGTGTATTGAATCCCAAAGAGAAAAAATACCTCAACGATTCTAACATTTTTTTTAAAGATTTTATTTATTTATTTGACAGAGAGAGAGAGAGAGTTCACAAGTAGGCAGAGAGGCAGGCAGAGAGAGAGGAGGAAGCAGGCTCCCCGCCGAGTAGAGAGCCCGATGTGGGCCTCGATCCCAGGACCCTGAGATCATGACCTGAGCTGAAGGCAGAGGCTTTAAACCGCTGAGCCACCTAGGCGCCCTGATTCTAACATTTTTGCCAAAATAATAGTTTAGCAACGTATTTCATGTATTTTAAATATGAGCCACATTATCAATAATAATTTAAGAATTACATATCAAAAAAGGAAATTTTTATTAATTATCTAATATACACAATGAACTGTTTTCTTCTTCTTCTTCTTCTTCTTCTTCTTCTTCTTCTTCTTTTTTTGATAAAGAAAGGGAGAGGAAGGAGGGTCAGGGACAATGGGAGAGGGAGAGAGAGAATCTTAAGCAGGTTCCATGTGCAGAGCTGGATGGGGCTCGATCTCACAACCCTGAGATCATGACCTGAGCCAAAATCAAGCTTCTAATGCTTAGCCAACTGAGCCACCCAGGCACCCAACAATTAACCATTTTTAATTTTAGTTTTTATCTTTAAGTTACATCTCAAACTAAGAAAACAAACTCCAAACTTTCATACTTCTTTGACATTTTGCACAAAATAATTTTCACCTAACTGCAAAGATTACTTATAGTTACTTTTAGAATGTGTTAAATAATAGCTGAAAGGTTTTCCTATTTTCAAACTGAAGGGAATTCTTTGTATTCCTTGAAGGCCTCAGAGTGGAATTAAAGTGTTCCTTTCAATCTTTCAACCTCTTCCTCTACCTTGCACAATTCTTCCTTTCAGTTAGGTGTAGGTTTTTCATGGAAGCAGTAGAGCAAAACAGGTCTGCCACAGGTTTTATAGACAAGAGAAACTGGGATTAACTTCCTGGCTAGAGGGTCACTACTGCTTCTCACCTCTGAGTGAAAAACCTCTATGTCTGAGGAATGCGGTTGGTAAGACTTGACTTATAGGTTTATGATGGTGGAGAAATAACTCACGTCAATTGCTTGGAAAATTTCCTGCTACATCAAATTATTCAATAAATGACAATACAACAGCTACTAAACTGTATCTTCATAATTATCAACATCACCATCATCATTACAACTACTGCCACCTCTGTGGCTAGTACAACCATTACTAAAATGATAAAGAAAGACCAGAAGGACAAGATTAACCTCAGAAACATTGGTGGAAGCTGAAAGACTAATTCTTCAATAAATGCAGGCATTTGTTTTCATTTAACATGTATTTAGGCTAAGATATTTTGAGGGAGTCAAAATGGGATGTTATGACTCCTTCAATGACTTTCTTAATCAACTAATTTACTTCTTGTGATACATAAGAAGGACACATACTGTAATTTATTCATATTAATGGAGAATGTTTTGTCCCATTAACAAATCAGGAGAGATAATCTATAACAAATAAAGTTACTTTGTTACAATACCAATGTTTACCGTGTCAAGGGATTTGTTAAACAAGAAAAACAAATTTTGAAACTTCTAACAGCTGTGTACACAGGGTGTTTAGAGTTTGAGTCCAGTTCATTTGAAAATTTTTAGTTATTGGGGGAAGAAATGAAAATACTGCATGCAAAATTAAGTGCTCTAGTTAATAAAGCGTTACTTTTTAAATGTGTTTCTTTACCAATAAATAGTACTATCCTTCTTTTGATAAAAATAAGATAAGGGCCATAAAATCCTATCACTGATTAGGAAAAAGAAAATCAAATACATTCAAATGTATATATATTAGTAGGTATTAATAATAACCAGACATAACTAATACAAGCATTTTTAAGTGACAATAGTAAATCTAGCCCCATATTTAAGAGATTAAAAAGCTGATGAGGAGATCATTGGTAAAATGAATTAATTAAGATTTTGAAGTGATTTTAGGTAGAAATTAACAATAACATCGACAAATCTCCTTTTTTTCCCTGAAAATCTATGTGAATACATATCGCAAGTTCATGAACTCAATTTAGCTGAAATGATAGCAAGATGGAAAGATGCCTTTAAAAAACAGATTTCACAGACTGTACTTGAGATGCATCTCAAAAAAGGAAAAATTAGAACGAACTCATATCCTATCCTTTCATTGATTTTTGTGCCAAATTCCCATCACTTCTAATGGCAGTTCTGAAAATGGATGAAGGATAGGAGTGCTTCGAAGTGCAATTTAAGATCCAAGTGGGGCTACAAGTGAATCAAACCTTTGGAATAATGACTTGCAGAAGAGTAAGTGAATTACAAGTGTTTAGGAGAGGCCACCTGAAAGTTGATATGTTGCTAATCTCCAGTTTTTAAACCTCTGGAAGACTTCCAACTACTGCTAGATGGAGAACACCAGAAGAATTGCTTTTGCACTTCAGATTCACTTCAGTGAACTGGTATGGGAGTGTATTTCTGAAGACAATATCATACACACCTGCTTGGTATCTTGAAACCAAAAGAACACAGCTACTGGGATCTGATACAAATTAGTCAAATCCTGATCACATTTTCTTTTTTTCTGGTTACATCTTTAAAAAACGAAAAAATTTCTAAAGGGACAAGAATTTCTATACATTTTTCCCTTTTTTGTCAGAAAAATGAGAAATCATATAAGTTCAGAAAGCAATGCAAGTTCAGTGTTAAAATGAGACCTTTCATATTTAAAAGAACTGATATTATTATGAATCCCAAATTTTATTTCACCTTATAATCCTGCCAGAACAATTAAGGTACAGGTTTTTAAATGGATGAAATGTTAACACTAAATGATTTTTCAAATTTTTTTCCTATGTGTTTTTGTCTTCACGTCCTCAAAGTTTCCACTTAAAAATTAATCAAGACTCGAAGATGTTGAAAATATATTCTGCGTATCCAACTCAGAAGGCAGAACTATAAGCAATTTGAAAGTAATGTGAAGGTTATACTGCTTAAGGAAAATTATGTGTTTCCTTTGTTATGGAAACATACTAAATTGTACCTTTCATTTTCCATTCAAATTTACTGCAGAAGCCACACCGAGCCAAGAGGAATAAAACTGAGGGGAAATAAATTGCCTTCTCTGACAGCTGGTCAAGATAAATGTGAAGAACAGAGTGTGTAATCTGAGATTATTTAATGTTTGAGAAGTACTTTGAAGATGACAAGAGCTAGTTATTGATATGAGGGAAAAAATGAGAGGTAAATATTACTGAGAAATTCGACATGGGCAATGCTCCTGGGAAGTTGGCATCTCAGGGCAGCTAGGATATGTGGCAGTATCTTCCATGCCTATTTTTTAATTCCATTCCTTCTGATTTCATACAAATTATTTTGATTGCCAGAAAGCTAGAATCAGCTTCAAAAGAAGTGGCTGAAAGAAGGGATCTGGCGGAAAGACCCTGTGACTCTGCCCCATAAAGTAAAATTAGGGGCTGCTTATGTAGTGATTCCAAAGGCCCAGCTTCACAGTCAGGTTAGGCATTGAAGACTAAATCACAAGCCCCCTAAAAGAAGTCACTTAACCTCATCATGCCTTATTAATCAGATCAAACTGCCAAGTACACTTGCCTATTATTATTCCTAGGGGAAACTGACAATGCAATCTCTTCAGGACGCTCAGGAAAGACCCTATATTCTAGAATGGTATAAATAAAATATTACATTCTCGTTACATAGAAGCATTAATTATGAATTTTGCATTTTCTTATGTGATGTGGTTTGTGAAGTACTCCAATGCTGTATTTTTCCTTTGAAAATTTGAGAACAAAGGACACAGAAGAAGTATATACTACCAATGGCAGTATAAAAATATGTATTACCACAAAATTATATTAAGAATGTAATTCCCAATTACAGGAATGACCTTTACTATATTTAGATGCTTCAGAAAACACATGTAAGTAAGAATTTTCGAGAAACTTTGCTAAAAATATCCTTTGGCAGATAAAGTTGAAAAATGAAATATCCATCTTTTATCAATCCTGGTGTCTGCAGAATGTCTATGTATCACATAGACATCTGTGACAATTAAATTATGTTTTTCTAAAAGTATATATAAATTGAATGAAAATAGATTTTGAGAGGCAAGATAAACCATGGCAATTCATAAAAACAGACTGTCAAAATAATCCTAGATGCTCTAATTAATATGTATATGCTTTATATATTTATATATATATGTGTTTTATGTATTTACATATATGTAGCTGATAAACCATAATAAATACCCCTAGAGTAATTTTTAGAAGACTTCAAATTCTAGGCACTTAAAAAAAAATTATTCACTCTTTCGCAAGGTAAAAATAGCTTTGTCTCACACCAGAAACAGATCTCCTGCCAATTTAAATGAAAGCTCTAAACTGCCACATTTTCTCCAAGATTTCTGAGATATGATCATTGAAATGATATTTCAGAGGATAATTTAGCTGCCCAATCTACCTGCAGAGGTAGCCAATATAAACTTATTTTTCCCATTAACTGACAATCCTTCCTACCAACCCACTCCCCATACTTTACCAGCAGAAGATTTTCTTTTTCTAGTAGTGGAACTAGAAAGTGAACCCTCATCTAACTCCCAGCCATAGGACTGGTTCTTTAAAACAAGCCTGACCATTCAGAACCCACCCTCTTGGGTAATCAGACTCCCACATTTTTTGTGGAGCTCTTGAATGACATTCTATTTATGCTGAGGTTGGCAAGCTATTGGGGTCTACCAGTAGTCTTCTATCCCACTAGTTGGAGAGTCGGTTGCAAGATGGAAAGAGGCAGGCACCAGGTTCCACTGTGTAGGTTCACAGAGCCAGCTGTGTTTAGAATCAGTTAGATGTCTGGACTTTCCAGTTATATGGGAATATAAAAACTAATTTGGTTATGTTTATATTACTAGCCATCACAAGTTCTGAGTGATGCTCTGGCTCTTGCTACGAATGTAAATAATTTTTTTCCTTCAATGTTTGTATCATAAGGAGTGATCAGTTAGAGCAATCTAAATATCAGGTTCTTTTTAAATTATTTTCATTTTTGAAAAAAAATCTCTTAATTCTCAAGTGGCTTCATTGTCATGGTCATAAATAAAAAGATCTTTTGGTGCTTTCAAGGGCAAAATCAGATACTGAGGTGATCTAAGAATAGCTCACTTGCGTACTGGGTGAGTGAGAGGCAGGATCTCCTTTCCTGGGTGGTCGTCCCTCACTACGACCCACCAGTCTACCTATTAAGCAGTCCTTACTGCAAATTAAAGTGGATGTCTTTTCCTATATTAATGCTGGTAAGCTCAGTCTTCCCCCAACGTTTTGAACTTTTCAACTTAGCATTTACTACTTTTTCTACAAATAATAAACTGAATTTAGAGATGAAGAGCAATAATGAGTACATAATTAGAACTCATTTTTTGAAACAAAATATTTTGAACTCCTAACATATTACAGGTAAAAAGCATTGTGTTTTACCAATCCAAAGTGGGCAAGGATTTCTGAGGAATTCTTTTTTTTTCTATTTAAGAGAACCCAAAAAAAACTCTACTCTTATAATCCAACTTCTCTTTTAAGAATTTCAACTCCCTAATGATATTTCATGTACTTTTTTTAAAAGATTTTATTTATTTATTTGACAGAGAGAGAGGAGAGAGATTACAAGTAGGCAGAGAGGCAGGCAGACAGAGAGGAGGAAGCAGACTCCCCGCTGAGCAGAGAGCTCCATGCGGGCCTCTATTCCAGGACCCTGAGATCATGACCTGAGCCGAAGGCAGAGGCTTTAGCACACTGAGCCACCCAGGTGTCCTTCTGTGTACTTTTGAAATAAACACTATTGTTTTTACCCACGATTATGTAAGTTTTTGATAAATACAATGACATAAAATTATCCTGACTTTGGTATAGTTTTTTTGTTGTTGTTGTTGATGAGAGTAAGTCATCTATCTTTTAGTAGGATGTAGTACTTCAACACTTTTTAACACGATGAGGTCCAAATAAACAATAAATGTGAAAAACTTCATAAGTTTTGCTAAAGGGAATCAGTTTTTAATCAGTATCATATTATATAACCATAATATTTCTGCATATAGAAGGCTGTGCTGTACATACTGATTTCTAACCAGAGAAATAAATTAAATAAAAAGCAAAATATATTTTCATGATAAACGAAAATGTTCAAATAAGAGATATGTTACTGAAAGAAGTAAAAGCATATCTGTGCATCTACTAAGGGGGAAATTTAGCTGGTCAAAATAATTCAGGCTCCAATAGAAAAAGAAAGACTAGTGGGATAGAGAAAAAAATGTGCATTTCTTTGACTGAAAAAAAGCATACATTTACTAAATAATGTCAATAGTTAAGCAGACACACATTTTTTCTAATGAGGCAATTGGAACTAGCATCTGCAATGTTATTAGGGTTGTTGTCTCCAAAAGTTGCATTATCTGGGAGAGATTTCCACAACCAGATCAGGCATAGTAAATGTACAGATGAATAAAAGTTATGATGGTCAACTTACAAATGCATGATGATGCATCCTCTTAGTCAGTGGGGACTCCCATAACAAAATACCACAGACTGGATGTCTTAAGAGAAATTTTTTTCCCTCACAGTTTGGAGGTGAGAAATTCTGGAAGACAGTGCTAGCATAGTCAGATTCTGATGAGGACTCTCTTCCTGGCATGGAGATGGCTGCTTTCTTGCTGTGTCCTCTCACAGCAGAGAGAGAATAAGAAAGCTCCCTACCATCTCCTGTTATAAGAGAACTAATGCCCGCATTAGCCTCTACCCTCATGACCTCATCTGAACGTAATTTCCTCCCAAACACCCTGTCTCCAAATACCATCATGTTGGGGGTTAGAGCTTCAACATATAAACTTGGGAGTGACACAATTCAGTCCATAGCATATATATTCCTATTTGATTATTTAAAAATTCCTCAAATTGGGATGCCTGGGTGGCTCAGTTGGTTAAGCACCTGCCTCCTGTTCAGGTCATGATCCCAGGGTCCTAGGATCAGGTTCCCCATCAGGCTCCTTGCTCAGCAGGGAGCATGCTTCTCCCTGTGCCTGCCACTCTCCCTGCTTGTGCTCTCTCTCTCTCTCTCTCTTTCCCTCTGACAAGTAAATAAAATCTTTTTTAAAAATTGCTCAAGTAAATATTAATATATTTTAAGCTTAATAGGCCTAGCTATTTTAATAGGGCTCTACCTTTCATGTTAAAATAATGGAAATCATGGCTACAGTTCCTTACTACCAGTATATGCTCAAGTGGCCTAAATCAAAATGTCAAATATTGTGAGGTAGTTCAGGGATTGAAATTAATCAACAAGAGCCATGAGATCACTTTTAAAAAGTAACAAGGACTTTTAAAATAACAACTTTGGCAGTTTCCATCTGATTTATTTTAGAAAAATAATCCATCCTCACCTCATGAATGCAGGAGGTCTCAGGCAAGGAGAGAAACCATCTTAGGGCCTAATTTTTTAAGTTTGAAGTTGGGGATAGAATCTACAGAAAGTCTCCCAAATTTTGTGAATTTGGTTTCTGGAAAACTGAAGTTAGACTCTGCGGTTCCTAGTGAATATGATTTGAACAGGACAGAAATATGATCCATAAACTATATTCAAGCTCCTTTGAGAAATTAATTTTCTAGCATTTTATGTTTGGGTTGACTCATTTTCTTCCTGGGCCAAATATGCATAATTGAAATACTTTACCTAGCCCCAGCATTCCTCCTACTAAATTGCCCCATTGTCACTGAATCACAAACTCACTGAAATAGAAAAGGCTTGAGTAATGACATGCCATTTCAATTTAGAAAAAAAATACTAAACTCAGTGCTTCAAAATCATTAGCTTTTCATGATTTGTTGATTCTAATGTGTGTTTTTTACTTCCTTTTTCTTAAAGACATTTTCATGGAAATCAACTGTTCTTAAGAATTAGTTGTCTTCTGCTCCTTTTACCCAACATGGAGTCATAATCTCACCATTGCAGCGTCACAGTAGCTTCTACTTTATTTTCATTAAGAAAATATGGCAGTACCCTCCCCTTACTTCACCCCCAAAAGGCACACAGGTATTCATACTCTTTTCACATAAATGTATTCAATAGTAATAATAATAATAATAATAATAATAATAATAAGGAGTTCATGTAAAGCTTCTTCTTAAAACTATACTCATAAAATAATGGGTTTCTCACATTCTCATCAGCTACATTCAGGAAATTTAAGAGAATGAAAGAACTAAGATCTAAATTTCTTCTGTGGGTAAGTTTTTAGGTAACTGTTTCATGAATCAACCTGGCTTGTTTTCTGATATATTTAAATATAAGTAAAACTGAACCTATGTTTTATTTATTTATTTATTTATTTGCCCCAGGGGTACAGGTCTGTGAATCATCAGGCTTATACCTTTCACAGCACTCACCAAAGCACAAACCCTCCCCAATGTCCATAACCCATCTACCCTATCCCTACCCTCCCACCCCCCAGTAACCCTCAGTTTGTTTCGTGAGATTAAGAGTCTCTTATGGTTTGTCTAATTTCCATCCATTTGTTGGAAAAGCAGTAATAATTTAATAATTTCATCTTTGTTATATGTACATGTAAATGAATAAGGATATTTTAGAGTATGTAACCATTCATATAGCCAATTTGATATTAATATAACCAATAATTTTATTGAGTACCCCAGGGGCTTTTGAAATAAAAATTGCAAGGAAGTATCCTTATTTTTTTACAACTTTAATTATGAGTAATATAAATTGACACTTTCTATAGTTACTCTAGATTTAATGCTATTGCCATAATTTGAAAACAGATCCATAGAATTTTTTAAATTGTCAATGAAGCAAAATATTTAATAATTTTGATGAGAAAAGACATATACTTAGAATTGAGCACCATTGTAATAGGATATTATTATATTTTGTTTAACATGATCCCACATTTAAACACTAAGCCATTTGAAAAGTTTAGAACAGATCAAATAGAATAGTCAGAGCCTTCATCTTTCTGGATTGAGTCCACATATCCCATGAAGATAATACCCTATTGCATGAAGGAAGTGCAGGCAAAAAATCTAGAGAGAGATAAGATCTGCTGTGATGTTTAAAATCATTTAATCTATAGGAAAAAAGCAGCTTCCTGTGCCTTTCAAAGGACTTCTAAATGAGCTTGAAGCTCCTTTATGCTTTTCTGAAAAGAACATTAAGGTATCCACACTCATATTTTAAAAATGCAAGCAATTAGGTAAACACAAATAATACTTTATACAAATCTTACTTTTAGGGAGTCCATGGAGCTTTAGAAACAGCTGATAAAGCTGCACACATCTATAGAATGGAGCAAGTATTCTCATCCTCTTTGATATGAAAGGAAACTGAAACAGGACAGTTAAAGAGAACCAGTTTTCTGAAGTCTACTCATTAGCGGAGTTTTCAAAGAATTCAAGTTGCTTAGTCCCTAATATTTAATCTTCTGAATTGTTTGTCCAAATAGACCAAATATTGATCTTAAATTTTACGTCTGGAAGATGCCTCTCTTTGGCAACTCATAAAAAAGCCTTTATCTCTAGCCAGTTTCAGTTCTGAAACAAAACAACTTTAAAAACCAAAGATAAAAATGAAGTGATGAATAACTGAACTTTTTCTAACTCCTTCACACCCTCAACATTTCAGTTTCACTTTCACTAGGCAGAAGAGCAGTCCTTTTACTGAGTATTCTAGAGATAAAATTATATCCTCAGCACCTCAAGGAATAAGAAATAAATGGAAAATTAAAACCCTGTCCTCTAAGAACCTGCTTGGTATTTACTGTCAGGTGAATTCAACTGGCGTCAGCACTGGGGACTGGGAGAGAGGACCCACTTTGCTCAGTCAGTCCACGGTCGATTCCAGGTGTTGAGACCATCAGTGTGACAGAGAACGTTGAAATCCCCTAGCCCCTCATTTCAAATAGCTTATCTGAAGAGGATTTTACTATTGAAAGACCAGTATTTCTGACATTTAGATCATTCCGAGCAGTTATTTCTATGGAGTGAGCATTTTTATCAGCTTCATTTGACTAAGCTTATTCAAGCATTACAGCTGCATTAGTATCACCAAGCCATAGCAGATTCCGTAAAATAAGCTTTATAAAATTGTGGCTGCCCAACAGCATGCTCTTTTGGAAACTACTAAGCAGCCTTCACTTGAATAACACAGCTCTAGAGCTATGCTTTACAAGATGCTTGAAATCCAATGTCTCTACCTTAGAAGAGGAGAAAAGAAATGGAAAACGGTTCAGGAATCTTTTTTTTTTTTAAAAATCACTTTTCCTTTTTAATTTTATAACAAAAGGGAAATGCATTAAATATTCAAATTTGAATATTAAACCCTTTGGTTCAGCATTAGAGGAAGTTCTTCAAAAATAACATTGATTCTTTTCCACACCTTACTTCTGATGAAATGTACTCCTATGAAAGACTCTACGGACCGTAAAAAGAATCAGATCATAAAAAAAGTTTTGCTAAGGCAGTTTTCAGGAGAAAATTATGATGGCGAATATTCTAGTCCCAGGACTGATCATAATTATATTGGTTTAGACTTCTATAGCATCTCTATTCCAGAGAAACTAAAAATCGTCACACAAGCCAGATTTCTGGAGAGAGAGATATATATATATATATGATTTCCTAGGAAAAGCAGTCATTTCAGAAACCACAGTGACTCATAAAGAGCATTTGGTTAATAAGTGAAGGAGATCATATAAGTGAGGTTTGTCAAAACTTAATGTGGGAAAAGGTTGATTTGTCATTTGGCAAGAAGCTAATCACTCTATCAGTTTGCTAGGGCTGTCATAACAGAGATCCACAAACTGGGTGTCTTAAACAACAGAAACTTTTGCCTCACGGTTCCAGAAGCCAAAAATCTAGAACCAAGGCCTTGTTCCTTTTGAGAATGCAGAGGGAAAAATCCTCCTGAACCTTCCTCTGGGCTTGTAACTGGCTGGCTTCATGTTCATACAGCATTCTCTCTGTACGCATGTCTACCTCAAAGTTTTCCCCTCTCTATATGGACACAGAGCCCATACTGTTGACCTAATTTTAGCTTGATTACCTCTGGGAAGAGGCTATCTCCAAATAAGGTCCCACTCTGATGTACTGGGGAGTTAGGTCTTCAATTTCCGAATGATGGGGAGAGGAGCACGATTCAACCCATGGCAAGTACTACCTAGTTTCTTCGCTCTATTATCACCAAAAGTATCCTGTGAAAGATTAAGTGAAATCTACTCTAAGGCATTACCATTAATGACGTGTAAAATGAAACCTTAAATTAATCAAATTGTGGAGAAAATTTGTAATTTTTTTCTCAAATTCCCCGGTAACTCGAAACTGTGAAATTATTCAAGTGATGGCCTTGGTAATAATCGCCATTATTTTCCTTCTGTTATAGAATGTCACATTTTAAAAATATATGTATGTACAAATGTCTGTATTTTAAAATATGCATGTGCACATAAACACACACACATACACAAACACCGCAAGTTAGTCAGGCAACTGCCATCAACATATTTTAGTCAAATGATCGAATATCAAAACCCAAAGTAACTACAATTAAGTCATATATTTAACACAGCTACTTGTCCAAGTTATTCATTTTTTCACTAAATTTAAATATTAGATTCTTTTAACCAGGTATGTAATATCTAAGTACTCCTGTCCTTTATGCCTCAATCTATAAATCAAAATATAAATAAAGACCACATATTTTATTTTTTGCCAAAAGAATCAACATTTATGGATATTATACTTTCAGAGAAAATTTTATTATAGGCTGTAGACTTTATATGATTTAATTATGTCATAAAAATAATGATTCCTAAATCAAAATATTTACAATAAAAATATTTCTCCAAAGAATACACGCTCCCTTCATTTACCCTGGAAATGGAAAAATTTGCTCTAATAATTAACAAAAGCCTAATGCATGAATGTAATTAAACAGAATGAAACCTTAGCTATGTTTGTTGATTGATCCTATGAAAATTTACTCAACAAAATCTACTGCCCTCACACGTTTATAACACTGGAACCTTTTTGGGTTCACAAACAACTTAAAAGCCATAATGTGAAATGTCAAAAAACAGACTTGAACATATTTTTTTCATATTTTTTAGTATTGTTTAGATATATCTTTAGTATTAAAAAAGCAAGTTTTTCAATTTATCACTCAATCCTGAAGAATTCTCAGTAACCAAATCATCAGATTTCATTCTCTAGCAAAAAGACCTAAAAACTGAAACAAACAAGCACAAACAAGCAAAAATAAGTCTAGAATATGGTTCCAGCCCAGGATATGCCTACATAATACAGAAACACAGTTGTTACCTTATCTGTGAGAACCACATCTCTTTATTCATAAAATAACAACAATATTTGAACCCATAGATTCCATAATACGATGGAAAAGCATTGATAGCAAAATAGAAACATTTCCTGGTTTCCTGCAAATTGTTCCTCATGAAATTGAAACCGAGTATAATCCATAAAATCTAAATCTTAATTATGTAAAGCAGAACATTTTAATGAAATCACTTATTAATTTATTCCATTGTTCATTTGTACTTTTCACAGATCTTATGAATAAAAGTCTTTTTTAAAATTCATTATTCTAGTGGTGCTTCCTTCGACACAATATTTTATTATTTTTCATATGGCACTTTCTGTAGTCACAACCTCCTCAGATTCTGTGACCTAAAGCAAGCTATTAGTGAATGGGACAAAATCAATTTGCCCTGCAATGAATCCTGATGAAAGACTGAATAGCTGGTAAGTGGACTTTTCTATAAATAGATTTGCAACTCTAAATGAGAAATTAAAAAGCATTCAAGTATTCTTTTTATCTTCTTTTAAAGATGGCTTTGGTTCTTCTGAAAGGAGAAAGTAACTGGAAAAAACCTTATCTGTTTATCTTAAAAAGACATTAAGAATATGCCACAGGCCAATAGCAAAAGGTTAGGGATGGAGCAATTAAACTGGGAACTGGGAGAGGGCTGGCTAGTGACCCCGTGGGTGTCACTTCACCTGTCTGCCAGCCAGTCAGTCTTTGCACATGTAAATCAGGGATTGGGTCCTCCCTTCCCACAGTGACCAAAACCAGTTGACAGCGAAAGCATGTGAAATTCTTCAAAGAAAACCATAGTGCTCAGGAAGGGCCATTAAGGGAATGTGACCTATAGCAAAGTCCTAGGTGCATTAGACGTACTTTTACGTATGTGACACAAAACCAGCAATGTAGATAACTGCCATCTCCACCTCTGAAGCCCTGTTATCTCTGATCACTCATCTCTGATCACCTATCGTGTTCCAATTACACACGTAGGCAAACCCAAAATATCTATGATTCCTGGCACACATTCTTCTGTGAATGTGACCGCTCTGCAGCCTAGGTCTGAAAAACACTTCCCCTGATTGTCCACCTTGCCCTTTACTCCTTCTTCAGGACTCCATTTTATTTTTTTTTAAGATTTTATTTATTTATTTGACACAGAGAGAGAGAGAGAGAGAGAGAGAGAGAGAGATCACAAGTAGGCAGGGAGTCAGGCAGAGAGAGAGGAGGAAGCAGGCTCCCTGCCGAGTAGAGAGCCCGATACGGGACTCGATCCCAGGACCCTGAGATCATGACCTGAGCTGAAGGCAGAGGCTTTAACCCACTGAGCCACCCAGGCGCCCCAGGACTCCATTTTATTAAAACACAATCATACCCATTCATTTACGTATCATCTTTTGTCTATTTTCTATATTTTCGTGCTATGGTAGCAGAATTGAGCAGTTGCAACTGACATCATGTGGCCCTCCAAATCTAAAATATTTACTATCTGGCCCTTTAAAGAAAAAGCTTGGCAAGTCCTCCTCTTTGAGTTGAGGAGAGTAACTGACAAACTAGGAACTTAAAAATAAATATTTAATGGTTTTAAAATTGGGAAAAAATAACTTAAGCTAGCATTTATTAAACATTAATCAGGCGTAGAGGAGGTATATAGCTCGGTGATATAAAAGTAAGGTTAAGATTAACAGGACTGGGTTGGAATACTGGCTTTGCTCCTTTCTAGCTACTGGTTCACCTGTAAAACCGAGATCATTAAAATGACCTCATTGGGTTATCACGAGGAACAAAGCATTCAGCACAGTGTTAGGCACTGTGCCTATTAACTTTTTTCCTTTTCTTGTTAACTTTCCCTAACTTATTATTGATAATAGTGATAAATGTTCTTCCAAATAAATATGGCCCTTTTTGAGGATGTATTTATATTTTAGAGAGCACAAGTAGAAGGGGCAGAAGAAGAGGGAGAATCTCAAGCAGACTCCACACTGAGTGTGGAGTCCCACATGTGGCTTGATTTCACAGTCCTGAGATCATGACCTTGAGAGTATGACCCGGGCCAAAACCAAGAGTCCAGTGCTTAACAGACGCAGATGACACTTGGGTCTAAACAAAGGTCACCACTCAGACGCCCTTAAGCATGACCTTTTCAAATGTCTCTCTTAGGGGGAAAATTACTTCAGCTCCATCCATTCATTCTTTTTGCTTATATATGGGCTTCTGAAGTACTGAGATTTTTCTTTTTCATGTATATGATAATTGAGGTTATATTACTGAGAATATAAGCCCCGGAGGCTCAGAGTTTCCTTTCTTTGAAGAGACTTTACATTGCAAAGTATACAACTGATGTTCAACTCACCCATAACTACCATTATAATAAAGCCAAGAAATGTAAACAATTCAGAAATGTATTTTTCCAACCAATGTTCAAAACCCATAATGGGTAAAATCATGCATTTTCGTTCATATGAAAACCTCATAGTGTTTTTAATGTACTAACCACCAATTACAAAAAGCAGAGCATTGCCATTTTTGTTAATCTCTTCTGCAGTTTGGTGCTATTCTTTATTCTAAACAGGCATTAGGTCCCAAAGGATTTTTTCATAAGGTAGTTATTTGGAGCACAAATATATTTCCCCATTTTAATTACAGAATGTTATGAAGGTTGGTTATGGTCTCAATATGCCCATCAAAACCTTTTTAATATTATGCAGCTGAACTGTTACAGAAATAAAACCATAGACATGTCCATGCTTTTTTATGTGTTTGTATATTATCTATCAAAGGGATGGGAACAAGTCCCAGCCAGCTTAAGCCCCAACTCTTTCAGTAGCCTTAGATAGAAACCTCCAGGGTGAGTTAACTGTCCCTCCTGGATGCTTCCAGGCCACCCTCTCTGTACATTTCCCTTAGACCTAACATATTATATTGCAATTACCTGTTTATTTTTCTGAGTCTCCCACTGGAATGTAAGCTCCTTGAAGCTTCTTTTATTCAGCTGTATACATCTGGTGCTCAGTGCAATGGTTGGCTCTAGATAAATGTTACTGAATTGGTGTGGTGACCTGAATATAAAGGCCTCCTGGTGTTTTTTATGTACTAGATGCTCCAAACATGGGTGCTGCGTTAGAGAATGAACCCTCTGTGCCCTTTGTGTTATCAGTCCCAGGCAGTTGTTCCAAGGGCACTTTTTGCATGTGCCCCTTTATCACCAGATTATCACAGTGTGTGAAGCCTTGTTAACATGTGAAGAAATGGTGCACTTCCCTCCCCCAAGCCCCCAGAGGTTCTACAAGGGGAACATCACTGAATCTCAGCCACTGTCTTTAGCTCTCTAGGAGAAAGGAGCCAAGAACAGTGGTGTGCTCTTCTGGGAATGACACCTGGGTTGGATTTGTGAAGGGGAGGGACTTCAGGTCAGACAAGAGCAGACAGTGGGCAGAGTGAGGCAACAATGGAGTCAACTGTTGAAGAATCCTGAGAGTGAGGGCTAAGGAGAAAGACAGGGGGCATTGCTATGGGAAAATGAAGGAGGGGTGGGGACAAAGTTTGGGGGGATAGGGGCAGTAGTAGTTGTTCTCAGCTTTTCAGGGTCCTAAGTCTTGTCAAAGGACAGCCACATCGGGATGGAAAATAAATTCAGTTTTGTGTTAAGCAATATCCACCAACTCTGGCTGTAAGTAGTGAAAGAAGAGGGCTGAGGAAGAAGAGCAACTGCCATCATAGTCACAGGTTATTATAAGTATCTCTGGACATAAGTACAATAACTGTTTTGTCCCTCTTTTGCTTCTTAAATTTGAGCTCTGAAGAGCAGGATTCTGCCTGACTTCAAGCACAATTGTATCTATTGAATAGCATTATATGCATTTATGGCTCTATTTATAAGCCTTTATAAGTCTTTAAGAGACTAAAATAATTTATTATTTATATTGTACTTACCAGTTAAATAACTGAACACAAGTAAAAATTTCCAAATATGAAAAAACTTATTTTTTTAATATATGCTGCTTCCATCTGATTTCTCATCTTTTCTTCACTCCCTCAGCCAACCATACTTGACAGTTTATTTGTGTTAGTATGAAGACTGGCCAAGAATGGCTATTTGAAGTATAGCATAGTCAAATGGGAGATGATACATATTAAATATTTATCTATAGATTTTTAATAAAGATCTTAGTACTAAAGTTTTATATTCTCCTGGATAAACAATGGAGACAAAAATTTATAGATAACAAAATGCTTTGCCATTGGCAATTCTGACATCTAAGTGCCAAAAATTGATCAATTCTTTATGAACAACATACTGCTTTACCTTGAAATGGGTTAAAGAAACCTAGCCATCATTGACACCTTTTATCACCCTTGCTGCATGTCTAGCCACAAGGACTTAAGAATAAATTTGCAACCCTTTCTGTACCTTGAAAAGCAGATTTCATCAGAGCAAAGACTACATTTCTTCAACATTAAATCAACAGAGAATCACAGAATGGTGGTCTTGGTCAAGACTCCAGCTGCTCCACGTGCCTCATTTGTGCTTATTAGTAGATGGTATTCCTTCTTCTAAGCAGTCACAACTGCTATACCAGACATGAAGCCTTGTCAAGTAGAGAATATGCTAGATTTGTACCTTTTCTTGCTTTCAGGCAAGGTACCTTCTGTAGGTACAACCTAAAAGGTTCCCAGTCTTGATCTATCTGGAATGGGGAATTACTGGTTGGTAGATAACAAATAACCAGTTTAAAAGTTTTTGTTTGTTTCCTTGTTGAGCTAACAACATCATACATTTGTGTATCACCTCACAATTTGTGATGCCAAATTTTATAAATCATATCAACTGATCTTCCTGAAGGAGGCTGGGCTGCTAACCCCATTCTCACTTTAGAGAAGAGAACTGATCCTCAGTTCTCTGATTACGTGATGAGTACTGGAAAATACTGGCACCAAGACTAGATCCAGATTGTTAGTTTTAGTCAATTCAATTGACTGGAACTAGAGCATCAAGAATAATGGCAAGGGGCGCCTGGGTGGCTCAGGGGGTTAAAGCCTCTCCCTTCGGCTCGGGTCATGATCCCAGGATCCTGGGATCGAGACCCACATCGGGCTCTGTGCTCAGCAGGGAGTCTGCTTCCTCCTCTCTCTGCCTGCCTCTCTGCCTACTTGTGATCTCTCTGTCAAATAAATAAATAAATTTTAAAAAAAAGAATAACGGCAAATACCTACTGAGGTAACTATATGTCACACACTAGTCTGAGGGCTGGAAATATAATCCCTACTCTTATGATGTCTATATTCTAGGGAGAAGAAATCATATTTCAATGTGTTTTCAAGATGAATTTGAATAATAGGAGATTCAAATTTAAGTGAGCCTATTACCTTCCCCAATGCAACCAATGCCAAGAGTTACCTTATCTCCATCTATTGTGGAATGAAGGAAAAAGAATGAACAATGCTGACAACATAGAGGAACTGAACTGTAGGAAAATCGTGATACTTACCATAACTTTCCCCTCCCTGCACTTAGGGAAGGAGACTTTAGAAAAGGCATCTTTCAAATGAAGACTCTCTTTATTACCATATGCCTTCTGGACTATCAAGTGCAGCCCACAATAAAATCTCAAAAAGGCCACAAAGACAAGCTTATTCTCCCACAACAATGACTTCATCATGTTTCTTTAGCCAAAGGACAATGATTATATTTAAAATAAGTATGCAATTTAGATTTGTAAGTATGCAGCAATATAAAATTAAATTTTGACATTGAGATTTATTATTCAACCTACCATCAGTTCTTATTTAAATTTCAGATATTTAGAATTCAAATATTTGCTACTCCGGAGGCTACTATAACATAATGGATAGGTCATAGGGCTATTGAAATCCAATCGCAACCATAATACTATTCATTTTGACTTTTTTTTTCCTATATGATGGTTTTTAAATATAATCAGCCCAAAAGAAATTAGAAAGCCATTATAGAAAGAAGCGTGCTTGTGTTTCTGTCCAAGTTTGTTTTTTCATGAAATGTAAACATAATCTAAACTAAGATCAGAAACACAGTTGGAACCTGGAAATGAACAGCCTGATTTAGTTTTATCTAGATGCAATTAGGAAAAATGTAAACCTTTGATTTCATCTTTGCAACCAAACTCAATCCATACCTTATCTTTTATTCGAATTTAAGTACAATAAATTATGTTTAGAGTCATTTCTCTTCCTTCTAAAGTTTCTCTCTTCCTTTATGCCTTTTTTCTTTCTGCGTAGAGATCTGTTACGACTTGCCAAATCATCTTACTTTGAAACTATATCTGATTTATTTTACCCTATAGGTTAATATTATAATTAGAGCTCAGTTTACTTATCCACTTATTCATCCACTTATTCCCTCAACATTCACACACTTATTCATTCATACATTCACTCATCAAATGTTTACTGAGCACTTACTTGTTCCAGGCATTTTCTATGTTATGAGAATGAAAAAGATGGACCTAGATCAGCTCTCTATAATCTTTAAAGATTTGAGATTCTATATAGTTTTCATACTGCCACTGTCTACCCTCCATAGATCCTGAACATTTTGCTGAGATAGTAACTGGAAACTCCCTTGAATATCTACTTTGAAACTTTTTTTTTTAATTTGGATCTTTGCAGAAATCTCAACCCTGAAGCATGCATTTCTAAAAATACCAGTGGGGATGAACTGAAGTTACCAATTCAAACACTACTAATACTACATTTCTTAGATGCATCAATTGCAATAATGTACCCACCCTTACTGATATTGTCCTATATTTTGTTAAAGAAAATGAGACTAGAGTTAATATTGTTATCAAAAGAAATAACATCTATCTGAAGTAAATTGATGAGTTCTCAGAAGAGTGCTGAAACAAAGTTGACCCCCATTGAGTGCTTATCGCAATTTGGCCTCTTTTCATTCATCAATAGGAGTATATTGAACAGGGATGCCTGGGTGTCTCAGTTGGTTAAGCAGCTGCCTTTGGCTCAGGTTATGATCCCAGCATCCTGGGATCGAGTCCCGCGTCAGGATCCTTGCTCGGCAGGGAGCCTGCTTCTCCCCCTGCCTCTGCCTGCCACTCTGCCTGCTTGTGCTCTCTCTCTCTCTGACAAATAAATAAATAAAATCTTTAAAAAACAAGTATATTGAACATTTTCCATGATAGTCAACGGTGGAAGATTAAAATCTAGACAAGATTGGGTTCTACCTTCCAGGAGTTAAGCAAATGTTAAGACAGACAAGTGAAGCATAACCACAACATTGTTTGCTAGTTGTGTGAAGATGTCGGGCTCAGACCACTGTGAGGACACTTAAAACCAGGCGGCAGAACACCAGGTGTAAAAGCTTAAAAGATTAAAGAAGACTGCATTTAAGAAATTGCAGGTCTAAGCATATTGCTGAAGAGGAAGGCACATGTGGCAAAGCGTAGAAAGAAGAGGTGAGAAAAGAAAAGACACCTCCAATTTTTGTTACTGTTAAAGTAAGGAAGTCAGGCTTTCTAACAAATAACATGGCAAGCCAGAGCTAAATTTTACACAGAAGGATCTTGGTCATATTTGTATTTTGGAAGCTTTATTTAAGTAGCAGGGCATAAACGTTGAGCAGAAACTCAATTAGAAAATTGAGCAGAAATCCAGGTTTCTGTAATAAGAAGCTGAACTCTGAGGATACCGTGACGCATGGAGAGAAGAGGACAGAATTCATAAGTATTCAGGAAATAGTATCTGCAAGATTTGAATGATTTGATGATTAAGATATGGGGTGAGGAAGATTAATGATGTCATGATTAGAGGGTGGGGAAGGTCAATGATTTGATTACTAAAGTTGTAGCTCTAGAAAGTAGGTAGATGGTATCATTCACCAAGACAGAATACTGAGGGAAGGAAGCAAATTTGCTGAGGAAAATGATGCATTTAGTTAGTAGAATAGCTTGATACGTATTTGAACAAAGTGATGGCATCTTAGTTTTTAGCAACTTCTAATTATTAATGCATATGCTAAATGTTTACATGCACACATACACACACATACACATATTTCACCCCCTGCATAAAAGGATAAGATTTATGTTATCATTGTTGACTAGATTCAGGAAGATTTAATTGTTTATAAAATGAGATTTTAATTTGAGCAGCAGGATACCATCATTGTGACTCTTGCAAACCAAGTATCTAGATATATAGAGAGAGTAGTGCAAGAATTTAATGTATATTTATATATATACACTTTTCAAGGCTAAACAAAACTCTGAACAAATTGGAAAAAAATAAGCTGACATTTCAGAAAAGAGCATGCAATGACTGACATTATACATTAGGCATATAATACCATTAATATGGTTCCAAACTATTTTCTAAAAAGTCTAGTTAATAATAAAGAAAGCAAAAAGATTCCATTCTAAAGAAATGTACATTTATAAATTTTAACCATAGTTTAAATCAACTTTTATGTCACAACATGCCTTAAGCCTCCTATTATTTTTGATGATTACTGTCATTGATCAAAACTTTGAATTTTCACTTATAGTAGCATAGGTAGATGAGGTTTATTATCAAAGACAAAGCCCAGCCAAAGTTCAGTATTGGAAAATAGATCTTTTCAAAAGTCATTGTCATTGATCAATTGAAGTTTATCTCCAAGTTTTCAATGAGTAAACAATTTGCTAAATAGATTTATAATGCAAGCAAATTAAAAAGGGGTACATTTAATGAAATTATATTGTTCAAAATTAAATAATTTAGTGGACTAGAAAAAGAAATATCTTAATAATTTAAGTATAAGCTTTATCATTTTAAACATAATTAAATACTACTTCCATTATTTTTATTACACATCTGAAAAATCTTTTAGTTTGATTTATAATCCATCCAAAGAGAAACATGAATTTTATGTAAATGCATATACATCTGACCAAATACAGACTTTTGTTAAATACAGTATGTTTTTTTCTTTGTTTTTGCTTTCCTCCTGCTTTGTTTATGATATTATTTATCATACCACATATTTACATATTTATATGAATATGTCCACCTTTTATAAAAGTATAGATTTTAGATTTTCAGCCTTAGTTAAGAAGTTCCTCATCACTACCCTTTTGTGTAGTTTTCTAGGTTTTCAATCAAGACCTTTTTGTTTTATTTTTTATATTTACATCCTTAATTCAACTGGGATTTACTCTTGTATACAATATAAACAGAGATGGTATACAATAACAACATCACTGATATTCTTCTAGATGTATAACCATGTCTGTGTCATTAAATAATCTATTTTATCTTAACTGCAATATTATCTTTATTATATATTAAGTTATATATTATTTACTAAATGTTTATTTATGTACTGTAATTTTTGAAAAAATATATATTCGAATCTGTTTTTTAAAATTTTTACAAAAGAATTAATCATGTTGAGCAAAAATATGACCATTTCTGTATTATTAATAATAATGGGAAAAAATGGAAGCAATATAAAAACCCAACATAAAAGGACTGGCTAAATAGTATAATGAGCTATAATATAGTAATGTAAATGCTGATGAAAATTTATATTTACTGAAAAGAAAGATGCTCAAGAAGTTTTTATGAAAGAAATCAAATTATAAAGCATTACTCAAAGCATAACCTCATGTAAATTATACTATTACATCAAATATATGAAACAAAGTTAGGAGAGCATATGAATTGTGATAAAAGTGATGGGATTGTATCTTTTTCCTCTTTATACTTATTCATATTACTTTAACGAACATACTTGTATATTTTAAAAAAGAACTCTGTCTTGCCAATTTCAAAGTAACTGGTTGATGAACACCTTGAATTATTAATTACATTAGAGGATTTTAAAAAGCTGATAAGACACAGATGAGGCAAAATTAGGAAATCAATCACTTTTCTTTTTTTTCTCTCCCAGCTGACTTGTAAGTGGTTCTTTAAGAATTCACTTAACTATCTCCTCTAAATGGAATCCTGCCTGAGAATGTTCTCACTTTGGTCCTTGGGCCATGGTATGGGCCAGTATATTACCTATGTGCCATCATGATATAATGTGCACAAATCATAATTGTTCTTATACAACATATGCATTTCTTACTATACTACATTGAATTCTCTTCCTGTTCCCCCCACTAGTCTCTATCACTACTACATTCTACTATATCTAGGTTAAAAAAGAGGTACTCAGTTCATGATTGTTCAATAGCTGAGTGCATTATAAGAAACTTTTCAAAGTATTAGAACAAAATTCAGACTGGAAATCCTGAAAGTAACTTCTCTCATAAGTTAAAGTTGCAAAATTAATTAATTGATTAATTAACATTGAAAACTGAAGAATCAAGTGTCAAACAGGAACTACAAATCATCTTACCAACAGTCTTAATTTTTATTTGTCCTGTTGATTTTGTCCATGAGCAGAATGATTCCTCACATGTAATAGCTATGTGTTCAAAAATATACTAAAATTCAACAAGTGGTAAATGCCAGGTATTCAAATGTTCAATAGGAAAGAGCTGAAAATGAGTACACCAAAGCGTGACCCAGCTAAGTCATAGCCATGTGCCATTCACATCATGAATTCTTTTTCCCCTTAACACAGTTCTCAGCTCACAGTTCTCACTTACGTGGCCTAGGGTGAGCTCTGAGCTCCTGGTAACCCTCCCTCCATATGCCCATACATGCATTTATGCCCTATAATTTATTGAGTTCCTATGAGGTGCCAAGCACTTTGCTACATTTTCGTGATCAAAAGATGAGCAAATTTCTTTATAGTCTCTGCCTCCATCAGGCCAAGACTAATTAGTAACAGAGATATCTATTAAATAATTCTACAAATGGACAATTGCAATTATGGTAAATGTTACAAAGGAGATATATCTGTCCTATGAAAGCCTATATTGGGGCCTTAACTATGGATGGTGACAACTGAGCTGAAATTTGAGGGAGGAGTAGAAGTTGATCATCACAAGAACACCAAGTTCTTTTTCCTTTTACTCAAGTACTAAGACTTTTGGGGAACAAGTTTAAAAGAGTCTGGTCCCTAAGTCTTTTCATAGCATATGACAAAAAGAAAAACTGTATTAAGCACCTAAGTGAGACCCCTGGAGTCTGAATACATGTAGGAAATCAGATCTGACCTTGAAAATGTGTTGAAATAAAAATGTAATGAAACGATGCGTGAAAGATTTTCTGTGGTCTCCAGAAAAAAGTAGAGCAGGAGAGCATTTTTCCTGGTTAAGTCAGCCCTTCCAATGGTGCAGAAATGTCCCATTCTCAAAATTAGGTCACTGTAGAAGCTGAGTTTTAGTGACATGAGTCCTGATCTATGATTATTATCTCTTATTTCCAGAGTGAACCACCCCTTGGGACCATGAAAATCCCTTTGCTCTATTTCTAGCTAAAGTTTCTTTTAATTAAATTATTCAAGCATTTAAATGCTGGAAGAGACTGATATGAACTGAGTCCAAATATTTTGGTCCCTGCAAGAACAAAACCTTTTATAAATAAATAAAAACATATTTCATGTTTAACCCAGACTCATAGGATTTGAGTCTTTAGACTAAGCCTGAATCGTAGGTAAGTTTCTGACCTATTCAGCTGAGATCAGATCCTGCACTAGAGAGGGTTGTGGCAGACAGATTCTAAGATAGCCTCTGTAATATCCACCACCTGGCATTTATGCCTTGCATAACCTCATCCTCTTGAGTGTGAACATGTCCTGAGACTAGTTTCTAACGAATAAGATGCAGCTAAAGGATGTGTATATAATTACCTTACATAAGATCATAACATCTGACTTGCCTCCGAGACCCTCTCTCCTGCTGGTGGTCACATTGGGAAGCACCATAATGAGAAATTAGAGACAGCCTTCAGGAATTGACAGCAACCTCTGCCCAACAGGGTCTTCTAGGGACCAGCAAGAAACTGAGGGCACAGTTTCTACTGTCACAAGGAATTGAATTGTGTCAACAATCACAGAAGCTTGGAACCAGATTTGTTCCCCATTTACGCCTTAAACAAGAACTCACCCCAATTGACACGTCTTTGTTATTGCATGTTTGAGAGACCTTGAAGTGGAAAATCCAACTAAGTCACGCTGGACTACTGACACACAGAGACTGTGAGAGACCTGCTATTTTAAGCTACTTATTTTGTGGTAATATTGTCACACAGTAACAGAAAAGTTTTATAAGGTTGCCTGCTAATCTGAATTAACCCTGGAAAGACCCTCTTTGGCTAGGTCATTTGGACAAGTTCTAAGAGCTGGAAGAAAGAATTAAATTATTTAGAATTTTCATAATTTATGTAAAGTACTAAAATGAAATTAGTATGTGAAAGTTGAAAAGTAAAAGCTCAATGTTTTTAAAAATAAGATTTTACTGTAAATTCTACATCTGAAAAATGCAAATGTCAATAATTTGAGAAAAACCAGGAGAACCAGGCTGGGTAGAAAAAGTCACACTTTATTCATAAGACATGGGGGGAGTGGAGGAAGAACAATGAGATAATTGCTCCCTGCTGTATACTCTGTCTAAGTTAGAACATTACAATCTTTATTATATGAGAAATCAAAAATAAAATAATTTTATGTATTATTGATCATGTGTATGTCTGATTCATACATCCACACAGATGTATGAGTCCTTAGATCTCCCGATCTTGTATTTGATCAATATAAGAAAGAAGAACTAGGTTAATATTTGTGTTGTCCTGGCATGTATCAGGTAGTGTTTGGTGCTTTTATATACACACCCTATAATGACCTGTCATTATAAACTTTCTATTGTAGATAACAAAGCTGCTTTTCAAAAAAGTAACATAAGCCACATGGTGAGTGTAGGGAAGGACAACAGTTTAAATCTATGACTATCTGATCTTGTGTAGTTTTTTAACGGAACATTCCTAATACACAAAGCTGAGATTTAGGCAATAAGCATAAGCCCAGAATCAAGGCTGGCATTCCTTCTAATTGGATTGGTGAAATTGTTTGTGTTTTTGGCTTTTTGGTTTTTTGGTTTGGTTTTGTTTTGTTTTTTGATCAGGCCGTGTCTTTGCTTTACCTGTTAACAAAAGTTCAATATATCACATATACATATTCTCAAAATACACTACCATTTGAAATTAGCAGGTTAGAAATTAATCTGATTAATTTCTAATATGATTAAAGGCTAAAAAAATAATATACAGCCTATGGAGAAGCATTTTCTTTTTCTTCTTGGCTCTTTCAACTTATTAAGTCAAAAGCTGCGAACGTAAGATCAGTGGTCTACAAAACAAAGGGTCGCTATAAAGACAATGGTGACCTGCTATTTTCAAGTTTGAAAATAAAAGAGGAAATTGTGTTAAATCTTAAAAGAAGAGATTTAGGAGAGGGCATCTTGACATAAGTATTTTTAGACACAAATAGCTTTCTAAGGAAAATGTTGAGTATCTCTGCATGGAAATATTTAACCATAAGAAAGATGTTCATTTTCTTTGACATTTCTTATAGTAAAAGTATATTTCTGCTCAGGGACAGTAGAAAGACTAGAAGTAGTTTCCAGGCACATAATTTTATAACATGAATAAGTCTTGTATTTTAACATGAAATTGCTTGAAATGACCTTGAAACCTGTTCCAACTCTATTTTCTTACAATTCTACTTCTTTTATTATATTGATATTTCTTTCTCATCATAAAAATAAAATCAATAAATGAACACAGCATAAAGGTAAAATTAGATGCACTGAGTGTCAAGGGAAAGTGGTACATTTAGTGAATAATGACCAAAAATAAATGTGAAAAGCAACTGCATCATCCTTTACTTACAAAGGTATTGGAAAATTTCATACACTGACCAAATCTAAGGTTCATATGGTGGACCAGCATGTGTGCTAGAAAAGAGACACATGATTTATAAATGGTCAACTAATGCCAGAGTTTTCATGAGCTAAATCCCAACTACATGTTTACACTAGGAAATACTTCTAGTTCCAACTAAAATAAACTTAGAGATTTTCCAGCAGTTGTTTGAATAAATGTATTTTAAAATATATTTGCAAATTTTTATGGTTCCTAATAACTATAAGGAATTCAAAATGTATCATCTTAAGGAGAGAAGAACAGAAGTTCTTTCAGTACTAATCAAGCAATGTCATCAACATTATTAATAAACTATTTTATTCTGCTTAATAACTTCATTTATTCCATTTGGTTAAAACTCTTTTAAGTTAAGCACTGAGATAGCTTGAAGTCTACTATGCAGAGACATGTGTACAATCACTTTGAAAGACTCAAGTCTAATATCAGATACCCAGTGATGTTCAATAAATATGAATTGATAATAACTGATCATTGTAAGTGTGAAAAAGCATCTAAAGATCATAAATTTGTATCCATGTTAAAATCTAAGTCTTTATAAACAATCACAGAAATATCACTAAAGGGTGAAAAATTCTTATTAGGATTTTACAGGATTGAGAGTACTTGCCACTATATACATGTGATGAATTGGAGTCAGATGGCACATAATTAACCCAGCATCATGAACACTTTTTTCTAGAAGGGTTCAAGCACACTGTTTAAAGAGTCAAATAAAATGTAAATAATAATAAATTATTCCTTCTTTTGTCTTCTTTCACAGGATATCCATTGGTTTACTTATTTCAGTTGAAAAATTAAAATCTAAAACCAAAAGTGGAATTTTTCTCTAAGCAGCCCTTAAATACCATAGTATATTCTTAAAGTGTGGTTCATGGACCAGCCACATTCTCAGCATGTGAGAGCTTTTTAGAAATGCAGATTCTCAGACCCTACCCCAAGCCTACTGAATCAGAACCTGCCTTTTAACAAAATTCCCAACTGATTCGTATGCACATCAAATTTGAAAGGGATTGGTCTAAGTATGTATACCTCAGTTCCTACCTCAATCTCCCCACCATCATAGAACATAGGTGCTACTATAGGGCAATACTTAGTTATGTTTTTTAATAACTTCAGATTGATCCTTTCAGTATTAATTCAAAAGTATATGATGTATAAATTTAGAAAAACAAGACACGTTTGCACAATTATTCTAGAATAAAAATGTCTTACTCACTGCTGACTTAAGCCATTATATTTAAAATAAATGTTTTAAAAATTATTTTAATTGTATTTATATATTTATTTATCTGGAAATTATCCTTTCATATTCTTCAACAAAGATATATCTACCTGCACTCTGTGCTGTAGTGGAAACAGGTGGAGTGTTTTCAGGTGGAAAAGCAACTTTTTTCTTGCAAATCTAATTTTATGTTTACTTAATTCTAAGTTACTTCTAATTTCTGTTACTTCAACAATTTTCATTAATCTCATTTGTCATATTTTCCTTATTCCATACTCTGACCACTTTTTTTCTTTAATTGGCCTTATTGGAAAGATGTTTAAGCATGAAGTTTGTGTTAGTAGTTTAAAATCTGCAGGAATTTCATGCAAGGATACTTTAGAAGTCCTAAATGAGAGAAGGAATACCTCAGAATCTGAATATAAAAGAGAGACATATTTATTTTGTTTGAAAAGCAAGCAAAGTGATCACACTTTTTTCACCTACCTCAAACAGATCATGTTTAGCTGACATGACTGTGGTTTTCCATGAAATTAATCTCTGACCTGATTTTTTTTTAATGCTGCAGTGTCAGTTTTCTATTAATAGGCTCTTATCCAGCGGAAAATGTGCGTAGCTTCCTGGTGTGTGTAAACCTAGGAAGGTGAAGGATACCCATTCCAAAGAAGGACAAGATGTCCTGGGTTAAGAACTAAGGGAGCCTTTTAAAGAAGTTCCCCTTGTAATCATCTAAACAGTGTGGACAATATGTATTGTATATTGTGTGTAAGTGACTAGATAAATTTGCAAATGTTATTGATCATAGAACAAGTCACAATTTGTGTTTCATAAATGCTCATAGTACTGAATGTAAGCAGAATCGTTGTAGAGAAGATTTTATTTATTTATTTTTGCAAGAGAGAGAGTAAGCACAAGCAAAGGGGGAGGGGCAGAGAGAGAAGCAGACTGCCTGCTGAGAAGGGGACCCTGGGATCCTGACCTGACCCTAAGGCAGATGCTTAACTGATTGAGCCACCCAGACACCCGATTGTAGACATATTAAGAAGGAATAATTTTGCAAAAACTGCAATCCTCTTTCCTATGATTTGCAATTATCCATTGGTGACAAATAGAAACCAAAACAAAGTGCCTATTTAACTTTGCTGATTATTAAGGGGAAAATGCTACTTCTAGAAAATTCAGTTTATTGGAAGGAAAGTCAGGATACATTTCTGCAAAAAGAATAACCTAGTTAATTACTAATCTATTATTAATTGTCCCAACAATGAGTTCTGTGACCTTGAAAACAAGGGTCCTTTTTAGCCTCAGGTCTCTCATATAAAAAGGAGACTTATTTATTTTACTTAAAAAGTGATTTATATAAAAATATTTTGTGGGAAATAAATTTGCAGTTCTATGTCAATTTTATATGTGCCCTCTGAAAATGTGTGTCTTAGTGTAAAAGAAAGATTTACAGTAATCAGAGAGTGGTATATTTGTTTTCTTCTGCTGACATAACAAATAAACACAAACTCAGTAGCTCAAAATAATACAAACGTATTTTCTTACATTTCTGTGACTGAGAAGTCCAACATGGGTCTCAAGGGGCTAAAACCAAGGTGTCTGTTAGGCTACATTCATTTTGGGAGGCTGCAGGGAAGAATCAGTCTCTTGGGGAGATAGAAGAAATAAGTCTCCTTATCCCTTCCAGGTACTGTAGGCTACTGCATTCCTTGGCTCACAGCCTCTTCCCCCACCCTTAAATCCACTAGTGGCCAGTCAAGTCCTGACAACAAATCTCCCTCTAACCACCACCAAGAATGTTCTCCACTTTTAAGGACTCATGTGGTTAGATTAGGCTCACCCAAATAATCCAGGATAATCTCTCCATCTCTAGGTACTTAATAACACCTGCAAGCTCCCATTGCCACGTAAGATCAACATATTCACAAAATATGGGGGTCGAGGCATAGATATTCTAGAGAGTTTTTTTTCTATATACTGTAACTAATAATTCTACTCTTTACCAATACACATTATGTGAGCACTTCTCTATGCAAAGTGTTGCTTAAACCTGCTCAGTAGAGCAAAGTATTGTGTGGAGATCCTACACATTGAAATTCCCTGGTCCACAAACAGGACACATTTTAAGCACACGAATAACAACAACAAAAATGCTCATTCACATTTGTAAAATCTCCAAGGGGGTGTAATTGAGAATTTGCATCAGTGAGTCATTTTTTTTAAAGATTTTATTTATTTATTTGACACAGAGAGAGAGAGAGAGATTACAAGTAGGCAGAGAGGCAGGCACAGAGAGAGAGAGAGAGAGGAGGAAGCAGGCTCCCTGCCGAGCAGAGAGCCCGATGTGGGCCTTGATCCCAGGACCCTGAGATCATGACCTGAGCTGAAAGCAGAGGCTTTAACTCACTGAGCCACCCAGGCGCCCTCAGTGAGTCTTTTGACAGCAGGAATTTCTTCTTCCTCTCCCTCTTCTTCTTTTCCTTCTCTTACCTCTTTCTTCTCCTTTTCTGTTCTTTCCTTTTTTTCTTCTCACCCTCCCTCCCCTCCTTCTCCTTCTTCTTCTTTCTTTACCAATGAGCATATCTTCAGTGACTAGAATACTTTTATAATAGTCAACATTCCTTAAATATTTTTGAATCAATAAAGTATTGAATATGTGGATAAATGATTGATAAAGTTGTAGAGGTATAACAATTTTTCAATTAACTAATATCACACTGAACCTTGTTGAAACAGTGGTACACTGAATGAGTTAACCATTAGTCAATAGGTTGAATAGTGTTATAGATTTAATGTAGTAGTCATGTGGAAGATAGACGTTAGGAGATTACATGGATGCTTATGTAACACTGCAACAGTTAGTGTAACAGTTATGTGTTGCTGCATAACAAAACATTCCAAACTGTAGCGGCCTAAAATAACTATAATCACTTATTTTGCTCAGAAATATGCAATTTGCTTAGGGTTCAGCAGGCATGGCTTATGATTCCTCCACAACTATCACTTAGGGTAGCTCGCTTGGGGACTGCAGGATCCCTTTTCAAGATGGCTCACTCACAAGGCTGAAAAGTTGGTGCTGGCTGTTGACTAGGAGCTCAGCTGAGTTTATCAGTCAAGGACATTGTTATGGGCCTCACTACAGAGTGATTCAATTTTTTACAGTATGGTTTCAAAAGAAAATATCCCAAGTCAGCAAGACAAACATGCCTGGCATTTTTATGATTTATCTTTGAAAATCATATAGTATCATTTTCATTGCATTTTATCTGTTGAGATAGTCATCACATGGGTCTCTCTGATTCAAGAGGAAAGAAAATAGACTTCATTTATCAGTGGAAAAAAGTCAAGGTCACATTATAAGAAGAGCACATGAGGTGGGAAATATTGCTGTTGCCACTGGTGAAAAATACTATATGCCACGTACAGGGATCCAAATATGAAATGATAGGAGCTTAAATTAAAGCAGGAACAGTGGGAATAAAGAGGAAAATATGGAATTGAGAAATGAGGAATCCAAAATTTAGAGACTGAGCAAATGGGAAAAAGATAAAACTCTGTAGGGTCAGAGGAATAGTTGGGGAAAATTTAATGAGTTTCAGTACACACATGCCAAACTCCTGGCCTCCATGCACTTTCATTCAATAATATTCATTGAACGATCTCTTTTTTATAACAGGTTATGTTCTAAATGTCAATATTTGAGTTGCTACCTATACAGTCTTGGATAGGGATCATTATACATTGAGGATTACTTCTTTATCTCTGAGAAGTCCTTACTATTCTATTCATTCTTCCCTGTTCTCCCATATACCTATTTTAGTATATCTTGTGGGGGATATGTCAATTTCTTCTGTAAAATAAGGTAGAGCATTTCTGGTAGATAGCCACTGAGGTCACACTTTCTCCATGTTTTTTTGACTAGATCTCAATGATAATATATATACTATCCAATCCGAGTGGGCAAGGAATCATCTTCATGCTGAATTCACAGAGCATAGCATAGAGCATAATGCTATGAAATAAATATACATTGATGATAGAACCATAGAATATCAAAGCTAAAAAGAAAAATGATCATAGCTGCATTGTTCATTAGAGCCCTTCAATTTTAAAAACTCAAATAGATAGATAAGTTATGACATACATACAGTGGAACTGTGTGGCAAGAATAGCATGAAATACAACTACATACAACAAAACAGGTGAGTCTTACAGAGTGTTGAGTTAATACAGCAAGACAGAACAATGCATGCTGTGTGGTTCCGTTTATGTAAAGAACAAACTTGGCCAAACTAAACTATATTGTTTATAGATGTGGAGGTCATAAAACTATAAAGCAAAATAAGAAAATAGTTATAAAAAACGTCAGAATGATTGTTGCCTGTGGAGAAAGGATTGGAGAAAAAGGAATCTTGATTGGAAAGCAAAACCAAAATGAGAGTCACTGGGTGGGCAGCAGATGGGAATATTCTTCAGAGGTGATGGAAACATTGTTTTCTGGACTGGGTACTGGTTATGTGGATGTCAACTCCATTATTGTTTAGTAAATTATACATAAATATATATGATTTATGAGCTTTCAGTACCTATATTTTACAAAAAGTTTTTTTTAATATTTTAAAAAACTGTGATGACTCCTAATATTGTTTTAACTCTGAACTGATGAGGTGACTGGTCTCTTGAAAACCACGTGGGACACTGTTATTAAAAGTTGCCACAGTTATCTAATTTTTTTTCACTTAGGGTTCTTTTGCATTTTGGTTTCTAAATCAGTGTTGACTAACAACTTAATTCTAAGTGAGTTTCTACAAGATCGGAAAACATATTTGTCATTTTGGTAGTGCTGCAAGGAATTAAAGAAACATTGGAAGTACTTTAACCAGACATGTGGAGTTCGCTATGTCACAATATAAGACGACTATGAAATAAGGAAATATAATGCACTTTCAGGTTTATTATTTAGCTTCTGTAAAACTATATGAGGCAATTTTGCAAAGTACTGCCTTTCAGTTTACCTACCAGAGATGTTTCCACCTGTGCCTCTCTTCAAATTATGCTGTCAGTTCTCAACTCATTAGCTCAAGGACACAGAAAATAAGCTATCACCTTTCACTGATTTTTCTCCAGGGGAAATGTGTCATTCCATTTGGTTTGTGAATCTCTTTGCCTCACACTTCCTTAAAGTCATCATTGTTTTTCCCTTTCTACTATAGAATTATAAGCGCAAATTTAAAAAGCCAAATATAATTGTATTTCGGGAAGGATTTCATTCTATTCCAAATAACTTTAGAATCATTGAAATAAATGGCATATTTATTATACTAACTCTTAGTTGGTAACTCTTAGTAGTAACAGATTTAGTACATACTAACTCTTAGTTGGTAACTGATAACTTAGTTGGAAAACATTAAAAAGACCTTCCCACTAATCCAAATCCCTTACATTGACCTAAAAGACTCTTCCATGTAGAACTGGAAGATAAGTAAACCAGCAGTTTCTTATAGTTGAATACTTTGATCCCACCTCTTTTGCAACCATTAGGACCTCTGCTCACCTTTATCTTAGGTTCTGGATGGTTAACTGGGGTGTAGTTAATGTCCCATTAGGAAAATCTCTTTGGTTGTTTATGAAGTCAAAACTATGTGAGGGGTGCTACTATAGGCTAATTATCCTGCAATGTCTTGGAAAGACCTTTGACTAATTCTCTGGTTCCAAATGTCAGTAGACATGCCTCCACCAGCTTTGATCCTCTGGCATAGAGCACGAGACCAAGATATTAACTTAGTAAAAATATATCAAATAATTCTTTGCTAAATATATTAACCTGGAATTTTTAGGATCTAGGGATGTTAGTAAAAACTTAATTCTTTGCTTTTCCTTTGTGCCCCTCTGTTCTTTCATTTATAGATATCCTTCAAGGATTAACTTAAGTACTACTCTTTTATAATAGTCCCTGATCAACCAAATTCACCTATTCTCCTGTTTCTCAGTTTTTCCTATCATTCATACCTCAAAACACTTGATTTTTTGTTACATATTAATTCATACTCTAGCTCTTTCATATGTGTAAATATTGTCTACTTTAAACTCGAGTGACGAGAAACCAAGGAAATCTATCTCATGATTTTTATATATAATTTTATCTGTTCTTCTTTTAGGCAACTTAGAACTAACAGCTTTGTATCATATAGTTATTTATACAATTACAATCTTTCCTCGAGGGCTAGATGAATATATATTTCACAGTTTACCCTCAGATTTAGCACAGTTACTGGCCAAAGCAAATACTTGAAATATACGTGCTTGTTAAGTGAATGAATATCTTTGAGGATGTCAACCGTTTTGCCTCTTTCCATCCATAAGTGAATGGCAGAGTGAAAGGACAAAGATAAGAATACCATGTTCCAAAACATCTAGGTATTGAGAGCCTATGTCACTCAAAGATAGGGACCTGGGCGAAAGTACGGTTGTAACAAGTCGATTCTAGTCACAACCTACTAAATTTACAAATCCCGGAAGACTTGGCAGAAACTGAATAGTAAACATGGTCTACTTAATTCAAGGAATAAGCAAAACTTCTGGGAGCTGTCAAAACTATTATTTCTAATATAAAACTTTCAGTCACTATGAGCAAAGTCTTTAGAGGATTCTGCTAACTTACTGCTCAAATCTAGCTATTTCTGCTACCCTACATATTTCCTCATCATGTCTTCTGAACTTGGACTAAATAAAGATCATCTTTCTTCAACTGTTCCTTGATAAAGGTCTTTCCCTAGTATCCTGAAAACCTTCTTGCTTTGCTTCAGTGCTTAATGCAGTGCCTTTATAGAACTATAACAAGTCTACTGGCCTATAACGCTAGTTCTCATAGTACTTAAAAAAGTGGTGACCACAAAATTAGTTTTTAACAGCTTATTTCTCACTATTAACCTGAAGAAAGTTATTTAGTGAGTACCTGACTGTATTATTTCATTATTGTTCATGAATTGGAAATAGCATTCCAAAAATACAAACTGAGCTCCAAGTAGAGTATTTGGGGATCAAAAGCAGCAATGGACACACAAATACGGGGAGCATACTCACATAGAAGGCCCAGAAACTAGGGATTGTGATAAACTACAAGTTCAAAATAAATCATGAATGTAAGGTACCCACCCTTTTCAATGACCTAGTGATAGGGTGCCTTAAAAAACTAGAGACTTTAAACGAGGATTTTTACCTAGTTTCTTAGCCTGGTAACTCTGTACTTTGATCATCCTAGGGCCTCATCCCACAGGTCACTAATTCCCACCTACCACCCATCTTTCCTTCCTTCATCTCTTCTTTGATCAAACCTACTTTTTTTTTTTAATCAAACCTACTCTTGATCACCTCATTTTGGCCAGCCGTTTCACCTTCTGACAATGGGATATGCACTGCAAGTCCGAGTGAAGAATAGGATCCTCTATCACTCTAAAGTTCAATGTGTCCTCAATAGTCATAAGATTTATGAACAATAGCATGACTTTGTCAACTAAATTAAATACTCATCATTTATAAATCCAAACTGGAATTATTAATTTTTGTATCTGTCTAGTCTTCAGTCTAATGATGGTTTTTTGCTCTTTCCTGCTTGTTTTTCAATCTGCTATATTGGAATCAGGGACTTTGTATTATTCCGTATCATGTCCCCATTATCTGGTATTCAGCTTGGTGCATAATAGGTTCTAAAATATTGACTACAGCTGGACCTCTGACATGACCTCCTGCTGTATAAATCTAATTATAGGCTGATAATTAATACCACAGGGTCTATAATTTTGTTATATTTCAAATGGATGTATTTTGTTTGCTTGTTTTTCTCTAAATGCAATGCCTAACGCTTCTGCATATTTAAAGTCACAAGCCTGGCATTTTACCATACTTGGTAACATACAGATTTTATACTGCATTTTTCCCCCCAGGCAATTATACATAAGTTAAATAAGAATAACAATGGATAAAAATAATAGCTATGGCACTGGAGGTCAAGAAGTGTTACTTTATAATTACCATTTTGTCTTGATGTTTTATCAAATGTCTTCCACAAACAGAAAATTCTCTTAGTCATATGATTTTATTTTAACAGCCACAATAAATTTTCCAGGGAATCTTTGCTAAGAATATTTGAAGGTCTAAATAAGTAGAAAATAATTCTCTTACATCTGTAAGCTTATTAATGCCCTAAGTTATTATATCATATTATATTATACCACATCTTATCACATATATTACGCATATATTATATGAGGAGCTCTTTCTTTCTTTTGTTTTTCTCAACATTTCAGAAACCTGTGTCAAGGAGAGGGAGAGGATGCAGGAAATGAGTAGCAATGAGAAAACCTGTTTATAACTGTAAGTTCCAACTTCAAGTTCCCCTGTAAAAAGCAGGTTGCTGAATGAACAGAAATTATCTGTTCTTCTAGATTAAAAGACTGTATCTTTAATTTGTTTAAATGAGGACCACATACCCCAGCCCTTGCCACAGGTACCAAACTAGGAAATATCTAAACCATACATATTTAAATGTAATATGAAGTACATCATAAGTGAGATGGACTCTGTGGTTTATGAGGAAACAGCTCATTTACATACCAAAGAATCTCTCAGAATCGTAAATTCCATGCGCTTTTGACAGCTTGACTTCAGGCACAGAGATGTGGAGATGTTTGATGTTTAGAGAGCATAACTTGTACAGAAAGAAGCAGGACTTTATTCATTACACATTTGCCAAGGATATTCTTTTTAACTTCCTTTGAAGATGGAAAATACTATCTTTTTGGACCAGAAAGTTCATCTATCTCTGCTTAACCCTCACTTGGGGCAATACATGTTCATGTGACACTCAAATAAGCACTTCCTATCAGAAATTATTCATGGCACTCCGATTCTTCAGAGAAAAGGGGAATTAGAGAAAGCAAAACTTAACTTGGCTGGATTTTCCTAGTACTTTGAGTTGAACAGAAACTAAACTCCACAAGCTTGGAATTACTGCATTATGTTAATGCATGGTTTTCTGATGAAGGTTTTTCCCTAATTTGCTCTTTTTTAATGTGTTACTTTAAATAGTCTGCATTTTAAAAATATATTAAACATTTCTCCAAAATGTTTCTTTTTATTTGATAGAAGAAAAGAAAAGAATAATGATTTCAACTCCATAACTGTAAAACCAAAAGCCTAACTGGAAAATCTTAACCATCTATGTATTCATTCTCTTTTCAAATTGATATATTCAACCCTAAGGTCAATATAGACCACTTTAAAATTGCTTAGTTGCACTGTTTTATGTTTCTCTCATATTAAATATTGTTAACTGATTAAAAATTAATGCAAACAGCACTGAAGGCTTTAAGTCCCTAAGGATTCCTAAGCCTTTAGAATAATAGCTGAATAGGCTCAATTCATTTTTACATTGTAAAAGTAGCACGGTTTTTAAATTATAGTCACAATGATGACCAAAAACAAATAGGAAAAAAATTAAGTATTTAAGCTGACAAGCAGAATATTTTCCATGGGTACAGTATGCTTAAAATGTGGTAGAAAAAAAATCACTATTACAAATAATAACAAAAGCTACAACAAAAAGGTTCTTAATGGAACCCAGCAAAAGTTGATACTAAAAAGATGCATTTTCCGTTCTCTTTCACTGCAGATTTTGCAGCATGGGTGCTTTGCACAATTTTTAAATATATATGTAAACATAATTTGCCAAGAAGCATGATCTTGTAAAAAGTTGAAAACATTCTTCTGACCCTATTAATCTGTCTCCTATGAGGCTCCTCATCCCAACCCACCCATACCCCCACTTCACCCCCCATCCCACCCCCACCCACACAACTATAGTTAAGTAGTGGAGTTGGTGCTCGAACCCAGATTTCTCACCTAAAATCCACACACTTTGTNATTTAAGCTGACAAGCAGAATATTTTCCATGGGTACAGTATGCTTAAAATGTGGTAGAAAAAAAATCACTATTACAAATAATAACAAAAGCTACAACAAAAAGGTTCTTAATGGAACCCAGCAAAGGTTGATACTAAAAAGATGCATTTTCCGTTCTCTTTCACTGCAGATTTTGCAACATGGGTGCTTTGCACAATTTTTAAATATATACGTAAACATAATTTGCCAAGAAGCATGATCTTATAAAAAGTTGAAAACATTCTTCTGACCCTATTACTCTGTCTCCTATGAGGCTCCTCATCCCAACCCACCCATACCCCCACTTCACCCCCCATCCCACCCCCACCCACACAACTATAGTTAAGTAGTGGAGTTGGTGCTCGAACCCAGATTTCTCACCTAAAATCCACACACTTTGTACTCTCTCACACTGCCTTTAATTATTTGAAAGCTGCCTTCTCTCAGCTCTACACTACTTTTTCTCTCTGATTTTCAATGGATTATGTCACCCACTGGTTTTCACAGTCTGCTTTTCTTCTCTTTTTCTAAATTCAACTTGAGCAGGAAAGAAGATTGAGAAGTTTTAGTATCAGACTGATCAGATTTCTGTGATATCTGCCTCTTAGCCTTTCAGAGTTTCTGTGATATTTTAAAAAGATATTCCTCCAAGATTGGTCCTTAATGTCCTGTCAATAAATATGACATTCCTGACCATAGCATTTTTTTTTAGAACTATTCCTTCCGTCCTCCTGACTTCTTAGGTTTTTAATTTCTTTTCAGGTTTTCACATGGACCATTTCAAAAAAATGATCCGTTACTAATTAAGATGTCTAATTAATGTCACTAATTTGAGAAATGAAATGAAACTAACCTCCAAAACCCCACATTATAATATATTTTCTAAAAAATCATTATTTCCTTTTCTGCTGTTAAAAATATCATGCCCATTTCTGGACCCCTCTTGTCCAATACAAGCATATTTGGTTTCCATTTCAATAACAGATTGTTAATTTAGACAGTAAGTTGCACTTACAAATAAATTTGATGGTCAGTGGATTCACCGACCCATATATATTACAGAAAGTTAATTTTTACTAAAAACATGAGCTCTGTTCTTTTTTTCCCCCTGGCTCTTTATTAAGGAGAGTCTTCAATATTCACAAAAGTAGACAGAATATTATAACAAAACCCTGTGTACTCATCACCAATCCCAGTATAATCAAGTCATGGCCAGTCTGATGCCACATACACCCCCACTGATATTTCTTTCTGGTATGTTATTTATTAACAAGTTTTAAACATTGTATAATCTCATCCAAATGTATTTGAGAATGTATCTCCAAACTATATAAGTAGTTTTAAAACATAGCCACAACATCCCGCTAAAGATAAAGTAATTCATTAATATCATCTGACATTCAAAGAGTGTCAAATTTTCAATTATTTCATTGAAATTTTTAAATTTCTCTGAATCATGGTCTATTTTTCTTTTTTTGTTTTTTGTTTTTTGTTTTTGAATCAGAAGAGTGAGTTCTAGCTATCATTTTAATGATTGGTTAGGCTTTGGGTTATATTTTGCCAAGAGTTTGCCTTTTTGTGGCTTCCAAACTTTTATTTATGGGTCTTTGCTTTGTCCCCTAGTGCTGCATAACAAAAACAAAAACAAAAACAAAAACATAAACCCAATCTTCTCCTTTAACAACCTGTGCACAAGTCTTTTCATTTAACTGTGCCTCTTAAAATTATGGTCCTTCTCCAATATACGGTCTTGTCAATGTCAATTTTTAAAATGTGTTGGTGGAACTAAAAATGATGTTCTATATGTGGTGTATTGCTTTTCTTGAACAGGAGAATGTAATTGGGAAGTGATTAGGGCTTGAACCTAGCGCTTCATTGTCTTCCTTCTCTTTCCAACCCAAGTTGTCTCAACTTGGGCCAGAATAGCCACTCGGTTTTAGCAAGATAAACATAAATATATAGGCTGGATCTCCTCCTTCTCTTAATTTCACCATCTGTTGCTCTAGGTGACATAACTTGTGTGCATAGTTAATTAGT
Source organism: Ailurus styani (assembly GCA_002007465.1). NCBI lineage: Eukaryota > Metazoa > Chordata > Mammalia > Carnivora > Ailuridae > Ailurus > Ailurus styani. Next base: position 89,845 of record LNAC01000160.1, read on the forward strand.
CTGGCTGTGAATCCTCACTCTTTTTTCTTGAGAGCAACAACTGGTTCTCATGTGCTATACAGTCTGTTGAAGCAGTGCATTATGTAAAACAAATTATCATTTTTGCTGTAAATTTTGAATATCAAATCCTAAAGAAGCAGTAAAACACGGTTGAGCTAATAGTGAGGAAACAATCCTGTATATGGTATGATAAACCTTCTCCTGAATCTTGAAGTTATATAATAGTTTAGAAGTTGAGAGTTTGACCTAAGTTCTAATTTTTTAAAAAAGAATTTCCTTAACTAAGTGTTCTAGTAAATTACAAGTTAATTATATGTAGGATCTCTGCCCACTTGAATCTATTATGTAGAAATTTATACTTCCCTATATTTTGGAGATCCTTGAACCCAGAGAATACAGTTACATAGATGTTATTGTAAAACATAATTTGACTATATATTAGTTACCTTGACAATTTGAAAAAAAATCACATATTTTATCAGCTTTTTAAAAAGTCTCTTCTTTCAATAAAGCTACTAAGAATTAACTATACTTAAAAAAAAGAATTAACTATCAAAATTACTCCAATGGTTTTTTGCATAGGGCTGTACATTGTCAAATAGATGCTGGATTTGGTGGTTTCAAGTTCATGAAACTCATAAGGGGAGCTAACTTTGGCACTTGCCTAGGAATAACAGCCTCTGGAAAGAAGGCAGAAGGCTATTTATAGTCTTAAACCATAGCACTCTGAGTTTGATCCAGTCTGTGGCCTGACAAACCTACTCAATCTAGCATGGGCCAATCAGAACAGTGGCCTAGCATAGGTCCCCATCAACCTCTGAAGTAACAGCAGGCCAACAATTAGTCTCACACAGCAAGGAAAAGTAGTCAATGTGACTCAGGTAGCTATGTGGATGTGAATCCTAGCTATACCATATACAGCTCTGTGAATTCAGGCAAATCCCTAACCTCTCTAAACCTCAAGTTCCTATTCCATAAATAATAATGATAAAAGCATCTATCCCATTCAGTTGTCTTGATCATATAAAAAACTTCATACAGTGCTTGACATTTAATGTCTTCTCAATAAATATGAATTAATATTATTATTTTTAGACATCTTTTTAAAGTTATTATGTTCAATTACCCAACATATAGTACATCATTAGTTCTTGATGTGAAGTGTTATTATGATTGTCATTATAATTATCTTTATGAACTCATTGTGGCCAGAATCAATGATATTATCTCTCCAAAATCCTTTGGCTTTCAATTAGGTCCTGGTTCTACTTCATGTATGGCTCTGGACCTGAAACACAACTCCATATGTAGCATTACTTCCTTTGTTCTGCCAGATGAAGTAGTCTGGCTTGGAACAAGCACATGATCTATGTAAAGAACTTGGTAAGATTTATCAATGTGTCCTGCTTTATAGTTGAACAGGTGCTGAGAGAAGCCACAAAAGACATGAATTATATCTACAGACTTCCTTTAATTATCAATAACCATGGGAGAATCATTTAATCTGTATGAGTCTCAGTTTTCCAAAAATGGAGGTCAAAACAGTGGACTAGAGCTCTCTAAGCGACTACTCTAACTCTTTAATAATTGCAGTACAGCATCTGCTTGCTTTGTGATAAATGGAGGGGAGGAGTCATCATTAGATGTCACAGGCTACGGATGCAGTACTTCCATTTTTGTAATGTTCCCCAAAGTGGTGGCAAAAGAAATACAGCAGATGAGGGGAAAGAGTATTCTAGGCTAAGAGAATAATATGTACCAAAGTTCTGTACAAAAAGCACATCCCTTACAAAAGACTGAAAGAAGCCTATTGCGGCTGGGACACAAAAAAAGTGAGAATCATGAAGACAAAACGAAAGGTGTGTAGGAGAGAAGTGTTCCAGAGGCTCTGGATAACCTCGGAGAATGACCGAGGTGCTGGCTTTAAAAAGTCTCAGTTGACAGTCTAATTTTCATTTGAGAAATATGATTAATAAATCATTCCCCAAAAGGAAAAAGGTACATAATTGATGTTCAGATGATATAGATCCTATGACCTGCAAAGGTCAGGCAGCAGGAAATGACCCTCACTAGCTGGTGTTTTTACACTTTATTACTAATTCAATGATTTTTTTATGGGATACTCCAGGAGGTCTTCAGAGAATCCTTTAGATGCTCCATGGGGAGAAGATAGAAACAAGAGTTCTATTTCATAATCAAGAATTCTCCTGTAAAGAAGTTTTATGAATCAAGTGCCAAGTTCTACAGAGAATAACCCACAGGCAAACCAAACATGATTTGGTCATGACCTCTTGAATCTAGATGCCCACACGCCGTCCACAGAGAGGGAAACACATTCATAGGTATCTCGCTAACTTGTGCAGGACTAAGCAAGCAGCTGTTATAGATAGCTCTCTTTAAGACAAACTAAAAGCCACATGACACAGAATATCTAAGGAATAGGAAAAAATGCTATTTATATTTAGTTAGCAAATTCTTAACTAAAATTGGTAAAGAGTAAACTTGATATCCTCTTACAGAAGAGAAATAACACAAACTAGATCTAAGGGAGCTGGCTTCTAATCTTGGCAATGCCATAGTCTTGAGCAAGTCACTGCACATCTAAGTTACAGTTTCTATTTCTGCAAAATGGGGATAATAATGCCGGCCTAACTGAATTTTATGAGGTTTAAATAAGTAAATAGCACAAAGTCCTGAGAAAAATACCGGATACACAGAAACCTCTTAGTAATTGTTTTTATCAATTGGGGGTGCCAGACTAAATTTCTCAGTGGAAGGTACAAGTAAGACATTTCTCCTTATAAATATTGACTGAAAATCTCCAACTCTGAAATCACTGTGTGTCCATATTAACGTCTATGCAAAGAGCCAAAACCACACGTTCTATTTTTCAGTTGTCTAATTAAAAACAAACCAGAGCAGCATTCAACTTGGAAGCTGATGAGAGCACCACCTGTCTGATTTTCTTACAGCTGTCAGAAGCAAATTTTAGATCCACCTCCCAGATTTTTACCCCAACTAGAACTGGATCATGTCTGTATTCAAAACGCTTCAGTTGTTTAAAGGGTCCTTTCATTCTAAGAAACATACATACATTTTTATATTTATGTATATTTTACATATTTACATATAGATGAAACGATTGCTACCATGATCAAATAATAAAAAAATTAAGTTTTAGTTTTGGCGTAAACCTTTTCAGAAGAAGCATTGGAACAAAATATTTACTTTAATAGATAGAGTTCATCATATAGAGATAAAAGAGACATGAGTGTGTTAAAAAATCTAAATTTGAATTGCTTTATTTTAAAATCATTTTAATCTATATTTTGTGGATTTCCAACTTGGTCTCTGTAAATCTACCAATACTAAAATATACACACATTTTGTGGGAGCACTTATATCTTAAATCTTACGTATGTGTGTGTGCTTATTTATACACTGAAGTTAAGAAAAACATATTTAAGATCCCATTTTAAAATATCATAAGGTAAAATGCTCAAAATAATTTTTCTACATTTTCTACATTTAACATTAAATGCAACATTTTAAGTTCATTGTGGTCTCTATCCTTGCAAGTCTTGTAATTTTTGCAAGGTAAGATATCAGTCATAACATTACATGACCATAACTATTTATAGAGGTATGGGTGACAACTGGTACCTACTGGGACCTTTGGAATACCACAGAAGTGTTTCCCCTTGCAAAATTTCAAAGAAGCCCCTTCTCTCCCCCAACACACAGATCTGTCAGCCTCTCTGCTCCCAAATCCACTTCTCCAATCCCGTATAGAATCATTGATCAAGACAAGTATCTAAAAGCAACATTAAGTCAATAACTTGACGGTCAATGTCACTCTCAACCTTTTTTTCTTTCCCTAATTGGTACTATTGGAAAATGGTAGCAGTACCTTCAGCAGTGATCTCAGTCATGGTGGTTGGAGAAAGGAAAAGGCAGGCGAAAAGTTCCGGTCAAGTGGCTCTTTGCAGAATACTTTAGAATTCGAGAACTCTGGTAGGGGGCTCTGTGTGAAAAACGTGAGGGCTGTTCGTTTTCCTGGCTGTTTCTGCTGCCCCTTTGTTGTCCTGTTGAACTTCGTCTCTTCTCTGCAGAGTTCTCCCCCTGGAAACAACCTGAGCCCTTTCCAAGCTGCACTTGTGGCTCAGGCAGAAGTATCAGCTTCGAACAAAAATAGCCTCATCTCCCTAGGACTCTTCAGCACTTTTTTTTTTTTTTTTTTCCCCTCTTGGGTAAATGTTTTCTGGATTGTTGTATTCCTTAAGTTAATTTCCAGAGTTCTGAAAAAGTTTATTTGGATAGGTTTTACCAATGTTTTCATTGATTTTATGGTGACGAGAATTTTTTAGGTTTCTTGCTCTGCCTTTCNCACACACACACTGTGGATCTTCAGCCCCAAAGAAAGCTAAGGAAAAAACAACAACAACGAAATAAGTAAAAAGTACTGTCTAAGCCCCCGCAGTTTCGCTAAGATAATTACAGATCTTGGGGTCTATGTCAGAAAACATGAACTAAAAAGTTGAAAGTAATCTTATCTGTGATAGCTCAGATTTATTCTTAGTGCCCTTAATGCTCAGAACATTCTTCTTCCCTTATTTGGTGTGGGGAGGGTCCTGTAATGTCTACCAGAGGCAAAGGGGAGGGTAGTCTTCAGTCATTTTCTCCAGGTTGATTCCCTATTGGTCTAAATGCATTTAGCAAGTGCAGTTATTTATACAGGGCCACGACTTAAAGTTGCCATTATAAAATCCTGAGGCTTCCTTGTAGGGGATTAAGATTTTCCAAACTCTGGCCAGTAAGAAATATGTAATGTGAGGTTATAGTGGCACTTGAGAACTGATGAATTACCAGTTCTTTTTGTTCTCTTTCATACCTGACAGAAAACAAAATATCTGAATTTATTTATGCAGCAAAAAGGGGGGGTGACATAAAGTTTAGATATCTACGGCCAGCATTGTAGTAAGATTTCGACTTTTCCCTACCTCAATTTCAAGAAAATAAAAGAAAAAGGATCATAGCAGCTAATGATTAACCAAATGGGCTGGACTGATTAGCATTTCACCTTCCCACTCCCAGACAGGTGTTAATGAGCAGAGAAATATTCAATAGTTGGTGGTAGGAAGGGGAAGGAGAATCAAAGGGCATAGAGAATCACAAACTGCAGCCAATTTGAATAATCAAGGGTTGACTACACTTATCTTTTACTTTATTCTCATAGTCAACCTAATAAATGTTTGTAGTTTCAACTTCTAGCCTTAACTTGCTGCCTTTGGTTGTCATAATCTCTTTGATTCGTACAATACCTCAGAGGTCACAAAGCAAAGTCATGTATGTTGTTTTAATTTTGGGGACTCAGAAGAAAGTTACAACAGCTGTTTCCATAGACAATGACACACACCCACACCCCATGGCAGTATTTGCTGCCTCGGTTCCTCCCACCATAGGAAATGTTCATATACTTACAGAATAAGTAAGTTAAACAATCTTAATTCACAAAAGAGGAAATAATTCCAGGTAACACTCACAATTTTATACAAGATCCTACACCTAGGACTAGGCCTACAGGCTTTTGACGCCAAGTCTGATACCTTTCCCAAGAGGAAAGACTTTGTGTCAGACTCTATCATTTACACGTAATGGGGAACATTACAGAAGAGGTCACCTGCAGATGGAAAAATGCAGACTCCTGGAAGCACGTTTCTGAAGCACTGGGTTGGTGCCTGCTTTCTAAGATGGGGAGGAGGGAGCCTAAAAACAGAGTTCTCTTCAGTTCACCTCCAAAGGCATCTCCATTCTATATTGTCATGGTGCTTCCAAATTTAAGAGAATATAGTATTTCCCAACTCCGTTTGTCAATCAGTCACTTTCACAGTCTCTCACTGTGGTTAACTGAAAAAAAAAAAATCCTGTATGTAACTCACTAAGAATTTATATGGGTCAGATCTAAATAAAATTAGCTAGCTTAGAGCAGGAAAATGAATCACAATTACAAACTCCTACTTAGTAAGAAGTTGAAATAAGAATATAGAGGAATAATACTAAATTCCTAGTGATTGATGTTGTTCTTAATACGCCAGTCACTAATTTCATGCTATATATACTAGAAGGAGGAAGAAAAGTAAAAACATATTTTAGCGAATAAACATGTTTGCAAGATAATAAGTTTTTTAAATGTATTTGTTGGATGAGTTGATGAATCTTATTAGACATTAGGAAACCAGCAGATTTCTCATTTTGAAAAGTTATTACAACTTTCGAATTACGTCAAACCAAATTAATGATATATACCTTTGAGTTTAAGGAACACTCAGAAGCTTTCCAAAACCAAGCAACTAACATTTTTCTAAAGGTATATACCCCATTCTTTGGGACACTCAAAGAATAAAACATTACAGGGTGCCTGGGTGGCTCAGTGGGTTAATGCCTCTGCCTTCGGCTCAGGTCATGATCTCAGGGTCCTGGGATCAAGGCCCACATCGGGCTCTCTGCTCAGCAGGGAGCCTGCTTCCTCCTCTCTCTCTGCCTGCCTCTCTGCCTATTTGTGATCTGATCTCTCTCTGTGTGTCAAATAAAATCTTTAAGAAAAAAAAAGAATAAAACATTACAAACAATATATTTGCCTTTCTTTAACTTTTTTGCCTTTCTTCATTTCTTTTAAAGAGATCTTACACTTCACTGGGCTCTTTCCTTTTTTTATTTTTTTAAGATTTATTTATTTATCTGAGAGAGGGAAAGAGTGGGGGAAGAGGCAGAGGGAGAGAGAATCCTGAAGCAGATTCCCTGCTGAGTGCAGAGCCCAGATACAGAATTAATCTCAGAAGTCTAAGATCATGACCTGAGCCCAAACCAAGAGTTGGTTGCTTAACTGACTGAGTCACCCTGCCACCCTTCATTGGACTTTTTCAATATGACTTGAAAAGTGGTGGCTTCTCTTCTCAGTAATAGCTCCTGGGCTGGGACAGGTAGACATGTTATGCATACAGGAATAACTGTCCTGATGCATTATTAACTGTTGGGTCTTTATAAGTCAACGGTAAACTGTGAAAATTTGTTCCCCTATTCAAAGTTCCATTTAGTCCAAGCTGCCTCTCCAACTTGATTATACTGGTCATTGCCCCTTGTGATTTTCACTCAGTGTTCTAAATATTCAAGTTAGTAGACAAAAATATTCTCCTTTAGAGCACTGTTTTTAAAAAATATTGTTGCTCTGTCAGCTCTTATCATAAACTCACAATCAGCAAGACCTATATTGCATTTGGCTATGGAAGAAGATATTTTTACTGAATTTCAGAATTCAAAAAGATTCAGGAGACAACCAGAGAAGTTGTGATGATTTGGGGTTTCTACCAAAAAAAAATCATAAAATAAAACAAAATGAAATTTAAAAAATCACTGTAAGACCATACTACATTGTCTTGTTCTGTGTCAATGTGTGTGTGTTTTATAAAGTAGGGAGAAGATGTATAATTGGGAGAAAATAGCTATTTACTACAAGTCACCTATTTCTCAAGGGAAAAAGATATTTGAGAGAAAGCAAACTTTAGGGTTACTTCTCAAGATCTATTTCTTAGGGGAACCTGGGTGGCTCAGTCGGTTAAGCATCTGCCTTCAGCTCAGGTCATTATCCCAGGGTCCTGGGATTGAGCCCCATATCAGGCTATCTGTTGAGTGGGAACCTGCTTCTCCCACTTTCTCTGTCTGCTGCTCCCCTGCTTGTGCTCTCACTCTCTATCACATAAATAAATAAAATCTTTAAAAAAAAAGATCTTCTATTTCTTAATTTATGTATATAAAAAGCTTATAGGTGAATAAACTATACATGAATTGGTGACAAATAAAAATAAAATAATAAAAAAACTTTGTGCAATGTTGTACAATTTTTAAAAAATATTGTACACTTAAAGCATAAGTAAATCTGTGGGATACCTAATTAGGATCAAAGTGCTTTTTACTTGGATCCTCACATAATAACAGGTATACCTTTTATGAGAGCTTAAGTATTCAGGTTCATTTTAGTAAGAGACAAAGGTAAATAACCAACCAGAATGATTTTGGGGAAAAAAAGGGGGGATAAGTAGGGAACAGAGCATCATAATGTAAGAAAATTTGACATTTGCGCCAGCAAAATGCAAGCTACTATTTTACTGCCTCAGTTGAAGTAGCTTACCAGGGGAAATAAACAAAAAAGAAATGCTTTACTTTCAGCTTTGTAAGTGATGAAAAACTTTGCAAAAAACAACCTAGATATAGAGAGAATAAATATTGGCTTTTTAAACCTTAGAAGGAAGAAATATGAAAGAAATTAGAACACTGAACGTGAACTTGAGAGCCATTTGATTGTATTTACTTTCATCTGACCTTGAAATCTGATCACATGACCTAAAAATTCCTCTGAAGCCCTCACTTGATAAACTTAATCTTCAGAATCACAAGAAAAGCCTCAATTGAGCTATTATTTCATTAATCTTTTTCATCTCAGCACTGCTGTTCCCTTCATTTTAAATTATTTTGTGTTCTATTTTTGTCATGGAAAATCTCATTCCATCCTCATTATTTTCTCTAAATGGCCTGCACTCATTTCTTTAACCAAAGGTTGGAAGTCTTTCCATAGGTTTGGCTTACCATCTGATTATTTAGAAACTGTGTAATCCAGCTCGGTTCAAATGACAGAAGGCATTCCAGTGCAATTAAAAACTTTCCTCTCTTTAATTCTGACTCATGAGTAGCTGAGTCTCCAATATCAGGTTTCTTTCCTCACACGCATTTGACATTGTCAAACATTCTCTCAGAAATTTGCCTGCGTCAGTTCAGCCTTCAATTACAATGGCAGCAGATGCCCCTTCCTTCTCACAGATTCTATTCTCTGAATTGCTGCCTTCTGTCCACTACCACTGTCCTCTTTATAAGGACCTGCCATATCCTGTAGTAGGTGGTCCTGTGGAATCCATTTTTGGATTATTGCTTTCTACTCTGTAGTCTGTCATGTATGACCTTCAGTCTGTAGTCCTAGTTGCTATTCAAAAGCAATTTTTCATTTATGCTTTTTAATTTTCTTATAAAAGCATAAATTACTTTTTGAATAAAAGATAGTATCTGCTGACTAGTTCTTAGATACAAATTTCTTCTCCTCTAAAAATAATTTAAATGAGATTTCTATTTGCTGACTTAGCTAAAATTCACAACATCATCACCTTGGGTTTTTTTTTTTTTCATTTTGATGTTTTTGCATTATCAACAAGGTAATCAGTTATATCTGGTTTATCATTGCTGCATGAGAACTAGAGTTACTAACTTTCTGAACTTGGTTATAAGTAAGGAAATAACTTGTACTCATTATTTCATTGTTCAATAAATACGTATATTATCTATTTGCTCTCGGCACTAAGCTAGGTTCTAATGATAGATACCAAGATGAGTAAGACGATAATTTTGTCTTTAAGGAGCTCAGAGTCTAATAAGAGCATGAAAAAGATACATTGAACATTACAATGCAATGTGGTAAGACCTAGAATGGAATAAACACTATGCATTGGCACAGAAAGAGAGCTTTAATGCAATAGGAAAGGGTTTAAGAGGAAGGAAATACTGTTTTGAAGCGTAAGAAATCATTTAAATAAATAGTAGATTAGGGACATACATCTCAAGTAGAGGGACAACTAAAAAAACAACTCAGAAAAAAATTATAAAGGTTTACATATAATGAACTTGAGACAGTTCAATAAGATTTGGTCACAGAGCACTTGGAAGGAACACACAGAAGAAGAAACTGAGAATAAAGAAGAGTCAGATACTTAAGTGTCTTACTGGTTTTGGGGCTTAGCTCTAATTTAGAATGACATTGAAGTGTTTTGGGTGGTTTTCTAAAAAAGATTTTATTTATTTATTTGAGTGAGAGACACAGAGATACAACAGAGGGCACAAGCGGGGAGGAGAGGGGGAAGCAGGCGCCCCACTGAGCAGAGAGCCTGACGCAGGCTTGATCCCAGAACCCTGGGACTGTGACCTGAGCTAAAAGCAGATGCTTACCTGACTGAGCCACCCAGGTTCTCCGACATTGAAAAATTTTAAGCAAATTATGACACGATCAAATTTATCATTTAGAAACACCGGATTCAGCAACAAAGTGATCATCACATCTTCCTTAAGATAATTTCAGGGAACCTTAGAAATAGAAACCAGATTACAGAATGTGGGCAAATGAGAGATCATAAAATGAAGTGAGAACCCCAAACATGCTTCAAGGAAGCTTACGTGAAAAGCAGAAGAGTGAGATGATGAACAATTAGAGGGAGATACAGGGTAAAGCAGGAGATATTTTTTTAAAAATTAAAGAGTCTTGATCATGTTTATTCTCTAAGGGAAGGGATACAGGAACGAGGGAGAAAGATTAATGATATAGGAGAGAGAGAAAAGACAAGGAACATAGCGAAAGCTTTAAGCAGATGGAAGGGTAAAATTAGAGCTCATGTGGAGAGTACTTTTACAGAGAAAACAAAATTTTAGTAAAGCAAAAAGAATAAAGTTTGAGGCAAATATAGACAATTTTTTATTTGCAAAAGGGGAGAATAAGAGGAATTCATGCCCAATGGCATTGTTTTCTCTATGAGTCAACGTCATCAGCTGAGAAACGAAGGCTTAGAGGTTAAAATAACATCTTAAAGAGAGTTCTAAATGTTTCAAAAAGCTAAAGAGAAAGGCAGCTTCTTAAGAATTGCAAAGTTCTACTGAGAAACCCACAGGGCTTAGAGATCACAGTTTATAGTAACAAATCCAGACGTATATTAGTTAGAGTCATAAGAGATAAAAGCAAAATGAAGTCCAAATACACTTCCTAAACAAAATAAAAACTTATCCCTATCAGGCTCACAGTCCAGGGAGGTGCTCTGGATTAGTGAACAGCTGTTTTTCATAAGGCCATTTAGAAAACCAGGAAAATGACAGCTCTGCCATCTTTATATGGCTTCCATAACCGTGCCATTCTGTTCAGTACCACTCTAGCCTTCAAAAAAGCAAAAGCCTTCAAGGCTGTATGGGTCAAGCCTGGAAGTCACAGGGAATTCTGCTGCTTCTCTTCCATGGGGAGAGCTTAACTTGCAAAGGGGTAGAGTTGGGGCTGGCAGTGACACCCTGCTAAAACCTTCCTAGTAGGAATGAAATCTCTGCACAGGACTATTATTGAGTTCTCCACAGCCCGGTTAATAGACTGAGCATTGGAGCAAAAAAGTAGATGATTGGACCAAACTCTCTAGGCAAGTGTGGTCTTCAAGAAAAGTTTATCTAAACTTGAACCAATGCAAGGATGTGGGAAGAGTCGTGCAGGGATGACTGTTTCCGAAAAAATGCATGGTCTAAACAGCTTTTATTTTAAGTAGTGTCTAAGGATTACAGTGGGTATTTATAAATCAATCTTTTTGCATTCAGAATGTGGATTACCCTTAACTTCTAAACACGTGAAGAGTTGCAACACACTATGAATATTTATGTGAATGAATAACAAAGACATACCTACCAAGAATTAAAGCATTTCAAGTGACTGGATATGAAGGCATTTGACTTCCATTTTTTAAAGCAGTTTTTAAACATCTGTTTACCCAAATCTCTTCTGTTTCTCTTTCTGTCTCATTTTATTTGGGGAGGAGAGTGTACAACCACCTGAATGTACCCCTGCAGAGTATTTCATCGATTCAAATTAAAGATGTATTTTACAGTTGTCACTGATATATGACTTTGAGAATATGAACTGCTGTATAAATGTTAGATGTTCCCATCCTCATGAAAATCACATTTCACCTCAGAGCTGTGTCTGGTTTTCCTATTCATTATTCATTTGATGTCAGAGTTTTCCATTTTCAATATTATAATTAATTTGAATATTGTTAAATGTTGTCACAACTGGCAGATTGTCACTTTCCTTGACCTCCTAACATGTATCTGCTCTCATTTTAAATACTTGATTTTTATTCTTAATCTCCTTCAAAACAAAACAGAACCATTTGCTCTATGTCTCTAAAAATTCCATTTAACAAAATAGATCTGTTCCTCTTTCTTCACTCCTTACCCTCTTATTTAACAGGAGTTATTTTCTGTCTTACACGCCCCCGACAGTGTCAGCCTGACTACCTGAAAGCCAATGCATGTAGGACTTGCATTAGGAAAAAAGGATGTGTTTTGTCAACTTTACATCCCACACCAAAATCGTGGGCTCTAAGTTTAGAACAGAATTTCAAACCAATATAAGTGGCACTTCATGATGGGAAAAAATTGGTGTTGTGAAAGACACTGGGGATTTAAATTCATGTTGTCTTGGCATGGTCAAGAAGTAGAGTAGATGGTTGGAATATAAAGAATAGTGGTGGAACTGCCTTCGTCCCAAAATGTATCACCCAGTAGGGAAGCCTGTTGGATACAAATCAAAGGCTCAATTCTATCACTTAGAAGTGGAACTTGAAAGTTTTCTATTAAAAGGCAAATAACATTTGGAATACAAGATGAAGTTAGTGATTGGATGGCACATACCCATCATAGTCACAAAAGTCACGTTTTCGAGGAGGTGCCCTTTGCAGAAACTACGTCTTTGTCATAGCACTCTCCCAAGAGCCTGGATACAGTCTGGAAACTCCAACACAACATTCTCTGCAGCCGTTACAGTTTATCCTAGTTGGCCCCGATGATGAACTTAATTGCCATGAGCTTGAGAAGGGAGTCAAAAGGAAAAATTGAAAGGGTTGTGATCCCACTGAAAGGACAAATTACTGATATTTCCAATGCCAAACTTCAAGAACCTCTAAATTCGGTGTAGGGGCTGCTGTTCCTCTGTGTTCATAAGTGCTCAGCATGATAATCTGCAGAGACAATCAATTCTGACAATTCACTATTTCATTGGGCCTGTAAAAATCAGCAGTTACTTCAGCTGGTTCAAATTAGAAGGATCTATCATTTTGTTTTTGCTTTGGAAATGTTGTGGACGACAGACATGTTTGATTTAGTCACTGATTACATTTACATTCTGCTGTAATGGATTAATCTAGCAGAATCATACTTTTTGTTTTTAACAGAAAGCTTAAAGGCAAAGGAAAGGATAAGACAAAAAATAAAATGTTATAAGAAAAAGATTATGAAGCAACTATTCATTGGTAGGACATTGGTGGAGTTAGTTTAAACGTTTCTAGGACACATTCATTTATAGTTTTAAAGATCTTAAACATAGTTAAAGGCAAATTTTGTCATTTTACAGAGGAGAGAACTGAGAGTCAAGAAGGCTGGGTGACTTGCTCACATTTACAAGAATTTCTATTAATTGAAGAGTGTGAACTCGAATCCAGCTGCTCTGACTTACTCCACTGCTCTTTACATTTCTCCTTGGTGGGGTTTTTTTTTTTTTTCTTTACCCAGTCTTTTGAGATCTGAGCCAAAATCCCACTTATCATAAATTCTAATTCCCTTCTGTTATTCTGAATCCTAAAAAGAGGTGGATGATTTTACATATCTTGAAATCCAGGGATGTGAATAAATATTTCCAGTACTTGCTCCATTTTTTAGCTCCATTTTTATCTATATATTTGTTTCATTATTTCCTACTTTATAGAGATACTTTCCATGTGGAGGGACAAGTTACAAGCATGGTTATAGATAACCCCACGTTCATTCAGATTGATCAAGATTACGACCTCAGAAGAAAGAGAGAGCTGTCTGTTATCAATGTCTGTATGTAAAACTTATAGAGATAGACCCTAATTGGAACCCCTTCTTACTTGCATCTGTGCACATCTCCCAGTCAATCTCTGTGATCAGGAGAATAGGCTTGTATTCACCTCCTCCTCAAAGGATGCAAACATGAATCTTGTCACTTCATTTATCTCTGGATGCTGAGTAATACTCTTGATCTAGTCTAGATAGATAGATAGATAGATAGATAGATAGATAGATAGATAGATAGATAGACAGATGGAGCTATATATTTATAATCCTGAGCCTAGAGCTAAGCAATAAATTTAAATAATCTATACTCATTCATATAATGCTGACAAAAGAATAATATCTTTAAAATGAAGAAAAAGAAAAAAAATAATATCTTTAAAATGAAGTAATATGTGGTTGTCCCTGATCCAGAACATCATACACAGTTTGGGAAAGAACAAGGACTAATTTGTTACTTTCAGTTCTCTTGAAAAAAAGTACACAAGAATGTCACTGTCCCATATCGAAATTACAGTTGGCAAAATCCTTACCTTCTTCTCAGTATTTTCTTCAACTATGTGCTTTCCTGACAATTGGTCATACCTTAAGGAGCCCTTTGGTCACACAGTCTGTCAAGCAGGAGAAGTATTTTCTCTTGTACCTCCGGGCCTGGAGTAATCTTTCTGATTTCTTATTATCTTTCCCACAGGAGAAATCTCCCTTTTTTAAAATGCATGCATTTACCATACTTTTTCTTCTCAAAACCATCTTTTTACCTGCCAGTAAGACCCCTCATTTATTGGCAGTTTTAGACCTACATCAATGTCTTCTCCATTTCTATTTGTCATACTTCCATGTAAGTGCTGCATAAAGCCATAGTGGACACTGAGGCAAAAGAAAAATGTGTGCCCCTCAACACACTTAACAAAATATCCTCCTATATTTTGAACCAAGCAGTAAAAGGTAATAAAATCCTACAATCAAAAAACATGACTACATATAGAGCTCCCCAATGCCTAGTCTGTTTGCACATCAATGCCTACTCCCATAAATCCACACAGTATAAGATGCAGCTCTACAGAGGCCTAGGAACTGTAGGCAGTTTGGAAATGATTGTGTGTATTATAGAAAGAGTGTTTGAACATGTGTTATATGCTAGGAACTGTGCTAAGCACTTTGGCATATTACCTCATTTAATCCTAGGTGTCTTCCCCACTTCTCTCTAAGCTTCATTAGAGCAAGATCTTGCTTACATAGTTGTGTTGTACCTCTAATACCTGGGATAGTTCTAGACCCTTAATATGAGTTATAATAGTAACAGTATAAATATTGAAATAGAACTAAAAATGAACTTGGATAAAACACTTCAAAAGACTTACCTCTTTCCCAATATTTGCTTGAACTCTTTAACACTGGATAATTTTGAATGGTTTTATGTTTGTAAAGAGGCTTTCCTAATTGAATTAGAATATTTCTGTTGATCAAACATGTCTCAAGAAATTGAATTCAGTTTCACTGGCTTTAAATGACATAGAGATTTTTCTTTATCTTGTGTAATGGGTTTATACATGAAAAGTAATTCCACTTCTAGTAATGTCAGATGAGGTAATTAGTCCCAATTCTCCCACCAAAGACAACACTAAAGGCTGGACAAAATATTTTTAAAAGCCTATATTTTAGAGCTAATAAAAAAACAATTAGTAAGGCGTGATCCAGTGTGAATGGAGGCTCAGGTTATGGTTAAGTTTCTCTTAGGTTAAGGTTGTCTTTTTTGAGGTTATTTGTTATTTCAGAAGGGGCAACTGCAGGTTAGGTTTAGTTGCACTTTGGATAGTCTTCATGCACTAGGAAAATAGAGATTTGGAGTAAAATACACACACACACACACACACACACACACACACACACACACACACAAATGGACTTTCTCAACACTGACTACGAGACTCCTATACCCAGGAGTAAAGGGTGAATCCAAAATAAGACCACACAGGGACTGCACCTCAGCCTCATGTAATATTAAATCCAGAAACTGTATTAACATAATTCTGAAGAGCTATTTCCCTGTGATACTTAGCCAAAATGATGATGATGATGATATTGATGATGATGATAATCCTCTTTGGAGGAAGAAAATATCCTGGGTAACAGATTTTTTCTACCACGTACTTGCAAATGTAGTCAGGAGATGTACTTGGGGTGTCTGGGTGGCTCATGGTTAAGCGTCCAACTCCCGATTTCAGCTCAGGTCATGATCTCAAGGTTGTGAGATTGAGCCCCATGTAGGCTCCATGCCGGAAGTGGAGGCTGGTTAAGATTCCCTCTCTCTCTCTCCCTTTGCCTCTCCCTACCACCTTCAAAAAATGAAGAAGAAGAAGACATACTTAAAAATACCCAGGCAGCAAAGACAGAAGATAACGTGAACCTGCGATAAACAGACTCCAAAAGCCTTGGATATTAGGGATATCAGATACTGATTTTAAGATAAGTATGCTTATAAGGATATAAAAGAGAAGAGTTAGAATTTTGAGGGAGAATAAAAACTTCCAAAAGATGGAAATCCTAGAACTGAAGAACACAACAACTGAAATTAAGAAATCATTTGATAGGTTTTACAGAGGATTAGTCACAGCCAAAGGTAAGTTAAAAGAATATATCCAGACTAAAACCCAGAGAAAGGGCTGGAAAATAAAATTATAGGGTACAAGACAAAGGTGGTTGAAAGAATGTTATTAGGTACACAGAGTCCTCAAAAGGCAGGTCATATTTCAAGAGATAATGATTGATAACTTTCCAAATTAAAAAAAAATAAGTCCTCAAGTCATAGTTTCAAGAAGCATCAAGAACATCACAAAGAATTAATACAAAGAAATACCCCCCAGACACATCAGTAAAACCACTGAAAACCAAAGATAAAAGAAAAAATATTCTAAATACAGCAGAAGAAAACAAAAGAGGTTACCTTAAAAGAAGCATCTGCTGAGACTTACAGCGGACTGTCATATGGAAAATTTAAGCCAGAAGACAATAACGTCTTTATAATGTTTAAAGAAAATAAGACAACTGTGTATTGTATTCCCCTATAAATATCTTTCAAAAATGGAGGTAAAATAAAGATGATTTTGAAGTATGAAATATGGGGATTAGTCATGAGTCTTCCTGTGATCAAAAAAAAAAATCTAGAAGTCACTGTTTAACCAGACAGAATAAAAAAAACTTCAGAAAAAAAATTAAGGAGCAAGAAAAAAAGTAAGCATATGAGAATATTAGAATGGATACTGTTCATATAAAACATTAACAATGATGCTTTTTAGACTTTAAAATAGAGGAAGGATGGGGATCCCTGGTGGCTCAGTCGGTTGAACATCTACGTTTGACTCAGGTCTTGATCCCTGGGATCAAGTCCTGCCCTGGGGCTCCTTGCTCAGCAGGGAGCCTGCTTCTCCCTCTGCCTGCTGCTCCCCCTGTTTGTGCTCTCTCTCTCTCTCTCTCTCTCTCTCTGACAAATAAATAGATAAATATTTTAAAAATCATAAAATAAATGGTTTGTCTCCTTCCTGATCCCATCTTCTTTCATTTTTTCCCTCCCTACCACCCATGACCCCCTGCCCTGCCTCAAATTCCTCATATCAGAGAGATCATATGGTAATTGTCTTTCTCTGATTGACTTATTTCGCTTAGCATAATACCCTCTAGTTCCATCCATGTTGCTGCAAATGTCAAGATTTCATTTCTTTTGATGGCTGCATAGTATTCCATTGTGTGTGTGTGTGTGTGTGTGTGTGTGTGTGTGTGTATACATACCACATCTTCTTTATCCATTCATCTGTTGATGGACTTCTAGGTTCTTTCCATAGTTTGGCTATTGTGGACATTGCTGCTATAAACATTCAGGTGCATGTGCCCCTTCAGATCACTACATGTGTATCATTACACAGTAGTGTGTAAAGATACAGTAGTGTGATTGCTGGGTCATAGGGTAGCTCTATTTTCAACTTTTTGAGGAAACTTCATACTATTTTCCACTGTGGCTGCACCAGCTTGCATTCCCACCAACACTGTAGGAGTGCTCCCCTTTCTCTGCAACAAGATGGGATTGGGAAGGAGACAAACCATAAGAGTCTTAATCTCACAAACAAACTGAGGGTTACTGGGGGTAGGGGGTAAGTATAGGGTGGCTGGGTTATGGACATTGGGGAGGGTAGGTGCTATGATGAGTGCTGTGAAATGTGTAAGCCTGATGATTCACAGACCTGTACCCTGGGGCAAATAATACATTTTATGTTAATTTAAAAAAAAGAAATTTAGAAAATTAAGAAAAAATTTAAAAGTCTCAGTTTTCCTAACACAACAATTATTTCACTTTGGTATACTTTGACAACCATATATTTGATATGTTTATTTTACATGTGTAAGATTTTTTTAATCTTTTTTTCTTGCTCAATCTCACACAAAAAACATTTTCTATATTGCATCAGTCATCATAATCATTATTGTTACTCCTATTTGGTTAAATATTTCATTTTAGAGTAAACGACATAATCCTCCATCTTGTTGAACATTTTGGTCTTGTACATATGTTTTGCTATGTCTGAAGGTTTGCATCCCCATAAATCCATGTGTTGAAATCCTAACCCACAAGAGTATGGTATTAGGGAGGTGGGACCTTTGGGCAGTGATTAGGTCATGAGGGAGGAATCTTCCTGAATGAAATTAGTGACTTTATAGAAGAGAATGCAGAGAGATCCCTTGCCCCTTCCACCACATGAGGGCACAGTGAGAAGTGGGCAGTCTGCAGTCCAGAAGAAGGCTTTTACCCACACTTGATCACCCTGGTGCCATGACCTTGCATTTCTAGTCTCCTGTACTGAAAAATAAATTTCTTTTGTTTATTAAAAATAATAAAATAAAATAAAATAAGGATTAATTACATTTTAAAATGACATATATTCTAAAATCCTTGAATCATTCAGAAACTCAGTGTAAATAACAATTAGTATGAGACTTTGATAAGTGAACAATATCACTTTTTCTAAAGACCACTAAAAGAATCTTAAGGATGCATAGTTTTTAAGCTAATAGAAGGAGAAAAGGAATTTTTTTTTAACTCAGTAAAAAAGAAGTCAAGAAAGGAGAGAAGAAAGAACCCAAGGCAGGAAAAATGAATAGAAATAACTAAGATAGTAAAACTCAAAAATATTGGTAATCACATTAAATGCAAAGGAACTAATGTTCCATTTAAAAAACAAAGTCAGACTGGATTAAAGATACAAAGTTCAACTGTATGTTTTTCATAAAACACTCATTTGAAATATAACAATACAGAAAAATGAAAAGGAAACAGATAAGGAAGATGTGCTTTGCAGTACCAACCAAATAAAACAAGAATGATAATATTAATACCAGACAAAACTAACTTTAAGGTAAAAAACATTGCTAGAGATAAAGAAAGGCACTACCTAAAGAAAAAAAAGTTATAATGAACTAGGAAGAGATAACAATATCAAATTTGAATGCACTTAATAACATGCCTTTGAATCATATAAAGCAAAAATGTACACAAGGTTTTGAGGAAAATAGATAAATCCACACACCTCTCACCAAAGATTAAAGAAAGAGGACAAAAAAAATCACAAAAATATAAAGATCTAGATTTGAACAATACAACCACTATAATAGGGCATGTATAATACGGTGTACCTAAAACTACAGAAATAACATTCTTTTCAAAATAAAACATATATATTTTAAATTGTTCATATGCTGACTTATAAGGTAAATCAAAACATTTAAGAGAACTAAAATATATATTTTTTATTTTACTAGTTTATATTTATACTAATACATTTTATTTTATTACTTCATATTTATGCTAATAATCAATAGCAAAAAGATCACTAAAAAATCCTTGTATTTTCAGAATTTAGGAAATATAAGTAATATATGAATCAAAGAAGAAATTTCAATGGAAAAATCAAAATATCTTAAGCTGATGATACTGAAGAAAAATTATGCATAAAAGGAAATTTCTAGCTATAAATGCATACATAGAAGGAATGAGAGCTAGATGTCCATTTTAAGCAAGTCATAAAGAGACTAAATGATGAAACAGAAAATGTAGAAGAAAAGAAAGAGTAAAGAGAATTTAGGAAATTAAGAAACTGGAAAACAGAGAAGATCGGGAGAGCCAAAAGTTTGTTCTTTAAAAAGAATAATAAAATTGGTCAACAATAAGATCAATCAAATATAAGAAGATAAAGAAAAAATAAGGTGGGAAGGAAGAAGAAATAGAAATAATCACAAAAATTGGATATCCTACAGACATTATTAAAAATACAAGAGAATATTATGAGTGAGTGCATGGCTGTATTAGTTTCCCAGAGCTGCTGTAGCAAACTAGCACTAACTGGGTGGCTTGAAAGAACAGAAATCTATTATTTCACATTTCTGGAGGCCCAAAATTTTAAATCAAGCAGGGCTGGTTTTTCTGAATCCTCTGAGGGAGAGTTTGTTCCATGAATCTCTCCTAGTTTCTGGTAGCTGCTGGCAATCCATGGTGTTCCCTGGCTTGTAGCAGCATAACTTCAACCTACACCTGCATCTTCACTTGACATTCCCCTCTTTGGTTCCCTTGTATCTGTTTGTGTTTTTTTCCTTTCCTTATAAGGACATTTGTCATTCAGCTTTGGGCCCACACAGTTAATCCGGGATGCCCTCATCTCAAAATCCTTTGCCAATTACATCTACAAAGACCCTCTTTCCAAATAAGGTCATACTTACAGGTACTGGTGGTTAGAATTTGAACATAACTTTCTGAGAACCACAATTCCACCCACTACACAATAAGTTTGAAAAATTACATGAAATGGATAAACCTTTAGAAAAATACAAATGATCAAAACTTCCAAAGGAAGACATGGAAAATATGAATAGACCAGAAAATAAGTGAATTCATTATTTAAAATTTCACACATAATAAAACCTCTAAGCCTAGGTATCTTCTCTGGTGAATTCTATCAAATGTTTGCAGATACATGAATGTCAGTGTTAACATAAAATATTCCAAAGAATAGATGGAGAAGTATCAATCAAAAGCATGTTTTTTTAATATTCATGACAACCTTGGTATCAAATAAAACATGAATATCACAAGAAAAAAATTATAAGCTACCCAATTTCTTCATAAATATAGTTGTAAAATTTTTAAGGAAAAAATAGCAAACCATCCCAGTGATATACAAAAGGATGAAAATCCCTGACCTATTTGTGTTGATCCAGGAATATAAAATTGGTTTAACATTAACAAATCATTATATAATTCATCACATTAACCAAATAAGGGACAAAAACCTTATGACCATCTCAATTTATGTAGAAAAATTATTTGATACAATAATATATTCTCTCTTTTTTTAATAGAGTTGACACAGAATGTTACGTTAGTTTCAGGTGTACAATTTAGTGATTTGACAAGTTTATACATTATGCTGTGTTCACCACAAGTGTAGCGACCATCTGTCCCATTACATTGCTATTACAATATCATTGACTGCATTCCTTATGCTGTGCCTTTTATCCCGTGATTTATTTATTCCATAACTGAAGCCTGTATCTCCTTCTCCCCTTCACGCCTTTGCCCAACCTCCTACACTTCTCCCCTCTGGCAACAATCAGTTTGTTCTCTGTATTTATAGGTCTGACTCAGCTTTTTGTTTGTTTATTCGTGTGTGTGTGTGTGTGTGTGTGTGTGTATGTGTGCTTAGATTCCACTTATACGTGAAATCATATGGTATTTGTTTTCTCAATTTGACTTATTTCACTTGCCACAACACTCTCATTCTTTGATGTATGTGTGGCTGTTAATAATATTAAGGATCTTCCTTGATCTGACAAATGACCATTATCCAAAACCTACAGCAAACAACTCATCTAATCACGAAATGCTGAAAGTTTCTCTTAGGAAACTGGGAATGAAACACAGACATTTTCACTCAACATTGTACTGGAGGTCTTACTGCATTTAGGAGATAATAAAATGTTGAAATATTTGAAAAGGAAAATACAACCATCATAAACCACAGTTTTTAATCATACTCACCACACAATCACAGTTGACATGATTGGGCACATAGAAAATACAAAATAATCTCCAAATAAACTACTAGAGTTAAGAAGTTAGTTTAATAGGTAAAAACTGCTAAAACCACTTTTACTTTGGGAAAACCAGCATTAATACTAATTCTAGTCTCGAGGACACACCCAATATAAATACAAGCACAAGTACCGTAAGTGTCCGAAGAGATTTGTTCAGGAGTAGTCTTAGTAGTATTGTTAGGAATAGCATAAATCTGAAAAGAGACCCAATACTCATGAACAGTAGAAATAATAAATTCTAGTATACTTATAAAACTGGTCACTATTCAGGAAGGTAATTTAACAAACTACAACTCTGTGCAGCATCATGGATATATCTCACAAGCTTAATGTTGAATAAATAAAACCAGATATAAAAGAATACATAATGTATGGGCATCATTCCATTTGTATAAATTTTAAAGGCAGGCACATGGAAATTATAATTTTTGAGAATACATGTGTAGATGGACAATGATCAAATAAATCAAGGAAGCAATTGCAACAAAGGTTAGGAAAGGAGTCAAGCTTTTGGAAGAAGAATAAGATCATTATTGGGCATGGTGTATGAGATGCTGGTGATGTTCTATTTTTTTATCTAAGTGGTGGTGGCACAAGCATTTATTTTCTTTGTGTTAAGTCACCAACATATATATGTTTTTAAATATGTTTTATATATATACTGTACATTTCACAAATGTAACAGTTAAAACAAAAAAAGAAGAATTTTTCAAATTTGATTGGGGCATCAAGAAAGCTAGTAATGGCAATAATTTATAGACAGGGCTGGAATTAGGATAAAATGAATGAGGCACTCACCTTGGATACAAAATTTAAGGGAGTGCCAAGAACTCACTAATTAAAAGTAAATAACAGAATAGTTTAAAGAATTAATATTAATGCAAAAAATTTATGATGAACAACATATCAAAATGATCCATAACAAATAACAAATATGAAGATAATATCAATATGGACCAAGCACTATTTTTTTAAAAAGATTTTATTTACTTATTTAAGAGGGTGAGTGGGAGAGAGAGAGAGCATGAGCAGTAGGGAGGGGGAGAGGGAGACGGAGAAGCAGACTCACCGCTGAGCAGGGAACCCAGTGCAAGACTTGATCCTAGGACCCTGGGATTGTTAGCTGAGCCCAAAACAGACATTTAACCAGCTGAGCCACACAGGTGCCCGGACCAGGCACTATTTTAAGTGCTTTTGTGGGTATTCATTGTTTTGATCCATATAGAAGCCTATGAGGTAGGTGCCATAATTATCCCTTATTTTACTAATAAGGAACTTTTGAAACAGATGAAAGTGGTTATTTTCCCAACATCATCCAGCTAGTCCACGGCAACACCCAAGTTCAAACCCAGTTCAAACTCTGGAAGCCAGGCTCTTCAGGACAGAATAGTAGCAAATGCGGTCAGGTTGTAGCAGGTTCATTGAACGTATGCCCTCTACATGATAGTTTGTAAGTGATTACTGTATTTCGAAGGAGGATAAAATCGAAGGAAGAATATTAGGGAAATCAATATAATTCGGGATCTTATAAAACCTTCATGCAGCCTCTCCTTTCTTGATTAAGTGGGATTCCTCATGGTATGAGATATGCCAAGCAGCTAAGAAAAACCTCCCAGGGTTCTCCCAGGCAAAAAATTCTGTCTCACTTCCACAATTAATGCTACTCCAGAGTTCCTGTGAGGATCTGGTCCAGTAAACTTAATATTTGATGAATATATTTAAAAAATAGAGATTTATATTGATTAATTCAAAAATGATACCACAGTACAATGCTGCGTGTTAAAGGCAGCTTGGAAAACCATGAAAATTTTGATGTTATTTTCTGTAAGCATGAGGGCCTGGATAGGGTTTATATGGCCTCAGGTTTTATTTACCTTCTGAAATGCTAACTCATTAACCAAACATCATCAATTAAACCGCTTCTTCTGGTACATAAGCTCAGTGTGAGTCAGAAAAAAAAAAGAAAGAAAAAAAGTTAGAGAATAAGTTTGGCAAAAGTATACAAAGCAGCTGAAATTTCAAAGGTGACTCAAAAATTAATGACTCTTAGTTCCCCCAAGGTACAACAGTATGCTTGGAAAATAGAGAAAGAAACAGAAAAAAAAATTAGGGAACAAAATAATTCCAATGAATATTAATGACAGATGGACACTTTTTAGGCAGAGCTTTGTAGGTAGGAAGGAAATAGAATTTGTGAGAGGGTAAATTTCAATAAACAGTTATTTATAGATATGAGGAAATGAGTTCTACTGAATTTCAATCCTTCTTAAATGGTGACAATATTCATTTTTTTCAAACAAGTCAAACTTTTTGAGAATTAAGTCTTGCTATAGGCTGCCAATATATCTCACAAGAACACGAAAAATTCCATTAAACAACCACCGTTAAAAAATCTTTCCTAAATAGCCGATTTGATGGTTTCACGGAGCCATAACTCTGAGTCTATTTCCTGAATTGTAAAAAATGCCTCTAAGTATTTAGCCATCCTACTTTCTGTTTTGATGAAACTGTGACATGAAGTATCACTGAAGACAAATGGTAATTCCTCATCAGGAATGCTCTGCAATGACAAGGATGGGAGCAGAGATGAGCAAGTGTGCTGAGAAGCCACGCTGGAACTCTCAACGCTCATTTAGGAAGGTGCTGACAGAATTAAGGTAAGACTCCAAGTATTGGGGCACCCGGGTGGCGCAGCAGGTTAAGCATCTGACTCTTGGTTTCAGCTCAGGTTGTGATCTTGAGGTTGTAAGATAGAGCCCCACTTCCGGCTCTGCACTCCACATGGAGTCTGCTTGAGTCTCTCTTGCCCTCTGCCTCTGCCCCTCCCCACTATGCTCTCTCACCTTCTCTCTCTCCCTCTAAAATAAATAAATAAATCTTTAAAAATAAAAAAGTCTCCGAGTATCAATCATGGTGGGAAAAAATTAGAATTAAGTGTTTTAAACAGCCATGGTGGAAAAGTCACCTTTTTCAATTCCCAATGTAAATTAGCAACCTGTGAAGCACATTTCTCTGAGGCTCACTTTGAAAATTTTAGAATGAAAATTAATAAACAAAATGTCAGGTGCAAAACTTTAGAATAATCTTTGTGATACTCAGTTGGGTCCCCAAACCTTTCAATTCATCTCCTCCTCATTATTTTTTATAACAAAAGAAGTTATTTTTGACTGTTAGTGTTTCCTTGCAACCATCTTTGACTGTTAAAGCCAGAGATGGATCTGTCAGAGCTGTCAATATCTTTCTGTGTTTGGGATTTCAGCCTTTCATCTGAACATATAAATGTAGAGCTTTTGTGCTTTGCAGTTTTGTTTTTTCATGAGCCCAAATGCAAAAGAAACTGAGCTAAGAATGGCAGCTACAACTCATCTGACAAAAAAAGATAATGCAAAAAGGGCCAATTTTTCAGAGATGGAAAATGTTTGGGGCATTACAGGTTTTGTGACTCTAGCAATATGTTTCTCTTTTCCGAATTGTTACTCATTACTGTCAATCACTATCCTACCCTAGAACTCTAGATCCTGTCATTCGCACTTCCAAATGCAAATGAAAAAACATATGCCTTTTCAATCCGATTTTTGAGTTCACTTTAATTAGTTTGGGTTTTTCCCCCCTGCATTGAATCTAAGTAAAGGCAAGCAACTGGGAGACCTCACCTGGTCTCAAATCTTCCAAGTTCAAGTCTTCCAAGAGGAAACATGGTTCTTTGTCCTGAATGTTGGGAGATTGCCTTGAGCTATGGACCACTCTTTCAGGGAAATAGGTGATGACAACTCGGGCATATGTGTAGCCTCCATGCAGAACAAGCATCACGGGGAGAAGTTAATATTCTCCCTGTCACTTCCATAGATTCTCCTTCCTTCAACAAACAGTAATTGAGTCTTATCCAGGTACTCCACTAGAACTGGGGATACAATGGTAAACGAGTCACAGTCCCAGTTTCAAAGACATTATGGCAGGTGAAGGAGCACCAGATGAATACTGGTGAAATAGAGTGAGGTTCTTTGTGCCATTACTCCTTATTCACTCCCAGAAGGCAGAAAGTCTATTAACAAATGATATAGCAGAATCAGTTTTTGAGAAACAATCAAAAATTTGCACGTTTTGCCTTTTAGCCAATTCATTTTAAAGGCTCTAAAAGTCCTAGAGCCATGTCTATGCACTGATGACATGGAGAGATTAGTTTATGACAACATGTGAGTCTTCTCACCTCACAAAAACTCGTGAACTAATGATCAGACTAGATCGCTGTCCACCTCAAACCCCCTAATGATTTCCCATTGCAACCAGGATAAAATCCAAACTCCTTCCATGCCTAGGAGGCCCTGCATGATATGGCCCTGAGTAACTCTCAAACTGCTCTTTTTTGTCCCTCTGACTAATGCTGCTGTTAGAAGAGCCTCATTTCTTCCTTCAAATATGCCAAGAGATATGACTATCTCTTAATTCTGTGGGTATTCTATTTTCTTCACTTTTCCATTCCTGGAGGCTCAGTTATTACCTGGCCTCATAGTGGGCCTTCAAAAAAATATCTGCTGACCCTTAATCTCATGAAACAAACTGAGGGTTACTGGGGGGTGGGAGGGTAGGGATAGGGTAGGTGGGTTATGGACATTGGGGAGGGTATGTGCTGTGGTGAGTGCTGTGAAATGTGTAAGCCTGATGATTCACAGACCTGTACCCCTGAGGAAAATAATACATTATATTTTAATAAAAAAATAAAAATAAAAATAAAAAATATCTGCTGATTGATGTGCTGACTCTTTTCAAGAATTTTATGAAATATTGACAGGAGGATGAGTAGGAGAGTTTCTATGGGTTCAAGTATTGGGCAAAAACAAGGAATGTGTGTTAATTTCAACATAACTTTATCTGCATATACATACTAAAAAAACTAGTCACATGTGAGTTATATAATTTATTTATTTTTTTTTAAAAGATTTTATTTATTTATTTCACAGAGGGAGAGAGATCACAAGGAGGCAGAGAGGCAGGCAGAGAGAGAAGGGGAAGCAGGCTCCCCGCTGAGCAGAGAGCCCGATGCGGGCCTCGATCCCAGGACCCTGAGATCATGACCTGAGCTGAAAGCAGAGGCTTTAACCCACTGAGCCACCCAGGCGCCTGAGTTATATAATTTAATATGGTAAGTGCTATAAAGGGAGTAAGTCAGAATTTAAGAGATGAGAAATACACAGAAAATAATGACATCTTAGCTGAAACCTTAAAAATAAGTAGGATATAGCTAGATCCTGGGGAAATAAAAGATGAATGAGGAAGAGTGCTCCAAAAATTACATAGTATGTAGCAAGCCCAAAGAAGATTGAAATCTACCAAGAAAAAAAAAAGTCAAAGGCATTGAAAAGTGTGAAACAGCAAGTAATAGCATTATATGTGCATGATAGATAAACGGAAGGGCTGAGACTGAAAGCAAGGAACTGAGTTTGGAGAGCTGTTGAAGAAATCCAGAAGAGAGATGATAGTTTTCTTGAACTGGCTGGATCCACAGGGGATGGATGGAATTGAATGAATTAAGAGATTAACAGGTTTTATAGAATCAATAGGACTTGGTTGATTAGGTGAGAGAGTGAACGAAGGGAGTAATTTTTTTCCAATTTTCTTTAGTAGGCATTTAGATGCACGGTGTCTCTAATCATTTACATAGAGGATCTTAGACGAGAGGCAGGTTTCAGTGGACAAGATGATGTTCCTGTTGGGTTTAAATAGCCCAGTGGAACTATCCAAGAGACTATTGGATATACATGTCTGGGAAGGTACATTTGTGATGATAATTAAAGTCTTGGGAGTAAATAAGGTCATACAGCAATAGAACACAAAGGGAGAAAAGAATAAAATATCAATGGAACCCTGTGAGTTAACTGTGTGTTATCAATACGTAACATAAAAAAAGGAAGGGAGACACCTATGACATTTACTTAGAGCAGTCAGAAAGAAAAGAAGAGAACAAGTAAGTGTGACGTCACAAAAACCAACTAAGAAGCACATTTCAGGAAGAGCATTCAACAGCATCAAGTGCAGGGGTCAGAAATCAACTGAGATTAGATTTCCAAGATGACCTATTATTTAAGTAAAATTACTGGTTATTATCACAAGAAAGTTTTAAAGGAGTGAGGAGATGAAAGTGGTTTCCAGACTACAGGAATAAGATAGGAAAACGTTGGGGGGGGGAATATGGCCATAATGAGGAGAGACAACCCTCAAATGAAATTTGGCCATCGTTGCAAGATAAGTGAAAGATGGGAGCAGAAAGAGAGATGGGAAAACATTATGTTTATGATGGAAAGTAATTGAGATTATTTAAATGCTGATGGAAAAGAGCCAGTGAGGAAGGTGGTTTTGAAGATACAGGAAAAGAGAAAATTGATGGAACAAGATGACTATGGAAGGGGAAGGCTATATAAGGCTGGGATAGATAAATTGTAAGAAGGGACACTTCTTTCTCATGAGAGGATTATAAAAGGAAAGACTATGTGTAGACCAAGTAAATTATAGATGTGTGGAACAGAAGAGAGACAAATAACTAGGAGAACATAGGGAGAATGACAGATGGTATTGATGATGTGAATTTTTCAAGGCATCGGTCTATGTGAGTTTGTGATTTACTTCAGCAGGGCTCAATTGTCTGGATATAAAAATAAAAAGAAGGTGGCTACATTGGTCAAAATTTGGGGTTCTGTTGGGTATTCAAGTGAATTAACAGGACAACAAGGCAATTACAACTGATTGAAAACTCCAATCATATGATCTAGAATGGGCAAGAAATAAAGTATGGAATAAAATAAATGTTAAAGTAAAGTAGCAGGGAGTTAACAGTCTGGCAGAATTCCAAGGAACTGAATATTCTGATTTATCTTACTTCTCATTCTCTCTTTTAAATATATTCGAATAAGGTTTCAGCCCCAACATTCCATAGAAATTTCTCCTGCGAAAAGGACTCATGATTTTCATCTTGCTATGTCTCAGTGAATAATTCTCAGTCCTCATCTTCCTAGATCCCTCGGCAGCATTTGATACATGTTCATCACTCTCTCTTTCTTGAAATTCCTTTTTTCCCCTTGGGTTCCAGAACACCACACATCTTTGCATTTGCTTTACCTTCCCAGACACTCCTTTAATATATCACTTTCCTGCTCTATCATCTCCTTTTGAATGATAATTTTGAAGCAACCAGAGCCGAAATCATTGAACTTCTTCTTTCTTATTCTCTAGATGATATCACCAAGTCTTAAGGCTTCATATACCATCTATTTTCTGATAGCTCCCAGATTTGTACCGTTAGCAACAATTTCTTCTGTTCTCACTCTCCTCACACTTAAAATTTATTTGGATAACCAAAAAGCATCTCAAACTTAAGCTTTGTAAAACAAATTCTCAGTCCTTCCCCAACCCCATTCCTCCTTTGGTTTTTTCCCACTTAATAAATGGCACAGCAATTACCAATTTGCTCAAACTAAATACTAAGCAGTAATTTTTGAGTCTTCTTTTTTCTCTCACATCTCATATCCAAACCATCGTCATATAATATCGCTTTTTCCAGCAATACCTATCAAGAATTTTACTTCTTATCACCTTTACCATTAACACCTAATATGAGTCCTTTCCTGTTCTCCCAAGTATTTCTACAAAAATCCCTTAACTAATGTTCTCTTTCCATTTTTCTCCCCTTAAAGTCTATTTGAGGGGCAGGGCAGGGGTCGTGGAGGGTAGGGAGCGAAAAAATGAAACAAGATGGGATCTGGAAGGAGACAAAGCATAAGAGACTCTTAATCTCAAGAAACAAACTGAGGGTTACTGGGGTGTGGGAGGGTAAGGATAGGGTGGATGGGTTATGGACATTTGGGAGGGTTTGTGCTATGGTGAGTGCTGTGAAATGTGTAAGCCTGATGATTCACAGACCTGTACCCCTGGGGCAAATAATAATAAAAAAAATAAAATGAATAAATAAAGTCCATTTCTACCTGACCGTATGTGATTTTTTAATAACAGAAATTTGATCACAACTATTTCCTACTCAGAACTTTCCAAAGGCTTTCCAGCAAACTTAGAATAAAACCCAAATTTATTTCCATGGATTTTATGTTCTGTAATGATTTTAACTACTTTTCCAATCACTTTACTCTGATGCTACCACAACAAATTGCTGTCTCTTTAACTTGTCCTGACTTCTAAAGTTTTATACTTACTGTTACTACTGCCTACCATGTTGTACTCTCAGTTATTTATATTAGTTGCTTATTCACCTAATTCAGGCACGGAGTGGAACTGCAAAGAAATTTTCCCCTTTCACTTTGCTGTGTTAATTTTACACAGTTACCACTTGCCTGGCCTTATGCTGACAGAGTATATTTTTCCGCCCCTTGATTTTTGGTCTGGCCATGTGGCTTGCTTTGCCCAAGAGGATAGTTACAGACTTGTCAAAAACAAAGGCTCAGAATGTGATTGCCCAATTGGTCTCTCTCTTCTATTTCTACATTTTGCATGAAAAGCGCATGCATGGATAACTGCTGATTTAAGGAGACTGAAAAACATGAAGAAGACATGGATCAACATGAAGCATGAAACCAAGTCTAGCCAAGTCCAACCTAGACCACTAAACTCCAGACAGGGGTCAGACACTTGTGTTGAAAGCCACTGAATTTTTGATTATTTTGCTTTGTAGCAGTGTCGTGGCAAGAACTAATTGTTACACTCTATTTAAAAGGACCACGCAGATCCCATCTCTTCTTTCTTTCTTTCTTTCTTTCTTTTTTTTTTTAAGATTTGATTTATTTATTTGACAGAGAGATCACGGGTAGGCAGAGAAGCAGGCAGAGAGAGAGGAGGAAGCAGGGAGCCCTGTGCGGGGCTCAGTCCCAGGACCCTGAGATCATGACCTGAGCTGAAGGCAGAGGCTTTAACCCACTGAGCCACCCAGGTGCCCCAGTCCCATCTCTTTCTACATGCCATTACTCTACTAGATTTTTTGGTATCACTCATTTCTACAACAGATTATAATACATATTTATTTTTTATTTGCTTCCCTCTCTAAAATATGACCTTGGGGAAATAGTCTGCATTATTTGTTTAGCACTTGTCCCCAGTGTCTGGAACCTGGTATAATATAGAGTAGGCATTTGATAGATATTTGTTACTGAATGAATGCCACTGTAGAAATGTTCAGGTACTGAAGATTACGAGGAGGCTGAAAAACTGTTGCTGGAATTAACCAAATGAGTGAGTTGGCATATTACAAAGCTAAAGCCTGCAAGACTAATTTTGAATTTGGTATTGAAGAGGTGGAACACTTTCAGAGTTCTAGATCACATACAGAGAGGCAGCATGAGTGAAACTTCTGCTATCTAGCCAGAAGAATCCTCCTCCTTCCACACCTCTGTTATCCACCACAAAATCAAACCGTAGTGCTCTGTAAGTACTCTCTTAGGTCCCCTTCTGTAGAGAATCATAACAATTTCATGACTAGGTGGAGAATTTATTTTCAGAATATTAAAGGCACCACAAATAAAGTAACATGATAGATATATAGGGAAATTTATTTTTATAGGAGAAGAGAGTGCTTGAAACTGTAAGAGTAGTCCTGAAATTATCTGAATTTGTCCGTTAATGTTAACAAGTAACTTGAGCCTGAGAAAAACTTCCTCTTCTTACCTAATACCATTTTACAAAGTTTCCACCGCACAACATCTGTTTGCAAAATGGTTTTTCCAGTGTTCTTCAACTAAAATGTCAATTGGCAGGTAACATTTAACATTTTTAAGTGCCCTGAAACTTGGAATTTGTTAATTATTTCTCTATTTTTCTGTGTTGTTGCTATTTCCTTCTATGAACAGTTCGCTTTCCTGAAGGCTCTCTAACTTAACAGTCACTCGTTGAGTACAGGGTTAGCATTAGAGTGCCACAAAGTCTGTTCATTCTAGTAGTAACTCCTTAACATTTTTGTGCTGATTCTATTGAAAGTCACACTCTGAACTGATTTCATTAGAAAGAAAGTGCTCCAACCCTTTTTAAATATGCTCCCATCTCTCCAATCAAGAGCTGAAGTTCTGGAACAGAGGTGCCAATTGGCCAGGCTTTGATCAACTGCCCACCATGCAAGAAGAGAACAGGACACAGAAGGCATGCAATGAAATAGGGAAAAGCCCTCCAAATGAAGTGGGGGTGCTGCACCCGAGAGAAAGGAGGTGACAGCTGCATGACCCAAATCAATGAATGTTCACCATTCTCACAGAACTCACAGCTATCGTTAAGGACTCAATGACCAAAACACAGCATTCCTCACAGGGTGCAGCTGATTGAGTTTTACTCAGTCTGGCCATCAGAATCTTGATTTTTCTCATCAAGGTTGGTTTCATGTAGTTCAACTCTCACATATGACAAGCATGGCGTATTTCCTTATCTTGTAGTTTTCATGAGAAAGACAAAGTAATATCTTTGAAATAAGTGAAACAAAACTCTGTACATTTTACCTTCTTTTTAAACAAAACAAATTATGAAGCTCTGTATGTGTATGTATAATACACACATATAATTCTGTATATGAATATTTTACAAATATGTATGAATATATTTATACACATATAATTCTGTATATGCATATTTTACAAAGCGATGCATCTATAAATAAGTATACATATTCTCTAATGGCATTCTGATATTAATGTCTATTCTTCTTCACTGATAACTGGATGATAGTTCTTAAGTAGAGCAAATCAGAGTTCTCTACCCTGGTTCAATTTGGGGTGTAGTCTCTTTCCTTTACCTTAGTGGTCATTTTCAGTGTATTGTCAACATTGGGCCCCTTCTGTTTTGCAACTGGATATCATTCTCTTCTGAGTCCAGTTGCTAAATTTAGACTCTTTCACCCACAATTTATTTTAAATGGTGTATCTTTATGAATTAAAGTATGTAGAAAGTTTTGCTTCTTTCCAGTCTCCCATGAATTGCTATATGCCTCCTTTATCTCTTAGTAGCAAAGAATATGTGATGCTACAGCTCTGTCTTTCTTCCTAGCCAGAGCAACCTATGGTCAATAATTTAGTATGCTTGATAACATAGTAAATCATTTTAAAATATTCTTTTGGTAGAATATTCTCTTCCACTTGAGTTCCAGGTTCAAAAACAAATGTATCATAGTACTTGGGAATACCATATTACTTTCAACAAATGATGCCATCAAAATACTTTCCTGATCATAGTACTCAGGCTTAATATTGGTTAATTAATCCATTTACAATAGTTAGTGTCCTATACGTTGTCTATTTTCATCAAATACTACTTAAACTATATAAAGTATAAAGATATATAAGGCATTTCTCGGATTCTTCCCAATTTTGCTCATGCAACTTTCCTTTTGACAGCTAATAAGCTTGCTGAAGCTAACCTACATGACAATGAAATTCAGGATACTCAGTCTGTAACTACACAGTAAAATTTATTTAATTGAATCGTCTTTTCCTGGAAACAAAGAGGAGGGAGTAAGGCATATTTAGACACTAGGAACCTAATATCAATTTAATTTTCCATGTGTAATTGTTTTCATGTACAGTCTCAATGTTTCATATATAAAATGTAACTGGCTAGATTAGATGTATTGTGATTTGCCAGTTGTTTTAACCTATTTTTTAAGTAATATCATTTTGACAAAATATTCACTTTAATAGTGGAGTAATTTTATCTTTTACTTCACAAACATTAGAGTGTCTATTCAGTAGGATCTTGAAGCCTACCTCAAAACTGTAGCATATGACAGCATTTGATACTTACTGGTAAGAGAATAAACATTTTAAATTATAAAAATAAGTAGAGGATGCCTGGGTGATTCAGTAAGTTAAGTGTTGTGTTTCAGCTCAGGTCATGATCCCAGAGTCCTGGGATCAAGTCCCACATTGGGCTCCCTGCTCAGCGGGAAGCCTGCTTCTCCTTCTGCCTTCCAGTCTCCCTGCTCGGGCACATGCTCTCTCTTCCTAAAAAATAAATAAATAAAATCTTTAAAAATAAAAAAAATTTAAAAATTAAAAAAAAAGTAGAAACCCCTGCCAAATTCTGCAAATGTTCAGTGTGTCATGATTTTCAAGAAAATATTAAACATAACGGTGGTCTAAAATAGACATAAATTATTCTTAGGATTAGGTGATATAAGACAAAAAATTCTGATATACACATTTCAATTTTCAGTAAAACAAGTCTTAGAAAAATAAAATAGCTACAGTAAAAGCCATTGAAAGTCAAGTATCTTATGTTGATGGTTTTCCACGTATAATGGTATTTATTGCAGCATTAATACTAGTTTTACAACAGACAAATGTTCCAAACTAGTAGTACTTGTAGAATTGAATCTTTAAGAACTTTTAATAGTATATGTGGTTTGGAAAAATAATAACAATATGAGAAACATTTATGAGTATATTAAATGAAAAAAATATGATTAAAACTATTTCTATACTGCCGATATTTACTTAAGAGATTACAGATTCATATAGAAACCAAGGCTGATCGAAAATACATTAAATAATTAAAAATGTTTATCTTTATGTGAAAGGGATATATATGGCTTTCAGTTCATTCCTAATATTTCCTTAATTTTCTATGTGAATGTAATTTGCTGATATAAAAAAAACCTGGAGGGCATTATAAAGCAAATAAATCCTTTTAATTTTAATTCCTAAATGTTATACCTGTATAATGAGGTTTACACAGAGTGCAATAAAAATATATTAGAATTACTTTTAAAATAAACTCAGTCCAAAAACATTCTATTTTTATATCAGATTGAATTTCCCTTATGACATAAAACCATCCATTACACTCAAAAATAATATCAGTGTTAGCACTTGTAAATCCACCCCCTCCCAAAAAAGTCTGGGTGAGAACACCATTCATTATCTGCTTCATGCATATTAAAATGCACTAAAAACAAAACGTATGCCTGTGACTTCCCTTAATGAGAACTAACCAATGGACAAACTCCCAAGTTATCTTTAGGCATATTATTTAATTTTTTTGCTAAAGCAATTTAAAACAAAATGTTGAATTGCTCTAGATTGCTGGCAAGAAGGGAATTGTTTCAAAATTCTTTTTATAGTTTTTTAAAATAAACATTTCCTCTTCAAAATATAATTGTTTCAATCTGGGATCATTTAGATGCAAGCAACAAGATCCCCATACAGTTTGAAAGAGCGGGATTTATCCTAAGGATTCCAAGCCACTTTCTTGAGCGTCTAGAGCACAAAGCTGAGGAGGAGGGATGCGGTGCTGGTGGTGCCAAATCTGCATCCCATTTGCTTCCCAAAAGCCTTTGGTAGTGGGTTCTCTTCACCTCCTGATTTTTAATCTGTCAGTGGATTGATGGTATCGATTTTCGTAAGTATGATAGCCCCAAAGGGCCCAACAAGTTCTTAGATTTTAAATTCTTATATATACTGAGTCCCATTCCTAAATTCTTGGGCTGAGAAACTGATTTGCACAGCATGCGTAAGTTCCACCCAGGTACACACTCGTTTGCAAAGGTAGTGCTCTAACAAAGCAGATGGAGCTTAGAAGTATGCGTGCAGAATATTTTATGACATACTCTGAAATGATGACCAGTGGGAAAAAGCAGATACATGAAATGTATAATGAGTATGTTTATTTTTATATAATATATATTTATACAATTTCTTACTGATAAAAACAAGACCGACTCTTATTTAATACTTGCAAGTTTTATATGGAAACAAAGCACCAAAAATTAATATATACCACAAAGTTTCATTATTGAAGAAAATAAAATTTATTTTCCTAAATTCTTTTTTTTTTTTTAGTATTTTATTTATTTATTTGAGAGATGAGAGACAGAGATAGCCAGAGAGAGCATGAGCGGGGAGGAGAGGGAACATCAGACTCCCCGCTGGGCAGGGAGCCCAACGTGGGGCTCCATCCCATAACTCTGAGCCAGCCAAAGGCCGACGCTTAACCAACTGAGCCACCCAAGCACCCCATATTCTCCTAAATTTTCACTCTAAAGTTGTACTTGCAAAGATTTTACAGTTAAGAAATAAGGGGATTTAAAGTATGGCTTTGTAGTTACGATGCCAGTTTTTGAATCTTGACTCTACCATTAATTAACTATATACATTTTTAATAAATTACTCAATCTCTCTGACACTCAGTTTTCTCATCTGCTAAATGAGGGTTATGACAGTCATAGGATTGTCCTGAGGATTAGACAAGTTACTATATGAAATAGGAGGACACTGGCATCTGGCACATAGTAATTACTATGCTTTAATTATTAAAATTTTGTTGTATCCTTTGTTTTCAGATGACGGACGCCCCAACTTTCTTAGACAAGCACTACAAAAATATCCATTGTTTGTTACTATAAAGTGGATTTCATGGAAGTTGCTTAATTAAATAAATTCTACAATAATCTTATCTCTCAATATAGATGTTAATTGTAATGCAAGTATACTTATAGAAATCTGGGCACAAATATAGCTCAACTATTAATCGAATGCTTTACTGATTCATAATTTCTGACTATAAAATACATATGAATTTTAGATAATTGGGGAAACAAACTAATATATAATTAAGTAACCAAGCAAATCACTGATAAATCTCACACCTCAGCGAGAACTATTGCTACATTTTCCATTTAGTCTTTTACCTATACATTTTGTAATTTAGTTGAGATCGTTTGTACATAAATTTTGTCTCTTGCTTTTTCATTTGATGTTAAATAATGATTTAATAAAATAATAATCATTGATATAATCACTTTATAATCCTATTTTTCATGGGCTTGTAAACAGTCCAATTTATGAAGTCTTACTATCTAGGCTTTTTAGGTTGCAATGGCCATTACAAAGTCATGAAAACACTGAAAATACTTATACACTTTGAGCAGCTATTTATTCAGTGCCTAATCTGAACACTTCATTCTACATGACTTAGCTTGTTCACATTTTCAGATTCCCCAGGGACCGCTATACACACTATCCGTCACCTTTTCTACCTGTTTCCTGACCTTCCAGGCCATTATCATACATATTTTGTACTCAGAACACGGATTATTCTCTCCAATGGAATCTGGCACATTATAATTTTATATATACTTAATGATCCTATGGCATTCCTGTGTGATATGATTTCACTCATATGTGGAATCTACAAAACAAAACAGATGAATAAACAAACAAACAAAAAGAATCAGACCTAAATACAGACAATAAACTAACAGTTGTCAGAGGGGCAGGGGTGGGGGATGGGCAAAATGAGTGAAGGAGAGTGAGAGAGATATAGGCTTCCAGTCATGAAACGAGTGAGTCACGGGAATAAAAGGCACAGCATAGGGGACGTAGCCAATGATACTGCGGTAGTGTTGTATGATGACAGATGGCAGCTACACTTGTAGCAAACACAGCACCATGTATAAAGTTGAATCACTAGGTTGTAGAGCTGAACTGATGTCTGTCAACTATACTGAAATACAAAAAAAAAATTTAACAAGTAGAAGTCTTCATATTAAAGATTTTACTGACATATCTGTGTATATGTCATATTAGTTTTGCTATAACAGATTATTACAAAGTTGGTGGGTTAAAACGACAAAAACTTATTATCTTACATTTCTGGGGGCTAGAAGTCCAAAATCAGTTCTATGGGGCTAAAGTCAAGATATCGGTAAAGCTGGTTCTTTCTGGAAGGTCTGAGAGGTGAGTCTGTTTTCTTGCCTTTTCACCTTCTAGTGGCTAGCTGTATTCCTTGATTTATGAGTGGCCCTTCCTCCATCTTCAAAGCACGTCATTCTAATCACTATTTCTTTCTTTTTTTTAATTAAAGATTGTATTTATTTATTTATTTGACAGAGAGAGAGATCACAAGTAGGCAGAGAGGCAGGCAGAGAGAGAGGAGGAAGCAGGCTCCCTAACCCTGAGATCATGACCTGAACTGAAGGCAGAGGCTTTAACCCACTGAGCCACCCAGAGGCCTCTAATCACTATTTCTATCATCACCTGTCCTTTCAGACTCTGACTCTTTTCTCACCCTGTTCTAGAGACTTTGTGATTAGATTGGTCCACCTGCATAATCTAATATAATCCCTCCATTTCAAGATCCTTAATTTAATCACATCCTCAAAGTCCCTTTTGCCATAAAGGCACCATTCACAGGTACTAGGGATTAGGCTGTGGACATATTTGAGGGCCTTTATCTAACTTGCCATGTATAGTTAGTGACTTATGCTCATTGCTAAGCCCCACAGTACATTTATGTTCCTTTTATGATTATTATGTTGATTCCTCTTTTGCTAATATCCATATCTTTACCACCATTATTATTTTGTTCTAACAAATGCAAATTTTAATCCATATACCACACCCAAAAATCATTCAATCAATTAATCAATGTAACATATCATACCTCTTTTCCTGTTTGGGAACACATAAAGTTATTTCCAAAGTTCTAATATTCAAATAATGCTGTGATGAATATCTTTGAGCAAAAAAGCATCTGCATTTTAAATTATTCTCTCAGGAAAGATTCTCAGACTTCTAGAATTACTAGGTCAAGGGGTATAAATATTTTATTACCCTTAAGAATTATTGCCAAATAACTTTCTAAATATGTTGTTCTAAGTGATATTCCCGTAAGTAGAGTTTGAGAGGGTCTATCTCATGACATACTTGCTGTCACTAAGTTTTTGCAATTAAAAAACAAAAATCATAGCTAACTTGCTTGAAAAACTGAGATGTTCTAATTTACATTTTCTCAAAGAGTAATTATAGTGATTATTCTTTTCATTTTTTAACTGTTTCTTTTTTTCCTGAGTTATCTATTTTTGCTTTTTTAATTGTTGATTTCTTCATATTTTTTTTCTCTTTTGGAACAAAATCATTTGTGAATTCCAGAGAAAATATTTTGTTCATGTATAATTATTTTTATTATAAACCAATTAATTCGATTTACTAGTACTGTATTTAAAAGTTTCTGTATGTGTGGTTGCAGTAAATATTCTGGTGTGCTACTGAATTTTTGTATTTCTTTTCTCAGTCCAATAGTCCATATCGACCAATTCTCCTTCAAAATATTAAAACATGATCTGAGCAAAGGCAAATATTTATATCCAGAGTTCTTAGGCCACTTGTGGTTAGGTTTGAAGAAAGCTGAATGGAATTTTATTCTAGTGTTTTTAATTCAGTTTCACAATTTTTCTCTAATACTTTTTCTTTAAAGGCAGTAGACTGCTTTCAAAGATTTGATTAGTAAAAATATGACCTAATTATATAGTTATTATACCAAATTTGATCAATGACAGGTATAATAGTTACTTGAGCTATGGTACCAAATTACCATAAACTGGGTGTCCTAAAACAACAGACACCTATCCTCTAACCATTCTGGAGGACGAGAGCCCGAAATCAATTTCACTAGACTGAAACAAGTGTTGGCAGGTTAGGGTGTGTCCTGAGGCACTCTGGGAGAATTTGCTGCATGCCTCTTCCAGCTCCTCATAGAACTCTTGGGCCTATCGTTGCATCACTGCTTTCTCTGCCTCCAGCTGCATATCACCTTCTCTGTGTATCAACTCTTTCTCTGCCTCACTTTTTTGATCCGTAATGTTATTTAAGGCCTATCCAAATAACCCATGATAATCTCATCTCAGAATTCTTTATTTAATCACATGGGCAGAAGCATCTGTTAACATGTAAGATCCAAGGACTGGGATCTGGGATCTGGGATCTGTGGGGGTCAACTTTCAGTTCACTACAACAGCATCCCAAAAGGCCTTTCAATAGATGCAAATCTCTAATTACCCTTTGTGTCAATGAGGAAAAATCTGGCAAAAATTCTCTAAGGATCACGTTTTGGAGAGCAGGTCTGGTATAAACCTCATGGGTGCTACACAGAAAAAGGGAAGAAGAAACAACAATAGAGCTCTCTATGGGGACAGGTTTTGTTTTTTGTTTGTTTGTTTTATCTTGAACTATTAGCAGCTAATAAAATGTACTGCTTTCCAGTGTTAATCAGAGAAGGAATGGAGGAAGAAATGTTAGTACTTAAAAATATTCTATTTCCTATGGATAGGAGAAATGTTTGCTTCCAAAAAAGGGAATATTCCAATGTAAAATAACCCCCTCAAAAGCCAACTGGGAATTATAATCTTCTGATCATAGATTTAAACAAATACCAGGAAAATCCAGCATTATAGTAGTTTATGTTTTAATCACTCATTTTACAATAACAAATATATCTATCTCAAAAATGCTTTTTTGTACTTGAAAATAAGAGCAAGCCATTTTTGTCTAAGTATTTGATTACTTTATATCATAAAATATAAAAACTTCTAAAACTAGCTTAATCTATGTTTCTACAATATCATGCTTTCCCTAGGGCAGCAGAGTGGCTCAGTCAAGGTTAAGCACCTACCTTTAGCTCAGGTCATGATCTCAGGGTCCTGGGATTGAGCCCCAAGTCTGGCTCCCTACTAAGTGGGGAGTCTGCTGCTCCTTCTCCCTCTGTACTCTCCCTCTCTCTCTCTTTCTCAAATAAATAAAAAAGAAATCATGATTTCCTAATTTTATTGTTTTTAAAAAGCTTATAAAGTAATGTTTATTTATTTTTGCATGTATATAGGATATTCTCCGTATATTTATTTAACATGTCGTTCTGTTGTGTTTTTTTATTACAAGAAATTCAAGCACCTCTGACTCAAAGGCCTAGCCTTTGGGTGTCTCTATAGCCCATAGTAGTTACTAAAGAGGTTGTTGAGATTTTTCATGACTATTCTCAAACACTTCAGTTGTTTTCTTCTATAAAACTATGTCTAAAAAAATAACATTTTTAAACACATAATAGCTCGTGTGTGAGGTAAGAAGACCATGACACACTGACAGGCAGGGCAATCTGAAAAGGGAGGTATTCCTCTCCTGTCTTTTCCTTCTTCTTCCAGATATATTGGCAGTGTCTCTAGAAGTGTGTTGAAAAAAATTGATGGAGCATATGTGATGTAATATGTGGGCAAGGAAAAAATGTTTTCAGAAGTGTATCACACTTAAAATGTTCTTGAGGATGCCTTAGATTTGAGTCTTTATTTCTGCCAAATTCTCCAATATCTGTGCACATTTTTAATTTAATAAAAGAACAAACCAATCATAGGTCTCTTTCTTGATACAGCTCTGGCAATTAATATTCATATTCACCTTAGAGACATTTTCCCCACCACAGGCAGCCATTTGCTGACATTTTGATTCAGAGATTTGCAATTGCAGACAATTGGTACCTAATGAGTTGTGACAGCTGGAAGGAAAACTACTGTTTTAAGATTTTCTTTCATATGTCAAATCATTTCATTACTTAATTTTCAATGACACATTTAATGGTATTTTTCATCATGATAAAAGTAACAATCCAGAAACTGGTCTTTTGACATGCAATGTATTTTGACATAGATCAAAAATCCTATTAAACTTTAAAATCACACCACATTGTGGGTCTCTAGTTCATTGTTTCTTTATTATTGGATATCTACAAATATGAGGTTTATTCAAAATATTTGAAAACTCTCTGGCCTTTCTGTGATGGTTATTTATTTTGTAAAGAGATTGAGAAAAGTTTATCCACTAGAATTTCCTGGAAATGGGTAAGGAACGTGGACATTTGAAAAATCTTTCTGGTTGCAAGTTTGTCTCTTGGGGTAATCCATTGCAGTGCACAAGCTTGATACACATCCTAATATTATGTAAAGCAAGCGGGGGCTCCATATCAAGATGGTTATGAGACTATCTAAACCATGAAGAGGAGAACGGTCAGTTAACTAGAGGAAAGAATCAACACACTTTGTAAAATGTTCTACCTGCTACCACTTCTTCACATATTCAATGAAACCATAAAATTCACAATGTGCTTGAGAAAGAATTTCTGGCAAGATTAGTCTAGAGGCAGATTAGTCTATTTAAATTCAGGGATGGTGACTCCTGGGGAGCTAAGGAAGTAAAATGAAAGTGGAGGATTTTAAGTAAGCTGCCACGTATCCTTGTGCAAATGGCACCTTGCAAAATGTATGTGACCTAGGCGTCACAGGGGCTGAATTCAGGGAAAAGCCACAAGCCCTGAGTCAAGGCTGTGTCAGTCTGTGCAAGGAAGACCTTTTGGACTTTTAGCTTATTCATCTAGAATTTTTGAACTAACAACTAGAACTAGGAATTTAAATCACAACCTAAGTGCTATATCAAGAATCCACCTTCCCTTTTATCGCATGCATAATCCTTGAACTGCTACCTAGTTGTCAGAAAAGTTGTTGCGACTACTCTGAAAGTAGACTTAACAACCTTGGCAGGGACTGAATTACTTTATATTAAGTGGTTCAGAGAAATAAGGAAGTTTATTATATGACTTACTGGAATGAATAAAGCAATTGGCAAATTTCAAGCTAGAAGTTGGATATTAATCTATCCTTGACCACCAAAACTTCCTCCTTAAGAAATTGGAGTCTTTCTTCAAGGGGAAAAATTAGTACATCATGGCAGACACTTTGAACTGAAAAAGAGTCTTATCCTGAATGTTAATTGGTATAAACACTATGGAAAATAGTATGAAACTTCTTCAAAAAGTTAAAAATAGAACTACCACATGATTTAGCAGTCCACTTCTGGGTATGTATCCAAAGGAAATGAAAACACTTGCAAAGATATCTGTTCCCTGTAATTATTGCAGCAGTATTCACAAAAGCCAAGACATGGAAACAACTTAGGTGTCCACCAGGGATGAATGGATAAAGAAAATGTATATACATAAAATGGAATGTCACTCATCCACAAAAAAGAAGGAAATCCTCTCTTTTGCAACAACATGCAATGACTATGAGGGCATTTTGTTAAGTGAATAAGTTAGCTAGAAATACAAGTACTGTATGTTCCCACTTACAGGGAATCTGAAACAATCAGACTCATAAAGAATAGAATGGTGCTTCTCAGAGGCTGGGGGTTGGGAGAAATGGGAGAAGTTAGTCAAAGGATAAAAATTCCCAGCTATGAGAAGAAGTCCCAGAAACCTAATGTATAGCACTGTGACTCTAATTAAGGATACTGAATTATATACTTGATAGTTAAGAGAGTAGAGTTTAAATGTTTATGACCATACACCATAAGAATGGTAATTATGCAAGTAGATGGTGGTGTTAACTGACCTTATTGTGATAATCGTTCTGCAATATATGTGGATATCAAATCATCACACCGTACACCTTAAACTTACATATGTTATATGTCAATAATATCTCAATGAAGCTGGGGGAGGGGTAAAAAAAGCACTTAACAAAATATAAATGACAAGCAGGAAGAAGAAACAAAGAACCCCGACCCACTTCATTTGATAAAACGGTGGTCCCTTGAGGCTGAATAGCTAACAACTGGCTGCCAGAACCATTTCTTAGAGCTAAAAACTCAGAGGTCTTGGTAGGGAATCCAGTGGCTCCACATGAAAATTTAGAATTGGGGGTCATAGTTGTAACAAACTCCTAAACTATTATGGCTGTGTAACAAACTCCTAAACTATATCTCAAGCCCTCAAAAAAAGAGGGAAAAAAACAAATATTGGTGATCAACAGAAGGCTCTGTGGATATACAAAAGGCCAATGAATTGTTCACTTTAAATAGTTAAGTTGTATGGTATATGAATTATATGCCAATAAAGTTGTTTTAAAAATGGAAAAACGATGACAATTATGAGACAGTGGCAGAATCTGGTAGTAATATGTATAGTTTCAAAGCCTTGAAACATGAATATAAGTGACCCTCAAATGTAGCATTGTTGAAAAATTAAGGCGAATCAGAAAAAAAATAAGAAGGTTTCTTTGGAGAAATAGATACTGTTAAAACT
This sequence comes from Ailurus styani, assembly GCA_002007465.1. Lineage (NCBI taxonomy): Eukaryota > Metazoa > Chordata > Mammalia > Carnivora > Ailuridae > Ailurus > Ailurus styani. The sequence continues at coordinate 133,564 of LNAC01000160.1, forward strand.
CATTTTCATGAAATAATAACACTTATTTAGCCCTTTTTACATCCCAGATGCTGTTCTAAGTGCTTTCTATGTAATAAACCAGTTAATCTTCCCAGCAATACTATGAAGTAGGTACCCATCATGATCTTTACTTTAATGATAAGAGAACTAAGGCACAAAAAGATTAAGATATTTGCTCAAGAACATAGAGGCAGCATGTAGAACAGCCAAGACTTGAGTTCTATCAGCCTGGTTCTAGAATCTTCCTTTAACGGCTATGTGTATTATTTAAAGTAAACTGAGTACCATCTAGACAAAAGTCAAAAGTTTAGTAAGTTGACAAAATAGAAATGTATTTCTCACTCAGAAAAGTCATTGTGGGTATTCTTCTGTCAAGGCAGCTTTCCTTCAAACAGTTGTTTAGGGACACATGCCTCTATGTTGTGGCTCTGTAATCTTCAACATGTGGATTTCAAGGTGGCTATGATCATCTGCATCAAGCCAGAGAATGGAAATAACACGGAGAACGGTAAATGTCAGGCTTTCATGGACTAGTCCTGAAAGTGATGTCACTTTCATTCACATTCTTTTGGTTGGAACTCAGTCACATAAGTGCCTTTAATTGCAATAGAAACTGAAAAGTATGACCCAGTTGTGTGCCGATAGGAACAGGTAATGCTTGGGTGCTCAATCTGCAGTCTCTGTCACTATGTTAAAATTTCATTTGAGACTGAACTTCTATCTTGAAGTACACTTTTTCTCTGAGGCAATCTCTTTCCTTTGTTCCAAAATTAAGGTCAGGCAATGTGGCAGAGGCCATGACTCTAAGTGATCTGGACTCAAAAGAAGCTGGATGGGCACAGCATCACATTCACTTAGCAGAAGACAGAGAAACAGTTAAGATATACATCTAATAATGTTTATTCTTAGTGTGAGACTCAGACATAGGGGCCAAGGCTCTGAGTCTAAGGTGACAAAAGTGTGGCCAAACACCCAAGCTAAGAATTCTGCCTGCCATCTAGATCACTTTTAAAGTCTGTTGATGAGTTCAATACAACAATAAATGCATATCCCCCAGGCCCCCCACAATCCTCAGTGAGATTTATTGACAGAGGGACCTCTCATTGACCCACCTGGAGTAAAGATCCATAAAGCTAGGCATGATTGCTCCCCATACATATACTACTAGGAAACATTTTCTCCCAGAAAGTATCTCAGAGAAAATCCTTGCCCAACCACTAAGGAGGAACATGAGTCAGAGAAGCATCAAGTAACTACCATACTTTTCCTATGCCTCAGATAAAAATGTGTGCAACAAAACTTACTAGAGAAATGGTGCTTTTATTTTTACTCAGAGAGAGACTTAAAAAAAATATTCCCCTGAATCCCTGACTGTCTGGAAAAGGTAGTACACCTGAACAAGTGTGCGGAGGCCCCTGAGTGGCTCAGCAGGTTAAGCCTCTACCTTCGGCTCAGGTCATGATCTCAGGGTTCTGGGATCGAGTCCTGCATCAGGCTCACTGCTTAGCAGAGAGCCTGCTTCCCCCTCTCTCTCTGCCTGCTTCTCTGCCTACTTGTGATCTCTCTCTCTCTGTTAAATAAATAAATAAAATCTTAAAAAAAAAAAGGAGTATTTACAAAACAGGAGTATTAGAATTTGGAATACCCTAGAATTAGGGAATCTAGGGTGACCAACATTCTGGTTTGTCATATGAAGTGGAACTTTCAATTTTAAAACTGGGTTAGTTCAGGTAAATCAGAATGAGCTGGTCATCATGTATCATTTCCAAGCAAATGAAAGTAGGGTTGAGGTCAATGTGTACCTCACAGTGTGACCCTCCTTGATGTAATTAGACTCCTGGTGGGAGAAAAAGACAAGGCTGAGTTTTGCCTTTGGATAGTGAATCTAGGTGTCTGGGATAGATGTAGAAATAAGGTCAGAAGTTTGGTAATGGAGTCAGTTGTGAAACTGACAAGCCTCAACCTCTGAGGGCCAGAAAAGTCTCCATAAATACTTCCACTGCATGTTCTTATATTTCATTGATTTTTTTGATAAGCTGTCAACAAAACAAGAAGTAAATCTGTATATATAAAATAAATGAAAATGAAATGACTATAATATAATAAATGAGAAGGGAAATTTTCAAACATCCCAGGTCCTCTCTCTTCATTTTAGGATAATTTTTTTATTAGTCATCCCAAACAGAGTTGAAATAATTGATAAACTTTTTGGATTACAAAATCAATTAGTCTAGCTAGCTTTGGGAAAATATAGTACCTACTTCCCTATTCATTGAAATGTTTCTTCTGTGTGCCCTCAAAATGATGAATTTTGATTTCCTAGGTTATTAAATAAACTTCTTGTCATCAAGCCTCAGTCAGTAAGGATTTATTGAGAATCTCTATGTAATTTGTGTAATGTGTACCTTTTTAAAATAAAAACACAGCTAGATATTTCTAATGATATCATATTACAATTCATTTTGATAGTATTGTTTTAACTGAAAAGTAATTTTTCTCTCTAAAGAATTTTAACAGGTTATCATGCAACACAGTGGTAACATTTCAAGGTTCTGCCAGTACTGGAAACTATTAAATACTAAAAATATGTATTGAACCACCTGTTTCCAAAATCAAAATCTTTTCATGAGATTTTACCTTGAAAAACTTGAATTTCATTTTATCAAGTATAACTGTGTATATAACTATGACCTGAATGCAAGTGGGGTTTTTTAGACACACCTGTGATTGCAAGGTAAAAGACGTTCTGGAATATTAATATACCAATAAATTATTTTAAAGATTCATGTAAGATTTTATATGAAAACAAATGTACTTGCAGAGCCTTCCTGGAGTTTGTCAGGTTTGACAGCTAAAGCCTTCCTGTCTTTAGCCACCCTAAGAAAAAGGATTCTGATATATTGTAAGTTTATTAGGTTCTGGATATGAAACTTAATTTGCAGGTCCATCAGCATGATTCACTCTGATCCACGAAGAATCAGGTACATCAGTTTAGTAACCCAGTGGAGAAACCCAACCATATCTGACTAACAATTAATCTTGCCTTTCAAGCCATATAAATCTGTTGAACTTAAGAACCATAGAACATTAAAACCATAAAATGAAACAAAGATTTACATTTCAGAACTTTTTTTCCAAAAAAAAAAAATTTAATGCGGTATTTGGAAGTGAAGAAGAAAAACCAGACATGCCAAAAACCATCAGGTGCCAAAGAGCAATCAATTTTAGGAATTAACATGTTATAAAGAGTTTGTGAGACTCAACTCTCTCAGGTACTTTGATATACTAATGAGGAGAAAAAATATATATCTGTAGTGTAAATTGCAGATTGAAAATACATCTTTAACCATATCTGAAAAATAAATTATAGCCACCTGAGATGCCCAGAAGTTCAGGGGCCAGATCTCCCTTTCGTGATGGACTCAAAGCATTTCCCATGTTCTGTATCACTGTAGTTTTGTTGTTTTTACAAAATTAAGAAAGTCAATAGCAAACCGGAATGAGCTTCATTCACCAGAGGACCTTCAGACCCTTTACTTAACATCAGGAGAGTGAGGTCTTCTGAAAATGAATGGGAATTGCTAGGCTTACTGTTTGCTGATAAGAGAATCACACTTTCCTTTGTTCTACTTGCATTTTGCTTAAGGTGCACTTGAAATACCCACAGCTGAGAATGTGCTGCTTTGCATTCAAATAAGCATACGAACCATAGAACCATATCTTCTTCATCCAGTTTTCATTCTATTCCTTTATTAACTCTTTTTTCTAAATAGCAGGCCACATTAATTTTTTCCCCTTACACAAAAGAAAGGCATTCAAGTGTCAGAAATTTACTGTTGATCCATAACCCCAGTGATCAGAAAACAGAGTCCTGGTAACTCTTAGGGGTTTTACACCTGCCTCTAATTTAATCACCTACTGTGACTGTTGCTCAACACCAAAATAACTCAAGTAGTCTTCATCTGCCAGGAAAAAAAAAATGGAATTTTTAAAAAGGAAGCTTACTAAGAGAATTTCAACTACTTTGGCATATCTCTAGGAAAAAAAAATTACAAGCTATTTTTCAAGTGATTAACATTGATTAATTCACAACTAAAAAGATCATTTGCATAATTTTAGAATATATAATTAACTCCATGATTTGTCTGAATACTTCAGACATAAAGAGTTTAGTTTTTCGAGGTTTTCCCCCCGTGAATCTGTTTGTTATTTATACCCATACTTAATGTAGCAGAGTCAAGGTACTGGTGGTCTGAGTAATGTTGGGTGGAAGGACATCAGAGTGTGGAGGTTAGATCAAGGAATTTGGGGTCACAGATCTGAGTTTCAATCTTGATTCTGCACCTATTATATGACCTTGGATGAGTCATTTAATCCCTCCAAGACTTTTTTCATTCTCTATAAATTGAGAATCAAATTGCAACCTCATAAGATTTTGTAATTATCAAATAAGGTAGGTCATATATTTAGCCCATGACTGCATCAATAATCAGTTTCTGGCATAATTATTGTCATGATGATAATGATAATGACTTTCAATGTATTTATCATTGTTCTTATAAGGATTTCAAGGTCATGCTATGTTTACAGAACACTTAGTATTTTATTCAGTATCACAAATGGTAGACTGTAGAGGCAGTGAAGAGTGAGATGGGAAAGCCACCTAGAGGTTATGTCTCTCTAGAATGTCTTCTCACTCTTTGAAAGCACGTGCCTAATGATAGCAGGGACAAAAAATATATATATATTTTGCACTTCACATCTGACAAAGCCTTCTATATATGTATCTGCGTTTAAGTGAGCCTATAGGTAGGAAGTCTTACAGAGAATGTCAGGTAAACAAAGAATGAACAGAAGGTACATGTTGTTGGCAAACAAGAAGCAGAGAAGAGTGTAGTTGAGAAGTTGCAACTTCAGCACAAACCAGCTCTTTGAATATTATAATAATTAGCAACAGTAAGTGGATGTTTGCAATAATAAGAGCTACATTTATAGCATGACTAGCTGAGGTAGATCCAGGTTCCGTGAGGCATAAAACTTACATGATTTGTAGGGCCATTCATAAGGAAAGGAATGCAAAAGTATAAACACAAGTTTAGGTACAGAGCTTTGAAAGGTGTCCATGCAATTGAGGGGTCCTAAAGTCCAGCTTTATTAGTTTCTTGTAAATCCACTTCTGGTGCTTATTATGCCCAGCCCTGTACTAAGTCAACAAAAAAGATGGTATATTAAGTGATATTAAATCGGACAGCCTTAATCCACATCCTGCCTTTGCTCCATGCTCTATAGCAATCTAGTCAAGTTTATGGGTTTTTTTTTTTCCTCTTTGAGTTCAGTTTTTTTTTTTTTACATTGTTGCCCAGGTAACTATGCAGTTGTGAGGCTGAAAATAGATTTAAAAAGTAGACAGATAGATGAATAAATAAATATATAAATAAATGTTAAGTGATAAGGAAACTTCATCATTATGACTATTATTATTCATAGTTCTTATCATTTTGTTCACAAGGAGTGGAAATTATGAAATGTGACCACCATCTGTATAAAGAATATGTAAAAGCTGATGCAATTTCAAATTTGCCTGCAAAGTCCATGCTCCTAACCACAGATAATATTCTTTTTAGAACTCAGAGTGGAAGTGGATATTCCAAAAATATCTAAAATAAAAAGTGTATAGTTATTTTAGCACTCTCCTTTGTTAATGTGCAAATACTTTCAAAGAACTAAACCCTAGAGAAGATATTACCAATTTGCATTCCCAATTCATAACCCAAAGCCAGTTACAAATACCAAGAAAAGGGCGCCTGGGTGGCTCAGTGGGTTAAAGCCTCTGCCTTTGGCTCAGGTCATGATCTCAGGGTCCTGGGATCGAGGCCCTCATTGGGCTCCCTGCTCAGCAGGGAGCCTGCTTCCCCCTCTCTCTCTGCCTGCCTCTCTGCCTACTTGTGATCTCTCTCTGTCAAATAAATAAATAAAATCTTTAAAAAAAATACCAAGAAAATATGGCTATAGACATGCGTAGTGAAAATTCAGACACTGCATTGTAATTGAGGAGTTTTTCTTGAATCTCTACGTATTCATAAATTTTAGGATCCAGGGTACTTCTTTTTCAGCATTTTCCATTAAAGACGATCATTTCAGTCCTAAATAAGCTTTCTTAAAAAATGAGCATTAAAATATTTTTTAAATTACAAAAATAACAAAACTTTAAAGGCATTTCCAGTTTGGGAACAATGCAGAGGAAGTGTGAGAATGTATATAGCTATAGTTAACAAAAGACATCTTACCCAAGTCAAATTCAATACAGAATTTTGCATTCACAAGCTTTGGTATTGTCAAAGGGCCAAAGATGTATATCTGCTCATAAAAATATTAGAAAGGAAAAAGTGAGATTTATGCAGCATGGGGATTTCACAAAACTTGTGATACTTAGAACAACCTAACTTTAAACTTGAAATCTATAGGTTAAAACTGTTCAGAACCATAACATTTACATGACTTATTACTCTATAAAAATTAGTCTTATTTTGGAATCAGATGAAATTGTTTAATACATACACCACCAACAAAAAAATTACTGGAATACTAGTCAGTAAAAGAACTACCAGCAAATCTAAAGAAAAATCCAATGTGCTATGGTAAGTGCTGTGAATTACGTAAGACTGATTAATCACAGACCTGTATCCCTGAAACAAATAATACATTATATGTTAGAAAGAAAGAAAGAAAGAAAGAAAGAAAGGAAGGAAGGAAGGAAGGAAGGAAGGAACGAAGGAAGAGGGAGGGAGGGAGGAAAAGAAGAAAGGAAGAAAGAAAAGAAAAATCCAGCATGAGGCCTGTTACAACCCAATCTGAAGAGGGTACTTATGTGAAGAGGAGTCCCAGGATCATAAGCTTAGCGGAAAGCAGAAGCTTAACCAACTGAGCCACCAGGCATCCCATAGCATGATTTTTATTGAAAAAAAACCCCAAGAACTATATAAAGTTCTTACTGCAAAAGCTCAATTTAAGGGTATGTGAGGAAGAGAAAAGAATGTTCCTTCCCCAAATACAGATCATATTAGAGGAGTGTAAAATCTCCTTAAATATGCAGTTCAAAATATTTTAAGCTCTGCAATTATGAATAATGGATACTCTAAAGCTTATTACTTCCTAACTAGGAGAACATGAAACGCAAACCTAAAGCACATGAAGGACTAGTACAAAAAATATGCCCAAAGAAGAAAAAACTTGGAAGACTTTAATATAAAACTTTAAGACTTAACATAAAGCTACCATAATCAAGAGAATTTTCCATTGGCAAAAAGATAAATATGTTGACCAAATGAATAGAGGGCAGAAATAGAGAGGGCAGAAATAGATCCACATAGATGTGATCATTTAGACTATGGCAAAAGAGTCAAGGCAATTCAATGGGGGAAAAGAAATGTCTTTTCAATAAATGATGTTTAATCAATTGAATATCTATATAGAATACATAAAAGACCATCAACCCAAGTTCAAACCATATTTAGACCTAAAAATATTACTCAAATAAAAAATAGGGGAAAATCATTGTGACCTTGGTATAGGAAGTTTTCTTTAACAGTACAAAAGAAGCTTGAGTCATGAAAGAAAAAAAAATAATAATATATTGGCTTTTATCAAAATTTAAAACTTTAGCTCTTTCAAAGACATCATTAAGAAACCAACAGTAAGGTACACTGCAAGAAAATATTCACAATATACATATGTATCATTCAAATTATTTATATGCAAAATATTTAAAGATATTTTATAATTCAATAATAAGAAAAATAACCAAATTAAATAACAGGTAAAACATTTGGGAATCAAATTAATAATAAAAGATATGCAATAAGGATATAAAATCATCTTTGAGATTATTAGTCATAGAAATTCTAATTAAAACCATAATGCAATACCATTACACTACTTGTACAATGGCTGAAAGCGAAAGAACTGACATACCAAGTGTTGGCAAGAACTTGAAGCAACAGAAACTGTCATGTACTTCTGGTCAGAAAGCAAAATGTCCCAGGCACTTTAGAAAATAGTTTGTCGGTTTCTTAAAAAGTTAAAAATAAACCTGCTGTATATATAGGTCTATGCAAAGACTTGTGCATCAATGTCCATAGAGGCTTCACATGAAAAACTTCAAAACTGGATNGGCCCAGCACGCTTCCGCTGCGCAACTCTGCTATAGAGGCTTCACATGAAAAACTTCAAAACTGGATGTGATTCAAATGCTCATTGACAGCTAAATAGATAAACAAATTGTGATATATCCTTTCAATGGAATACTACTCAGAAACAAAAATGACAAAATATTGATCCATGCAACAATGTGGATGAACTCAAAATCATACTGAATGAAAGAAGCCAGAAAAAAAGTATATATACTTGGGATGCCTGAGTGACTCAGTCAGTTAGATGTCCAAGTCTTGATTTTGGCTCAGGTCATGATCTCAGGATATGAGATCAAGCCCTGAAGCCTGTTTGGGATTCTCTCTTTCCATCTCCCTCTGCCCCTCCCCCAATCTTTCTCTTTCTCTCTCTCAAAAAGGAAAAACAGGGTATATACTTCATGATTAAATTTATGTAGTGTATTAATAAACATAAACTACCTATAATAACAGAAATCAGATCAAAGGTTATCTGAGAATTGGGAGTAAGTTTGGGGTAGTGACAAAAATGTTCATTTAGGGATTATAGAATTTTTGGGTGAATATATTGGTCAAAAGTTACCACACTGTATGAGGACTTTTTATTAAAAATGTATTTATTTACTTTAGAGAGAGAGAGAGAGAGCATGCAAGTAGGGGGAGGGGCAGAGGAAGAGAATCTCAAGTAGACTCCCCACTGAGCATAGAGCCAGACGCAAGGTTAGATCTCATGACCCATAAGATCATAACCTGAGCCAAAATCACCAGTCAGCTGTTTAACCAACTGAGCCACCCAGGTGCCCTGTATGATGACTTTTAATATGTGCAATATATTATATAACAATTCTACCAAATAATTCATATTATATGATAATTATTTAATAATTCTACAATATTTACCAGATAAGTTTATAAAAAATAAAAAATATCTTTAGGAAAACTTGGCCTGTTTTATTATATCCTTCTGATGATGAATTAGAAGACTAAAACTACTAAAATCTATAATTCATGCATTCAAAGAAGAAAGTCTGACAGAGGTTCTTCCCCGTCTTCTCCAAGGCATAAAAAAGGCTTTTGTATGGCTGGTACAGGCTAGAAAGTTGGAATTGAACTGAGAGAATAATGTGATTTAAGGTAGCTCTTTGAGAAAGCATTAAAACTCCATCTCTGCAGAGAAGGCTGAGACAAATTTGTTGTGGGAAGACCTGGAAAGGAAGTGAGCAGGAATCCAGAAGAGACTTGGGTGAAGAGGACAGGAAAATTTGTAGGATTTTGATCATTTGGCCCCATCTCTGAAAGTCATCCTAAGTTCAGTCAGTGGCCCAAAAAGTATCAGAGCTCATAGATCAGGAGAAAACTCTGTGCTGAGTTGATGTTCAAGTGGGTGGAACCATGACACTACTTGAGCCTTGAAACTTCACTCAGTGATAGTGTGAATAAATCACCTCCTGAGTGATTCTTTGGGTCCAAAATGTCAAATTGATACTCTAGCTCCAGGAAATATTTTCCAATCACATCCAGGATGCTCAGAAATGCTTTAGGAATTACCAGGCACGTATCAGGGTGATGTCAGAGAAAGTTTAAATATGTGTATATCAGGCCCCAACTGGGACAATTTAAACATTCTAAACTTGAGACAGAGAAATCGTATGCAGAATTAATATTTTATACAAATTATATGTAAACTATACATAGTTTTTCAATCTGTAGTGTTACTTTGATGATTTCTAATTGCTATTTTTATTATAAAACATTGATTTAGATAGATGTCTGGATCAGAGAGACTTAAGCCACTGGCCAACTGAAATTAAGAATCTAGTGGTCGGAATGGTCAGACCAGGCAAGCAGCACACCTTGCAGATCCCTGTCTGAAGTAGATTTACTTCTGTCTAGTTCTAGTTCAGCTTGCCTTTCACCACTGAACAGCTCCAGAGTACTCTTTCTTTTGAGTTCAAGTTATTTTCTAAGTCCAGTTTTTGTAGGATTGAACTAGGTTTATCAGTTTACTCTTCCTGCAGAGTTCCAGCTTTGCAATGAAAACAGACATACACAAAACAAAAGCCACTCAATCGAACAAAATTCCATAAAACAAAACAATGGGAGGAAATAGAGAAAAAGATCAGCCATGTGGAAAGAAAACCGGTACACCAGAGAGGATGAAAAGGTAACAGGAAAAAAAAATAGATCTCTTGATTAATGAATCATGAAGAAGGGTAGAACATGTATTGTTTCTGTGAATTTTCCCTCTTCAGAACGATGACTTCATACTTTTATATCATTTTAGGTTACTGTGGTTTTGTTTTGAAAGAACCATCCAAGCTACTTATCACTAGGGTTAATATAAATGAGAAAACAAAACAAAGGAATGCCCCTATTCTCATAGATGTTTTTTTTTTAAAGATTTTATTTATTTATTTGACACAGAGAGAGAGATCAGATCACAAGTAGGCAGAGAGGCAGACAGAGAGGAGGAAGCAGGCTCCCTGCTGAGCAGAGAGCCCAATGTGGGCCTCGATCCCAGGACCCTGAGATCATGACCTGAGCCGAAAGCAGAGGCTTTAACCCACTGAGCCACCCAGGCGCCCCTCATAGACGTTTTTATATCAGAGTTTTGTTAGCTTCAAGGTATTATTGAGGTATTAATTTACATCAGTGAAATACAGTATCCTTTAAGTAAAATATTTGAAACTGGGCAAAGTGCTTTTGGCTCTCATAATTCACTAATAATATAGAACATTATTTTGGAAAGTACACAGGGATTTGGATGTATGCAAAAGTGGTCATTTTAACTCTGTAGTTCATTGTCTGTATGACCCTGGGCAAGTCCATAATCTTTTTGAATCCCATTCATAACATCAGGGTAATAATATTTACATTATGAGATTTGTTGAGAGATTTCAAGGTGATAACATACAAAAAGTATAAGTGTCATCACCTTCTTCTACACCCAGAATTCAGATTTATATTTTTTAAATATTTGTTGAGGAGTTTTCATGCTAGAAAATAGAATAAATTTATTTTTAGAGACAAGGGAAGCCAGCATGAATGGTTATCTATATTATCCATTATCCGAGGTCAAGGAGCATTTGGGTTATTTTTTCTTGTCTCGGAGATTAAGAGGCTGTGTTGCTTCTATCCTTATCATTGGAGAGAGTGCTAGAAATAGCAGTCATTCTTCCACTATTTCTGAAACTGCACCAAGATGAGAAGGAGTATTAGTACACAGTGGGAAAGTGCGGCTTTCTAGAGTTGGTTGTCTGAGACTGAATACCAGCTGTGTCATGTGTTAACTCTGTGACTTTGGACAAGTTTCTCCACCTCAGTGCCTCAGTTTCTCCTTTTCAAATACATCATAGGATTGTTTGGGGTTAAATTAGTTAACATACACAAAATATGAAGAACCATGCCAGGCAAAAAGTCAGCATGCAAAATGTAATTGCTGTTACGATTTCTCTTGTAGTTTCCTTAGCCTCAAGCCAACAATTAGCTTTAACTTGGAAAAGAATGTAATATCCTATTTCCATTGTTGATATTAGAAATGTAGATGTAGATAGGACATGCTAAGTATGCAACTATTCTGTCCTTAAGCTTCATTATTCATTTACTGTGGAAGAGGAGAGGCAAAATAGGCTTTCAAAAAGAAAACATATTGTCAAACACAAATGACTTTCTTTGTCATGATAGTATGAAAAGTGTCCTTTTTTTATTTGCTTATTTTTTAGTTGTGAATTTTGCACTGTGAGATCCAAAAAAAATGAAGTTAAGAAAACAAGCTAGGGAACACAAAAAGATGCTTAATGTCACTAATCATCAGGGAAATGCAAATCAAAACCATAATGAGATATCACCTTACACCTGTCAGAATGGCTAAACTCGAAAACATAGGAATAATAAATCTTGGTAAAGATGTGGAGAAAAGGGAACACTTGTGTACTTTTGATGAGAATGTGAACTGATACAGCCATCATGGAAAACTGTATGGAGGTTCCTCAAACAATTGAAAATAGAAATACCATATGTTTCAATAATTCCACTACTGGATATTCACCCAGATATTTACAAAGAAAATGAAAACACTAATTTGAAAAGATATATGCACTCCTATGTTTATTGCAACATTATTTATAATAGCCAAGATATGGAGGCAACCTAAGTGTCCATTGGATAGACAAATGAATAAGGAAGATGTGGTACATATATGTGTGTAAACAAGTGCACCCATGTGCATACACATGCACGAGAGTTACATAACCAGAGGAAAGGACAGGTCTTGTCATTTGCAAGAACTTGGATGGACCTAGAAGGGATTATTCCAAGTGAAATAAGTCAGACTGAGGAAGACAAATACCATATGATTTCGTTTATATCTGGAATCTAAAAACCAAAACAAATGAATAAAATTTCAAAAACCAGAATCAGATCTATAAATACAGACAATACAGAGAACAAACTGATGGCTACCAGAGGAAAGGGAATGGGTTTGGGCAGAACTGGTGATGGGGAATGGAAGGTATAGGCTTCCAGTTATGGAATGAATGGGAATAAAAGACACAGCACAGGGAATACAATCAATGGTACTGTAATCGTGTTGTGTGGTGACAGACAGGAGCTACACTTGTGGGGAGCACAGCATAAGGTACAGGGAAGTTGAATCACTGTGTTGTACACCTGAAACTAATGTAGCATTGTATGTCAACTATACTCAAATAAAAAAAATTAAGAAAACAGGCCATGTAACCAGTTAGAATAGAATTGAAAATTGAGGAGGAGAGAAGGAAAGCTGTTGCTTTATATTTATAATAAAACAATATTTCTAAAAAAAAAGAGAAAAGAGAAAAACCTGAGAAGTGAGATGAATAGTTGTGATTCTTTTCTCATACACTCTATTTTCTACCCATCAGTATATCTTGTCTTCCCTTCCTCTGAATATATTCCAAATATGCAGCTGCTCACTATCTTTGCTAACATGTTTCTCCTCCAACCCTCTCTCATTTCTCACTGGATTTCAGGAAGACCACTTCAATGAACTTCCTGACCATTCCTGCCCCCAGATTATATCCACCGTGCAGCAGTCGGAATGATCTTTCTAAAGTAAAAATTGTATCACTCGTCTACCCTTTTAAAAACTGTGCTGACTACCAGTTACTTTTAAATAAGAGCTTGAACTCTGTGTCATGCCCTAAAAGGTCCTCTGTGATCTTCCCCTTGCCATATTCCTGGCCTCATGTCCTTCCAACCCTCTCCCTCGTGCACTTCTCTCCAGGCGCTGGCTCGTTCCCTCAGCTTTGGGACACACCAGGCTGTTCCTGGATCAGGGCTTTTGCACGTGCAGTTCTTCCTACTTGGGATTCTCTCCCCCAGAGCTTTACACGACAGCCTCTCTCTCATTATTCAGCTCTTGGCTGAAGTGTACCTTGTTAGAAAGGCCTTTCCTGATTATCCTACCTCAAGGATCATTCTCCACTCTTATTTATCCTCTTCATAACAGCTTTCAGTACCTGAAATCATCTTATTTATTTTCAGGTTCCCTATTCGCTTCCTTCAATTTCCTCAGTCTGCTTTTTTTTCTCTTCTTCTGTATCTTCAGCACCTAGAAACAATGCATTTTTGTAGCCTTACTGGCCTGTCCCCAGGTACCAAGAGCCTGGGACTGGTGGCAGCTCACTACTGGTGTATTGCATCACTGAAGCTCATGTACTTCCAGCGTTTTACTCTTCTGACCTCATACATACCCTTTTTAACTAAAAAATTACTTTCAAAATGTATGCTGTGTGGCTCATAATATGAGAAAGGAAATACATTCTCCTAAAATTATACAAAAATCTATTAACACAAACCAGATGGATCTCAGTAATTCTGTATCCCTGACCTAAATAGTTGCCTCCATGCTTGACTAAAGGCTTATGTCAGAGGTATGAAATACCCCATAGAAAAATCCATATAAGTCAAACCAATTTTCAGAAATTACAGAAGAGAATTTTATATGATACTATATTTTTCCCAAAGTATTTTACTGCCTCCTTATCAACACACCATATCTGCTATGTCTAGCTAGGCTAAGCTAAGCAGAAAATGGAAATAGACAGATACATGTATAATCTTTCTCTTAGAATCTGATAAGATCACCAATCAATGGTGGGGCAATTTTAAGAGAAAGATATATCTATATATGCGTATTATTCAAATTGATGACATTAACATTTACTTAAACTTACATCACACACTGGTACAAAACTAGTGAATGTATTACTGAGCTATCCCTCTTAACCAAACCCTATTCAAAGATAAAGTGATGTCCATCCTGTTTCATAAAAATATTTATAATCACTCTACTTTTCAAAGCAACGTTTCCAACTCATTAAGTTGCACTAGTTATTTGTTTCCCTTATTTAGAATGTATGGATCTGAATCTCTGACAAATAGCCCTATTAGTTGTATAAATTACTAATTACACTTTGAATTCCCATGTCTACAAAATCACTTCAGCATCCAGCCAGGAAGTCCCAGACTCCTGTTTTGAGGTTAAAGAATATAGTTAATTATTTCCTGTGAAAATTAGACAAGTTTGGATGTCATCTAAAGTGTTAAAACTCAAACTCAGGAATTAACTGTATAAAAATAATTTAGATTGTGTGGGAAAATACACTGTTAGGAAACAAGAAATTTCTCTGGGAAAAGGAGAACAAAGGACCAATGGGAGGAAATTGATTTGGAGGAAAGCAGCTGCATCTTCCATCTGCATTCTCACAAGAGAAAACTCTGAACGTTACATGGCAGCAGATTTTTTTACCTCAATTGTGAACATAAGAAAAGCAAATCCTGCTTCTGCAGTTGGTTTACAAGAATCATTTTTTTCTGATTTTAATGAGAGAATTTTAGGTAGAAAGGATCAGACATCTAATACATTTAACACACTGAAGCAAGGACTCCAAGAAATGGAGGAGTCTTCAGCAAGTACAAACTGACATCTGCCCTGGAGAGCAGAGAGACCTTCCATAATAATCATCTTGGGTTTTTAGATGCATTTATTAGAATGAAGCAATAGAAAGATGGATATTCCAATCACCATATGATGAAAACACAAGTAAAATGGCATATAATCTGCTTTGAGATACAAATACAATATTTGTTATGCAAATAAAACCTGATGAGCTTATAGATTGAATTGTAGAATTTATTGGAATTAAAAGTAAATAAATAAAGTGAGGGGGTAGCCTGGATTACTTACATTTTCCTTCTTCTCTCAGGGATCATATCTTATCTTTGGTGATGAATTATGACATGAAACAAGGTTTCTAGCTTCTGGTTGGTAGCACCAAACTGATAGAACAGAATATTGTGCTCTCGGACAAAGTGAAAGGGAAGAGATCTAGAAATGTGATGATACAAGAATAATGGGAATGAAANCTTCTTCTCTCAGGGATCATATCTTATCTTTGGTGATGAATTATGACATGAAACAAGGTTTCTAGCTTCTGGTTGGTAGCACCAAACTGATAGAACAGAATATTGTGCTCTCGGACAAAGTGAAAGGGAAGAGATCTAGAAATGTGATGATACAAGAATAATGGGAATGAAACAACAAGGGGAGGCAACAGTGAAGCATCTCTCTTAACTCAGCTGAATTGCCCTAAATCAGAATGAAGAGAAGTTTGGGTAGGAAAAGAGGTGGCTCATTATAGATATTTTTAGTATGAGGTGTCAGTAGAGATTTCAAACTGTCCAGAAAAAGTTAGAAATTTGTAATACACGTCCACAGAAAAAAATCAGGAAGTAAATATTTTTTTTTTTTAAAGATTTTATTTATTTATTTCACAGAGAGAGAGAGTTCACAAGGAGGCAGAGAGGCAGGCAGAGAGAGAAGGGGAAGCAGGCTCCCTGCTGAGCAGAGAGCCCGATGCGGGCCTCGANAGTTAGAAATTTGGAATACACGTCCACAGAAAAAAATCAGGAAGTAAATATATTTTTAATATAGATTTTGGATTGCCCTTCGTACAAAATATAACATAGCTACCATATGCGGGCATAATGTAGTTGGGAAACTAATTTCACATACTTCTTTTAATCACCACCACAAGCATCTTACAATTTAAATATTAGCCCTATGTCACAGTCAAAATTGGGACAGAATAAAATGAAGAGTCCCTCCCTAAGTCACAAACTGACAAGCAACAGAACCTGGAGTTAAAATCAGGTCTTCTCAGTCCACTTTACTGATGATCTAGGACAAAGGATGAAAAGAAAGACAAAAGGAAGGTCAAGGAAAACACATGGATGAATTCATGAGTCAGAATTGAGTTAGCATGAATTTTTAGTCAACATAGTTTTGAAAGTTTATCCAGCAAAGTCTAGCAACCTGGGAATAAATTCTGAAAAACAGATGGTAGAATGATTCACTGCCGAAGATTGGCAAGCTGACACAATGCAAGGTTAAATATACAAGAGTTTTTTAAGGTAGTAAGTAATTAATGAGTGTATCACTGGAAATTTGGGTCATGTTTGCAGAGAGAAAAGTGAAGCCAGAGGTGATTCATAGGCCAAGAGTTTGAAAAAGCTTTGACTGTCTCCCTCCTACTATTGATTCTCAAAATAACAGAGTTTGATTCTCTCAGCTTCTTTTGATTCTAGAGCACAGGTGCTTTGGAGATTTCTGAAATGGGTTCTGCAGGATTTAGGGCAATTCTGCAAACTTCCTAATATCGTCTCAATAGGTTCCATTTCTGCTTAAGTTAATCAGATGTTTGTGGTTTTCTTTCCTTTTTTTCTTGTTGACTAATGCAATATTTGATAAATTTTGGTTTCATTTCCCTGACCTCCCTCTCATTCTAAACCCTTTAAAGTATAGAAAGTATTTAAAACCAATAAAGGACATGACTGACATTAAAGAAATTAGGAAAAACTCTTAGAAGACAAAAAATTAATAACATTGGATTGACAGGAGTAGAAGAACCCATAAATTTAAAACACGTTTAGGAGGGACCCATTAGAAAGATTCATAGAAAGAGCAGATACAAAATTGTTCATAATTAAGTGTACAAATGGAAGAAAAACCGGTTTCCAAGTACAATCATCTGAGCAATTAATGAACTGCATTTCCCACAGCAAAACTGGTTGGCCATAGAGAATTCTCTCTCCTTCTTCACATATGATATACTAGTTATTAGGAGCTACAATCACCCCCAGACTAAAGGATCATGCCCCAAAGAACATGAAGTCCCTATCTATGGAAGGCTTCTTAGACAAGGTAGCAGGTTGAGATAAGAGCAAGACAGGTGGCAGAAAGTTGGACCTCCAGGGAGAGAGATGCACACTCATTCACCTGCACCTCTACACACCTACACACACATACAGCATTTCTGCTTTATTAGAGACCACCGTTCAATGAAACTTTTTTGTGTTCAGTGTTTATTAATGCTATAAAGTGGTTTTAAAAGAGTCATAACTTCTAGTGGGATTTGTCAATTCTTTTGTTGACCAGTATTATTGTTCTCAAACTTCAAGAGACATTGGATCACCTTGAAAATGATTCAGGCAAAGATTCCCAGCCCCACCCACCACCCCCAGAGTCTCTGCACATGTAACAAGCAACCTTGCCTGATTTTATCATGTAGAGGAACACTTTTGTCTTCCCTCCTTCATTTCTATGTGTCTCTCTGTCTATTCCTCCTGCCACTTACCTTTTTTTCCTGGTTTTCTTCTCTGCTTTCCTCTGCCTTACCTAGTTCTCATCCAGTGATGAGAAATAAGATGTGATTCATAAATGTCCTATCAATTTCGGGGGAGATTTTCGGCACTATGTGCAAATGCTATATGATTTTACCACCAGAAAGATAAAAAGCACTGCAAAGATACCCTCAATGAGTTCTCTTACTTGAAAGAGGAATGTAAGAGAACACAAACTGGCTAAAAATAAGTAGATCAATGGTTTTTATTCCTGACCGCACATTAAAATCACTTGAGAAGATTTTTAAATTCTCCCCACAATTCAGATTTATTTGGCTGGTTTTGGTACTCAAAATTGGTATGTTCTTTTAAGTTCCCAGGTAATTCTGATGTGCAGGAAGAGTTGAGAACTCCTGAATTAGGTTCAGTGGAAACCCATGTACAGGTAAATGATGGGGAAAGATATGCTTCTGGGACCTAAAAACAATGGAGGGAGAAAGGGATTTTAACCAAAAGAAGGAAGAAAAACACTAATTCTACGCCACTGTTGGAGGGAAAAATAGAGAGAAAGAAGCATTGTCATGGCAAAGAGAGAAAGAAATCAGTGAGAATGATTTAAAATATTTAAAATATTTCTTCAACAACTGCTAAAA
>LNAC01000160.1:152354-244620 GCA_002007465.1 Ailurus styani
CACCACCACAAGCATCTTACAATTTAAATATTAGCCCTATGTCACAGTCAAAATTGGGACAGAATAAAATGAAGAGTCCCTCCCTAAGTCACAAACTGACAAGCAACAGAACCTGGAGTTAAAATCAGGTCTTCTCAGTCCACTTTACTGATGATCTAGGACAAAGGATGAAAAGAAAGACAAAAGGAAGGTCAAGGAAAACACATGGATGAATTCATGAGTCAGAATTGAGTTAGCATGAATTTTTAGTCAACATAGTTTTGAAAGTTTATCCAGCAAAGTCTAGCAACCTGGGAATAAATTCTGAAAAACAGATGGTAGAATGATTCACTGCCGAAGATTGGCAAGCTGACACAATGCAAGGTTAAATATACAAGAGTTTTTTAAGGTAGTAAGTAATTAATGAGTGTATCACTGGAAATTTGGGTCATGTTTGCAGAGAGAAAAGTGAAGCCAGAGGTGATTCATAGGCCAAGAGTTTGAAAAAGCTTTGACTGTCTCCCTCCTACTATTGATTCTCAAAATAACAGAGTTTGATTCTCTCAGCTTCTTTTGATTCTAGAGCACAGGTGCTTTGGAGATTTCTGAAATGGGTTCTGCAGGATTTAGGGCAATTCTGCAAACTTCCTAATATCGTCTCAATAGGTTCCATTTCTGCTTAAGTTAATCAGATGTTTGTGGTTTTCTTTCCTTTTTTTCTTGTTGACTAATGCAATATTTGATAAATTTTGGTTTCATTTCCCTGACCTCCCTCTCATTCTAAACCCTTTAAAGTATAGAAAGTATTTAAAACCAATAAAGGACATGACTGACATTAAAGAAATTAGGAAAAACTCTTAGAAGACAAAAAATTAATAACATTGGATTGACAGGAGTAGAAGAACCCATAAATTTAAAACAGGTTTAGGAGGGACCCATTAGAAAGATTCATAGAAAGAGCAGATACAAAATTGTTCATAATTAAGTGTACAAATGGAAGAAAAACCGGTTTCCAAGTACAATCATCTGAGCAATTAATGAACTGCATTTCCCACAGCAAAACTGGTTGGCCATAGAGAATTCTCTCTCCTTCTTCACATATGATATACTAGTTATTAGGAGCTACAATCACCCCCAGACTAAAGGATCATGCCCCAAAGAACATGAAGTCCCTATCTATGGAAGGCTTCTTAGACAAGGTAGCAGGTTGAGATAAGAGCAAGACAGGTGGCAGAAAGTTGGACCTCCAGGGAGAGAGATGCACACTCATTCACCTGCACCTCTACACACCTACACACACATACAGCATTTCTGCTTTATTAGAGACCACCGTTCAATGAAACTTTTTTGTGTTCAGTGTTTATTAATGCTATAAAGTGGTTTTAAAAGAGTCATAACTTCTAGTGGGATTTGTCAATTCTTTTGTTGACCAGTATTATTGTTCTCAAACTTCAAGAGACATTGGATCACCTTGAAAATGATTCAGGCAAAGATTCCCAGCCCCACCCACCACCCCCAGAGTCTCTGCACATGTAACAAGCAACCTTGCCTGATTTTATCATGTAGAGGAACACTTTTGTCTTCCCTCCTTCATTTCTATGTGTCTCTCTGTCTATTCCTCCTGCCACTTACCTTTTTTTCCTGGTTTTCTTCTCTGCTTTCCTCTGCCTTACCTAGTTCTCATCCAGTGATGAGAAATAAGATGTGATTCATAAATGTCCTATCAATTTCGGGGGAGATTTTCGGCACTATGTGCAAATGCTATATGATTTTACCACCAGAAAGATAAAAAGCACTGCAAAGATACCCTCAATGAGTTCTCTTACTTGAAAGAGGAATGTAAGAGAACACAAACTGGCTAAAAATAAGTAGATCAATGGTTTTTATTCCTGACCGCACATTAAAATCACTTGAGAAGATTTTTAAATTCTCCCCACAATTCAGATTTATTTGGCTGGTTTTGGTACTCAAAATTGGTATGTTCTTTTAAGTTCCCAGGTAATTCTGATGTGCAGGAAGAGTTGAGAACTCCTGAATTAGGTTCAGTGGAAACCCATGCACAGGTAAATGATGGGGAAAGATATGCTTCTGGGACCTAAAAACAATGGAGGGCGAAAGGGACTTTAACCAAAAGAAGGAAGAAAAACACTAATTCTATGCCACTGTTGGAGGGAAAAATAGAGAGAAAGAAGCATTGTCATGGCAAAGAGAGAAAGAAATCAGTGAGAATGATTTAAAATATTTAAAATATTTCTTCAACAACTGCTAAAAAGTAAGGAGAGCTTCAGTGGAACTGAGGGTTAAGTATTTTAGATGGATTACAAACAAATGAGGTAAAAGCAACAGTCAGTGCTTCCCACTCCCAAGATAATGGAGGGATTAGAGCCCCTTCCTCTTTCCAGGTTAAACCCCAGAGAGAAAGAGCAAAAGTCATAGCATAACAAGAGACATTTTTATGAATGCTTATGCAGAATGAGGAAAGAGTGGCGCATAAATGAATAGCTTGAAATAATAAACCTGGCAGCTCAGAGGAGATAGGGACAAACTAAACCGAAGTCAAGAGCACAATTAAGGGTAAGAAAAATCACTGCCAACAGTGTTAAGCCTGAGGGGCCTTCAGACAGGTCATAGACGGTTTACATTAAACATAATCAAACACAAAACAAAAGGAATAGATGAATAGAAAGGTTTGCATTGCCAGAAAAATGGGAGATTAGAGACTATTGTCCTGGAAGGACATGCAAAAAGGACATTTCATAAATATCCTGCTTCAACAATACAGATATGTCTAAATTAGTTAAAATTATTAAATATAAAAGATGGAGAAAGAACAAGTATTGTTTAAAATGTGCAAAAAAAAACTTAAAAGGAAAGAAAATCTCATTCTTGAGATTTGCAATTCTTTTTTTTTTTTTTAAGATTTTATTTTTATTTATTTCACAGAGGGAGAGAGATCACAAGGAGGCAGAGAGGCAGGCAGAGAGAGAGGGGGAAGCAGGCTCCCTGCTGAGCAGAGAGCCCGATGCGGGCCTCGATCCCAGGACCCTGAGATCATGACCTGGGCCGAAAGCAGAGGCTTTAACCCACTGAGCCACCCAGGCGCCCGAGATTTGCAATTCTTGAAAATGCAATTAGGAAGAGCCATAAATCCAGATAAATCAAATTATTTTACTTTATGCAGGAACGTAAGATGACTAATTTTAAATTCACTCATAAAAGAGGACACTGAAGACAAATCTTGACTCTTTAATACTGAAAAATCAACTCTTCTGAACAGGTCAATTTGAAATGACTCTCCTAGAATAGAATTTTTAATTCTAAAATCAATCACATTCTTTAATGCAATGAAATAGTCACACACTCACACAACCCATTTGGTCCCAGGTTAAAGCCTTCTTTTTTTCTGGTCTTCACCAACCCCTTCCCCTAACTGCACAATCCATACTGCTAGAGAAAGAGAGAGTATTTATAACAACATGAATTGTAATAAAACATAAAATTTGATAATACATTAAATCAGCTGAATAAATTGTAATACATAAATTACAGTTCTATTTGTTCTGACTTTGCAAGGTTTTTTTTTTTATCAAGCTGTAAATGTAAGAAAAAAGAAAGAAAAGAGTACTGTCTTCTGAAGAAACATACCATTGCCACATACAGTTCAATCTTCCAAATATAATGTTTTACATTTGTTTCATAATGTGATATGCAAAGGGTAGAGTCATGTGGAAGAGTACTTGTTTTGAATTCCCCAATCACATACCTCTGGAGCTTTGTTTTCAATTTTTTCTATTGTCTGGGTTTGGAAAATCCATTGGTTTATTTTAAGTTTACCTTTTACTTCATTCGATAACTATTGGACATCATTGAACACGCCATACTTAAAACTTTTTTTTCTTGTCTTTCATGGCAATTCTCTACACTGAACTGAATTTTCCTCTTTATTAGGCCCTTTTTTGATACTTGCAACTTTACATTCTGTGGACAATCTCATTTATATCAACAAATTTCAAAACCACTAATAATCATCAAATCTGTATCTCCACCCTAGGCTTCTCTTCTGATCTCCAGACCCATATATCCAGCTCTCTGTTGAACACCAGTACCTGTTGTGAAATGTGGTAATGTTTCTTTAAGCACATCCTCTTACTCCCAGTCCTGACTCCATTTAAAGCATGTTTCTTTTGTTTCTTTTTTTTTTTTTTTTTTTTTTNCAGAGAGAAAGAGAGATCACAAGTAGGCAGAGAGGCAGGCAGAAAGAGGAGGAAGCAGGCTCCCTGCTGAGCAGAGAGCCGGATGGGGACCTAGATCCCAGGACCCTGAGATCATGACCTGAGCCGAAGGCAGAGGCTTTAATCCACTGAGCCACCCAGGCGCCCCTAAAGCATGTTTCAATCATGTTATTGACTGTAACCCACTTGCTCAAGTTGGAAACCTTGGATTCACCCTATGCTAAATTTGACCATATCATTTAATTTTCTATTCAAACTAGGATATGTTTGATAATAAAATGGATACTCAATAAATATACTGGTCCATGAAGATGTGCAGTTACACTAGATTTATCCTCCCTTTCTTACAACTTATTGGTCACTGAGTCTGAAAAACTTCTTGCCATTTTTTTTCAAATCCATTTCTTTTTATTCAAGTCCTCATTATATCGTCCCTAGATATTTAAAGCTTAACTGATCTTTCTGCTTCTAACATGTGCTTTTAACACTGCTGTTGAAGTTATTTTTCTAAATTCCAAATCTGATTATGTGATTCCCTTGTTTAGAATACTTTGCAGGGCACCTAGGTAAACACAGTCAGTTAAGTGTCTGACTGTTGATTTTGGCTCAGTTCATGACATTGGGGTAATAAGATTGAGCTCCACGTCAGTCTTCATGCTGGGCATGGAGCCTGCTTAAGACCCTCTCTCCTTCCCCCTCTGCCCCTCTCCCTCCCCTCCCCAACAGCTTGCACACTCTCTCATAAATAAATAAACAAATAAACAAACAAACAAATAAATAAATCCCTTGCTATCTCCTGGCTATCTATCAAGATAAAACTAAGCTTCTTTATTAGAATACATACATGCAAGCCCTAATTTTTCTAATTCCCATCTACTTTGGGTACATAATGGTTGAAAGCACAACAGGGTTTCTGCCTAGCCTGAGGAAAGCTGAAGTAAGCATTGCTCCCTCCCAACAATAAGAGAAGTCATAGCTTTCATTGAATCCATCAAAGAGCTGGGGTTTCAAGACAATGAAGCAGCCTGAATTCCAAAGAGAGGCAGGACTCTCCAAGGAGAGATGGAACAGGAATTTCCTCATGTGGGGAATAACAACAGGAGGAAGAGGCATTATCCACCATACAAGAAGATAGGAAAAATTTAGGTTAAAAAAAANGCCTCCCCAACAGCTTGCACACTCTCTCATAAATAAATAAATAAATAAACAAACAAGCAAATAAATAAATAAATCCCTTGCTATCTCCTGGCTATCTATCAAGATAAAACTAAGCTTCTTTATTAGAATACATACATGCAAGCCCTAATTTTTCTAATTCCCATCTACTTTGGGTACATAATGGTTGAAAGCACAACAGGGTTTCTGCCTAGCCTGAGGAAAGCTGAAGTAAGCATTGCTCCCTCCCAACAATAAGAGAAGTCATAGCTTTCATTGAATCCATCAAAGAGCTGGGGTTTCAAGACAATGAAGCAGCCTGAATTCCAAAGAGAGGCAGGACTCTCCAAGGAGAGATGGAACAGGAATTTCCTCATGTGGGGAATAACAACAGGAGGAAGAGGCATTATCCACCATACAAGAAGATAGGAAAAATTTAGGTTAAAAAAAAAATCAATGAATTCCTAAAGTGCAGTCTAGTGTGACAATATAAAATCTCTAGAAACACTAGACTCAAGCAGAATATGTACACATCATGGTCTCTTTTCCATAGATCTCATTTACTGCTTAAGAAAGATTGGGGGAGGGGGCACCTGAGTTGCTCAGTCTTTAAGCATCTGCCTTCGCCTTTGGTTCAGGTCATGATTCCAGCCCCGCATCTGGCTCCCTGCTCTGCTCAGCAGAAGCCTGCTTCTCCCTCTCCCACTCCCCCTGCTTGTGTTCCCTCTCTCACTGTGTCTCTCTCTGTCAAATAAATAAATAAAATCTTTAAGAAAGAAAGAAAGAGAGAGAGATAAAGGAAGGAAGGAAGGAAGGAAGGAAGGAAGGAAGGAAGGAAGGAAGGAAGGAAGGGAGGGAGGGAGGGAAAGAAAGATTGGGTGAGAACTGTCTGGGTGGCTCAGTAGGTTAAGTGGCCAACTCAATTTCAGCTCAGGACATGATCTCAGGGTCCTAGGATCCAGCCCCACATTAGACAATGGGGGATTCTGCTTCAGGATTCTCTCTCTCCCTCTGCTCCTCCCCTTGTTTGCTTTCTCTCTCTTTCTCTTTCTCTAAAACAAATAAATAAATAATTTTTTTAAAAAATAAATGAAAGATTGGGGAATAACATGGGTGACCAGAAA
Source organism: Ailurus styani (assembly GCA_002007465.1). NCBI lineage: Eukaryota > Metazoa > Chordata > Mammalia > Carnivora > Ailuridae > Ailurus > Ailurus styani. The sequence goes on from LNAC01000160.1 coordinate 158,845, forward strand.
GAGCCCACAGTAGGCAGACATACAGGAGAAAATTTACCACCACTGAGGGAATGGTATGCAATCCCTCACCCCTGCCCTGATCTTCCTCACATAGAGAACAAAAAACTAAAGACACTGGCGGGGAGGGCCAGCAAACCCTGGCATCTTCAGGTGAAGGTATATAGATGCTGTGGGAAAGATAGAAGGAAAAACACTTTACCCCAGAAAGAGCAACAGAAAAAGACCCAACATCCCATCCTAATACCACTAGGAACGCGGCAGAATGCTCTCCCCCATGTAAATTCTCCCACAGAGACAAGACAGAGTAGGCCACAGGGAGAAAGGGTATAAATCCTGAGAAACTCCCTCCCCTGAGGCTCAGGCACACAGGAGCTGCTTAAGATTGAGGCTGGACCTGAACCACAGAGACTCTCTCTGCCCCCACCAGAAGAATAAAAAGTCCCAAGTAACAAGCTAGAGTGTCTGCCTTTGAATTAGGGGAAAGGTGTAGAGAGAGATGGGGCGGGGGGTGGGGGTTCCCTTTATGGCATAAGCACATTCAGGGAGAGCTGAAAACTGAGGGTAGAGCAAAAACAGTGGGGGGGGTGGGTAATCCTATAGTCCCCTAATCCCCATCCTAATCACAAGACAATTCCAGAGGAAATTGGAGTCTGTGGTACACTGACGATTAGCAAAACAAACACAAAATTTAAATTTGGCTCAGTGCCTGACTAGATTGAAGTCAGTACCCCACACTAATGGCCTGAAAGAATAAGAGTGCTTGCCTCCAGGTATAAATATTATTTACTTGAGTTTCTACTGTTTTGTACATGATGCCCAGCATGTAGTAAATAATTATGGGATGCCCAAAGAACCAAGGAGGAAAAAACGTAGCCATTGTCAAGAGATGTAGTAACCAAAAGAACCAAACTCAGAGATGACCCTGATGTTGGAACTATCAGACGGGACTTTACCATAATTTTATTCATAATCATCAAAAAGCAAAACAACAACAAACATATCCACCAACTGATGAATAGATGAACTAATTATGGATCTCATATAATGAAAGATATTCGACAGTACAAAGGAAAGAACTTCTGATATATGCCACCATATGGGGGAAGAGCAAATGCGCTTGTCAAAATTCCTAGACTGTCACATAGAAAGTGTGAATTTTACAATATGCACACTTTACCTAATAAAAAAAACTGAATTTGAAAATAAAATCAGGGGGAAAATGCAGACTGCTTGCAAGGAATCCTGGCTCTATAGTTTATTAGCTGAACAACCTGATCAACTTACTTAGCTTTTCTCTGCTTGCATTCCTGCATCTATGAAATAGGAGCAATGTTAAAGACAGTATACTTCCCTCATAGAGCAGTTGTAGAGGGTTAAGATATGTAACATTGATAGAACAAATTACAACATAAATATTTGGTATTATTTTTAATTTTCTAACCTCGCTTCCCACCAATGTTATGCATTAGCTTTGAACCAGCCATTCTGAGCTATTCTAATCCATTCTGCTGTTTCATACCATATGTCTTTGTACCTGCTGCTTTATCTGCCTGCACTGACCTTTTGTATCTTATCCATAACTACCAGCAGTAGGAAACTTCTCATCCTTAAAAATGGAGTTTCTATGTCTTATTTGTAGGCCTCCATTTTCCACTCCTATCCAGGTGAAGGAGATTGATCCCTGCCCCCTTTACGTCTATGCGCCTAATGAGTTCATAGCATGACATATGATAAATGGCCAATAAATATTTGAATGAATGAATGGATAAAGGAATCTATTATGGTTCACTTCATTGTGGCTACTTGATAGCACTGAAGAAAAAATGCTCTTGGTTGATAACTATTAAAATACCGAGACTAAAGGAGCATCACAGAGAGAAGTTACCTGGCATACCAGAGCATGTAAAGTCAATCCGAACAATAGGACATGCTGTACTTAGAATCCAGAATCTGCAAGAGGCAGGGCGGTCCAGAAAAGGTAAATGATGGATTAGTGATCATGTAAGTGTCAGGTGTCATAGCAGGTGGAAAGAAAGACCTGTAACAGACAACTAGTGATAAATGATTAACTAGAATTTAGGATCTCAGAATCAGGCTGAAAAAAGGCTTTGTGGGAGTCTGTTTCCATAGGCCTGCTGATAACTCAGGCCCCCAACCTTATTAGTTTTATTGACTTGGCCTAAATTAGGTTTGGACAACTTAAGGCTGGACAGCCTGATATGTCTTTTTCTTGGAAAATTCTGGTTGGCTCTTATCATGAATTTATAGAGTGCCCAGAACTGCTTTCACCTTTGTTTCATACTCTGGGTGTGACTTTGTTTTATATTTCTAAACCCTTGCAGGAGGCTTAAGGAGGTTATCAGCGGTACTGTAGCCAGTGATAGGACCTCTGAGGACGCCGCACAATACAACGATGCAGGTGCAAAACTGCAGAATTGTGAGAAGATGATGTAGTTAAAGAGGCAGAGAACTTTAGGAGCCGAGTATTCACAACATTGGTGAATCTGAAAACATGAAATAGAGTATGTTAGTTCATATGCTCTCAGCAATTAATAAAACCCAGAAACAACTCTCAGAGGGTGTTTGTCACCCCCAGCGGTATTTCTGCTGAGGACATGGCAAGAAAAGCCTTTGCTGGGATGAAGAAAGCAGCTTCGTTGAAACTCCCAAACATATCAAAATTGTGGTTCTTTCTACCATTATTTGGTGCTTTTCTCTCAAAGAAACTCTAGTCCACAATAATTTGGAATTATGTTTTTATCCTTAAGAGTCATTCCCTAACAACAAGCAGTTATTAGGGTGCCAGACCATTTTAGGCCAGTATTTTGCAGATACCCTCATCTGGATGAGCCCTTTGACTCTCTGCTATACACTAGAGTTCAAAAGAGTCTTCTCTCCCAAATGAAGTATTTGGACAGGTAGAATATGTATTCAGGAATTAAGGTAAATGCCTATCTTTAAAATTTTTATAAATACAGATATATATGTATATATAAATTGTGGTCCAAACTTTTGCTATTTGATCTCAGGAATTAAATCTATTTAGAAAGCAAAAAATACTTGTATACATTATCACTTTGGGCTAATTTCTTGTGTAGACTAATATGTAACTTTTGTTTATCCTTTAAAGTACAAAATATTTATTCATCAACTCTTTAAGAATTAAAGATGAGTGAGCTTTTTTTTCTGTCAGCGTTGAGCTCATAGTCTAAGGTAAGAGAGGTTGACTGCCCTGTTGAAGGGCAAGTGACAATATTACATAGTAATATACGTTTAGAGCTAAGCCATCAAGATGTCATAAAGTGACCCTGATTTTAAACTAAGTTTATCTCCCAATAAGGTTTTTCTTGTCCCAGGTAAATTCAGTCATATATCAATATGTCTGGAGCTATGAGCTATTAGCTACTAGAAGTTTAACAAAGAAAGAAATATGTCCAAAACAGTTTTGGTTACACAGGTCATAGCATTTGCAGAAATTTTCCTGGAATGGAATACTTATAATATGAGCAATTTTTTGTATATAAAATTTACTTCTAAAGAATTAAATAGAATAAGGAGTTATTAAGTTCCAGGTAATGATATGCATGCTAAAGTGTCATGTCTGCAGCTAACTTTGAAATGTATCCAAAAATAAGATGTATTATTGGATATATAGGGGCATGTATGTGGTAAATCCAGTAGAGCAAAATATTAACTGTAGAATCTCAATGGCAGAATGTTACTGCATGTTTAAGTTTTTAATAATAACATCTGGGGGGGAAATAGCCAAATCACGATGGGATCTAAGAAGAGCTATAATAAGATACAGCTCAGTAAAATATAGTATATAGTCTGAAGTCAGATACCAGATTGACAAAAAAAAAAGAATTATTGTAGCTATAAGATGAATGTGAAAATCAGATTCTAAGATGAAATCTGGGTTTAAAACCAACAAAAGTCGACCAAAAAACAAAGACTAGAGTTCATGGGAACACTCATGGACAGATGATACTGTTGTTCTTTGTTCCTTTTTTCCCCCCTTAGACCCTGCCCCTGAGAGCATGTTTTTGTCAAATCTGAATGCCAGGTCTTCTTTTTTTTTTTTTTTTTTTTTAAAGATTTTATTTATTTATTTGACAGAGAGAGATTACAAGTAGGCAGAGAGAGAGGAGGAAGCAGGCTCCCCGCTGAGCAGAGAGCCCGATGTGGGCCTCGATCCCAGGACCCTGAGATCATGACCTGAGCCGAAAGCAGAGGCTTTAACCCACTGAGCCACCCAGGCGCCCTGAATGCCAGGTCTTCTAAACCTAGTATCTCGTAAGCATACTTGAACAGAATTTACCTAATTAACATATATTTTCTGATTGTATATAACGCATTAAAACAGGCAATCATGCTTCATGATAAGTTCCAATTGGATAAAACTCAAAATCACACTCTATCCTTAAAAGAAATCATTTCAATTGGTTAATAAGTGCTCACAATAAGCAGTTTTCTGTGATTACCAAAAAAAAAAAGTTCTGATTGGGAAAATATGCTTACTACAGCAACCTCTGGGTCGCAGTTACATTAATTGTCCTTCATTTTTCATCTGACAATACACAAAATTGTTAGATTTCTATACTTTGTATGTGGTCACATGTCCTGCTCTAAACAGTCACATGACTTGGGTCATAGCACAGATAAACAAAGGCAAAAATAGGACCCATGCTGAAAAATTGGCAGAATTACTCTCCGTAAGTCCCTACTAGCTATGAAAAAACTCTATCATGTTTGGGATTTAGTACAATGTTGGTTTCCTGAGGATAAATCCACAGTACATTCATTTCTTTATCCCCATTCCGTGCCTGCTATAGAGTTGATTTCAGTAAATGTGGTTTAATATATGACTGATATATATAAGCAAATAGAAAGTGAAAACATTTAAAAGGAGAAGAATCCAAGTTGAGAGAAGAACAGTGCTAAGATTAATAAATATGTTTGGTAATAGAAATAAAAGAAAAGTTATGAGATATGAGTAAAACGTGAAAAATAGCAATGGTAAGACAGGAAAAGAGATGCTTAAAACTGAACAAAGTTTAACTTATTTCTAGAACTAATGTTAAAGATTTAAAAGACTTATATTCAATTCTGTCATGCTATTACTACTTTTTTCCTCCCCAAATGCTGTTACCTACTGCTGCCTCCCAACATCACACTGAACTGAACAAAGAAATGAGCAAAAATTTAAGATAATTATCTGCAGGAGCAGCAAAAACTAGAAAGGTTTCTTGAAAAGGCCTGAAAATGTGATTAATTTCTGGGAGATAGGAGGCTTGTCAGCCTTATAAGATAAGAATGTTGTGCTGTCAGCTCATTATGCAGCTTAAGCAAAAGCTGTTCAGTGAAAAAGTGGACAGTTTTCACTCAGTAAGTATGTGTGTTAGTCCAGGCCCTGTGAGAAGCAAGCTTGGAGGGAAAATGGGACAGGATCCAAGGGAGGCTAGGAGAGCCACTAGATCATGATTCAAATCTGACCCTGAGTGAAGGACAGAGGAAGGAGAAAAGCAAGGCTGGGTGGAAATATCACTTACTGAAGGTCATAGGAAAGTTCAGCCAAAGTTACTGCCAGAAACATCCTGCTTCTCCCAGGAACAGGCCTGCCTTTGAATCCCTGCCATGGTCATTGGCAAGAGCAGCCTGTGGGAAGTGTGACTTCCATTAAAATGTGGCCGCGGAGTCAAAGCACAGCAGCTGGAGATCTCACGGAGCTCTGCCCCCTGCAGTCCCAGCCCTGAGAAGAGCATCCTCATGGCCGCCATAGAGCACCCTTTGTTCCACTCCGCACAGACACAAGGGAGAGCTCCTCCACGGTTCCTGTGGGCCTGTCTTCCTGAGGGAAATTTTTTTAATAACTTCAAAAGTTTGAATTTTGAATAGGGAGGTTTATAAGCAGGCCTACAGATTGCCGTGGTCTCTGCAGTTGATCTCAAATCCACCACTGTTACTCATCCTTTCCCTCCTCCACTATTTGTTTCAAATTCCCCTCATCCCTTAGCTATCACTTTGGCAGGTCCTGGTGTTCCATGGTGGTATGAGTCAAATCTTCATTTCTGAGGGCCGTGAGCTCTTGACAATTAACCCCCAGGCTAGAGTTGCTGCACACATCCATCCACTGTTCCAGTGGGTCAACAGAGCACTAAGAGATATCCAAGTGGATTGCCTTAGTTCCACATTAGTTTTTACTGACTCCACTTGTCAGAGTAGTCCTACCTCCTCCTGGGATCAGCATCAATTTCCTATGCTGATAAGGTGACTCTTTTCCTTGCCTGCTGGCTCCTGGCAACAAGGAGTCCCACATGACATGGCAGCAGCCACTGTCACTACCTCAATGGTATTCACAGTACATACTTGCCCTGGCGAAGCCTCTTAAAGGCACAGCAACTTCTCAGCCAGAATCCATTGCTTCTTGCTAGACGGGACAACAATTTCTGTTACCATAACAAGTATTACTTCTGTGATATGTTTCTAACTTTCTCTTTTAAATTTGAATCTTATGCCATAAAATCACTTACCAATGACTGTATCTGTTCCCTCCTCCCAATGCATACTCAGATTGTTGGAAGAAGTAAACAAAATAATGCATGTAAAAGATTAATACAGTTCTTGACACAAAGCAGGATTAAATAAATATTGAACTTAATCCAAATCTTTCCCACTGATACACTATAGTACATTTATAAAGAACAACTTACTTAATATTGCATTGTAGCCCTGTTTTTCATTGAACACATAATAATTGATGGCCAATCTGTTACGCACAGCACTTGGCACGGGCATGAATAAGATGGTGTTGACTTTAAGACATTTGGAGTTGAGCCCGATGCTCTCATGTTCCTCTTTTATACGCAAGCTATAAAAATGTCATGGTGGCTCACGTCTTACACAAATAACTTAGCCCTGGCTGCTTAACAAAACATTAAAATGTCCTCGAACATTTAAACATATTATTATTGAAATGATGACATTTGTTTTTTTTCCAGGGGAAATTATAAAAAAATGCATTATCTCAGTCACTTTCACGTATTACTTGCAGTTTAGTAAGTAGCACAGGTTTCAATTAGTTTATAATGGGTGTACGTAGTTGAAATATGCATCTACATATTACTCATATTTGGGATATTTAGTAAAGCAAACAAGTACTCATCTTCCTGACATGTTCTGTACAAACCAGGGATTTTTTACTTGGCTTCAGTGACTGGTTAAAACTTTTTTACTTTATGTCTTCTGTGGTTTACACTGTCTGGTATTAATTAGCAAGAAGAATTCATTAAGAAATAGTGAGCCTGGGTGGCTCAGTGGGTTAAAGCCTCTGCTTTTGGCTCAGGTCATGATCTCAGGGTCCTGGGATCGAGGCAATTCTTTCATTTAGCTCGCATTGCTACAGGCTCTTTGCATCTAGTTCCTTTCTTCCTTTAGTTCTTTAGTATTCTTAATTCCTGACTCTTTGGACATTGTTTTTCAGTATTCATGTCAGGGAATAGAAATCATTCAATGGGGCACCTGGGTGGCTCAGTGGGTTAAGCCTCTGCCTTCAGCTCAGGTCATGATCTCAGGATCCTCGGATTGGGCTCTCTGCTCAGCAGGGAGCCTGCTTCCTCCTCTCCCTGCCTCTCTGCCTAGTAACTTGTAATCTCTTTCTCACTGTGTCAAATAAATATATAAAAATCTTTAAAAAAAATAATAAAAAATAAAAAAATAAAAAAAATAAAAGAAATAGTGAATCGTACATCTCCGTGAAATATCAGTACCATTAGTAACACCAAATTTTCATTCCCCAGAGGGGGGGACATTATATTCCTTCTGTGGTCTCTTCTTTTGTCCTGTCACAATATCTTGACTATTTTGCTCCGAATAATGTTTCTACCATGGTGTTCTGTACAATCACAGTAAAAGCTCTACACTTATCAAAAATATCAGCTTTGTAAGCAGTGTTTAATTTACTGAAAAAAATAGACTATTTGAGCAATGAAAAATTTCCTTTAAACAATAAAATACCAGCTGAAGAAAAAATAACAAGTATATTAAATCTTTACAGTGAACAAGCGAGACAAGCAAAAAGAGTCAGAGGAACGAAGATAAAAGGATAGGCAAGAGACCAAACAATGAGAAAATCAAGAACATAATTATCATGAGATATACAATGTTGGGGATATTTTCAAAGAATTTTTAATCCATGTTAGAGTTTGATCTTAGCATATAAATAGCAAGTTTTAAAAATGGAATTCTAAACCATTTGCTCAATTATCGTTTGGGGTTTTGAAGGGATGAAATTCTGAGATTGTTCTTACAGACTAAACCATGGAAGGGCCAACACAAAAGAATTTTAAAGATTTATTCCAAAGTATTTTCAAACTTTTTTGTCACTTTTGCAGTGTATATTTTCATTATCTTTACTACCAACAATAATCCTCTCTAGTCTTCCAGAAATATCAGAAGAATAAATTCCTTTTATTTTGTCCATTATTATTTTCAAGACAGAAAAACACAACTCCTAATTTCCTGATCATAAATAAGAGACTGATTTATTTCATACTATAATGCATTGGGGCCACCTTTAGGGACAGAGGCAAAGAGGGCAGGTTTTATGTGAAGCCTAAGATGAGAAGTTTACAAAATCTTACTAAAAGTATATATTTCCCATGCTGGCTGGCCAAAGGACCTAGAATTCCCGATAGAGTCATTGTTAAAGTTAAGTTAATGATTCCGGAAGTGTTCAGTAATAATGCAAATGTTTCACCAACAGTGAAAATATTAATCTATTATCATTAATTTAAAAAATCATAAGTAGCTAGCTGCCACTTCTTAAATTAGGGGAAATTACTGTAAAGACATCTAGAAAAAGGCTGAAAGAAGGCAAAAAGAATGAATCATGTCTGGTGTGGACTCAGGACACTGAAGTTGTAAGATAAACCTCTGAGACCACACAAGTGTTACAGATTAGTGTTCAGTATTGTCATCTGGCACTCAGTAGGATGTGCTACTCCATTTTATGCTCCCACCCCCCTATCACAGGGGCTGTATGGCTAAAAACTACATTTCCCAGATACCCCTGTAATGAGTTTTCTGGATGAGATTAGTTTCTCTCACGGAGGTGCACCCATTGGAGTTTGGAATGTAGAAGAGGTGGGAGCCATTCTTCATTTAGTGGAGCAGGCCGATAACCAGGACGCAGCAGACATTCTGTGTTAGAGCAGCCCCTCAGTCCACACTGGCGAACTAAGTGTGAGTGAGCGACTGTTGTGAGGTTGGTAGTAGTATAGCACCTTCCTGACCACTGGGTGGCAGTAGTATCTCTTGACCTCTAACTTCTCCAGCACAATTTTGGGTTTTTTGTTTTGTTTTAAGATTGTATTTATTTATTTGAGAGAAAGAGAGAGAGAGAGAGATCACAGAGGGAGAGGGAGAAGCAGACTCGTCACTGAGCAGGGAGCCCGAGGCGGGACTCGATCCCAGCACCCTGGGATCATGACCTGAGCTGAAGGCAGATCATAACTGACTGAGCCACTCAGGGGCCCCTCCAGCACAATTTTGTAAGCACCTTACTTCTGCTATTGAATCCTTTTCTGCTTAAAAACATTGAATGATTTCTTTTTTTTTTTTAAAGATTTTATTTATTTATTTGACACAGAGAGAGAGATTACAAGTAGGCAGAGAGGCAGGCAGAGAGAGAGGAGGAAGCAGGCTCCCCGCCAAGCAGGAAGCCCAACGCGGGCCTTGATCCCAGGACCCTGAGATCGTGACCTGAGCCGAAGGCAGAGGCTTAACCCACTGAGCCACCCAGGTGCCCCATTGAATGATTTCTATTCCCTGACATGAATACTGAAAAACAATGTCCAAAGAGTCAGGAATTAAGAATACTAAAGAACTAAAGGAAGAAAGGAACTAGATGCAAAGAGCCTGTAGCAATGCGAGCTAAATGAAAGAATTGCCTCGAGCAGGGAATTTATGTGTGCCACTTAATAGGAAAGTAGCCAATCCCCATGGAATACAATGGACACAGGGAGGAGCGCGAGAGGGCAGTTGCAAGTACAAGGAGTTTGGTAAAGACAGACCGCCATAGATCTAGATCTGAAATGTTACCTAAGGGCAGTAGACTGAGGTGGAACAGAGCAGTAAGCTTGGTATTATAGAGGGTAACTCACTCTCTCCATACGAAGCTCCTAACCTGCTTATATAATTTGCTAAATTTTAGAAAATTTGGTGTTGGTATGATTTTTTGTTCAGGTAAGTCTTACTTGACAATTCAACATTTTATGGCACAAACTGATAGCAGTGGCAAGATTATCTATCATGCTTACAAATAATGAGTTTTTTATTAAGAAAAGAAAGAGGGAAGAAAACTTGATGAGAATTGAGGCCCTAGATTGATTCCTGAACATCCTTGGAAAGATTCTAGGGACAAGTCTTTCCTGCAGGCTTTGAAAAAAACAGACTTAGTCCTAGGGGAATCAACTAAGTGAATAGACAGAGAACTTTAAGCTGCTCTTGGCATCATTGATGAAAACTCAGTCTCCAACAAGAAAATTGGAATAGAAAGGAATCAAGCCATTTTTTTTTCAACTGCTGGGAGCCTTTTCATGTTCCTGTGGTTATGGAACCATAGGATATTATATTCATTCACAAAGTAATTTGAGTATGATAATTGATCAACATAAAAAGCATAGAAGTACTCAAGACCCATGGCCAGATGTCCAGGACATCTAGAAGGTAGTCTGTTAAAAAGCTGGGACACTTCATGGAGAATTTTCACAAAGCCTTGATGAATCCCTGCTACATAGATCCTCAGAATTAATGGCTAGGGGATCCCATCACTAATTCTAGATAGTGCTGAATTAAAGGGATTATTTGGATTGGCCACATGTCCTAGTAGTGTCTGCACGTATTTGTAAGCAGTCTCATCAAGATGTCAAGACAATTAACCTGATGCCATGGGTAAAGAAGAAATTTGGCTGACTTACCCTGAGAGCATAATCCCATACAGTCCCATTCTTTCTTTGACTAGAACCCTCCTTTTGAAGCATAGTAATATGTGGTATAGATGTTCTTAGTTTAGTTGTATGATGATCAAAAAAAGATATCTAATGTGAGAGATATTAATGTGAGTAACTCACCATGACAGAAACTGTGAAGAGGAGTTCTCCAATTCCATGTACCTTATGTAACCATGTTCTTGGATGCCAAGAAATTATTCAGGTGATGGATCTGATTTACTAGACCAAGTACCATTCGTGGTAGTAAATAATGAGAAAATCTGTGCTACCCAAAAGAAGGGTGGTATTAAGTAGGTTGGGGCGAGGATCAAAAAAAAGGAAAAAAAGGGAACAATATCCATCCAACTTTACTGGGTGGGCTTTATAGAAGACGGTTGAAGAGTGGAAATAAAAGGGGGGAAACTGACAGGATCCTTACCAGAGAATTCATAATGCACTGTCAACATTTGGGAGCTACAAGAGCATCTTCAAAGCTAGTCTTGATCTTTGTGTTGGGTTTGACCAGCAAACCCTGAGACAGCGAATGACAAGATTACTCCAGACACCTTAGGAAGAGAAAGGAGAGGCCTGAGAACCAAATGCTCTAGTCAAGCTTTGTCTCCACTTTTATTGGGATCTTATCAATACACCAAGCGCAAGCACAAAACAAGGAGGCACAGAGTTCATCAAGTATGTGACCACCACAGGTGCCTGTTTTTCTTCAAAATTTAAACATTTACTCTGTAGATGAGAACCTTGAGCCACAGTAAGAATCTGACAGCTTTCAGCCAAGAAACTTCAAAGGAGGCGTAGTGTTCTGGGCAGTCCTCCTTTGCTTTTCAGTTAGTCCCATTCAGGGAGGCATATACAAGTCAGACTTTGTCTATCCAAGCACTGTGGGTTCCCCCACCTTTGCAACTCAAAAAGGCCCTTTTAGATTCATTTCATGGGGCACCAGGGTGGCTCAGTGGGTTAAAGCCTCTGCCTTCAGCTCAGGTCATGATCTCAGGGTCGTGGGATCGAGTTCCGCATCGGGCTCTCTGCTTAGCGGGGAGCCTGCTTCCTCCTCTCCCTCTGCCTGTCTCTCTGCCTACTCGTGATCTCTCTCTCTCTCTCTCTGTCAAATAAATAAATAAATAAAATCTAGGTTCATTTCATATATCACAGCTTGAGTAAAGTCAGATGTGCCTATTCTGTAATCAAATAAGATTTAACAGAGTCTACCCATCACCAGGTTTTAATTGGACGTACTCGATGGAACTTTGGTGTTGCTCGAGCCCTTCTTAGTCATGAATATCGGGCACTGTGGAGCTCTGAGAGGACAGCGAAAGACTGTTGCTTTGAATAAAAAAATGTTCGAAACTAGAGTGCCGGTTCCCATTAACTCCTTTGTAAACAGTCGCATCTAACCTACAAGCTAAACAGTCTGTTCATGGAGACAGATGGACTAGCAAGGGTTAAATAAAGAATTTCCCTTTGGATGAGATTCTGAGAAGAAAAAAGCTAAAAGATTCATAAATGCCTATGTCCCAGGCATTACCTCTCAAATTTTACTGAGGGGTAAGATGCTCAGTTGATTTTTTAAAAAAATATGTCATCTGGAGTATATGGCAGAAATCAAATACTGCTCTACCTCGGACACTGCTGGACTTCCAAATTTGAAACCACCCTGATGCAGATGTTTTCATGTCCTTTATAAAGGAACATAGCTAGCTTGCTGCTGGGTCCAACCACAGGAGAACATTTGATAACTCTGAGATTAAAACTATTTATGGTGGGGTGCCTGGGTGGCTCAGTGGGTTAAAGTCACTGCCTTCGGCTCAGGTCATGATCCCAGGGTCCTGGGATCGAGGCCCACATCGGGCTCTCTGCTCAGCAGGGAGCCTGCTTCCTCCTCTCTCCTCTCTCTCTGCCTGCCTCTCTGCCTACTTGTAATCTCTCTCTCTGTGTCAAATGAATAAATTAAAAAAAAAATCTTTAAAAAAAAACTATTTATGGTGTCTTGGATAGCATCAGAGACACAATATAGAGACAAAGAGAACAGAGCCCATTATAAAATACAAATGGTGTGTTTGAGGACATGCAACATGGCTGATGTTCAAGGGAGTTCCTCAATTCCTCTGCCTAAGCAGGTTGCTTCACGGCCAGTGATAGAACCCACTGAGGATCCAGCTGGATCCTCATCACTCCATGGTATGGATACTACGATTCTCTTCCAACCAAGATGAAGGAGGCTACTTGGCTAACTGACAGGAGTTCCTCAATTAAAATTTATTTTGTCTGTGTTCGTCACATCAAATGGCATAGGAGTTACCTAAGCAAATCAAGATGGACCAAATGATGACATATTCCCTTTTGTATCTCCTGAAATCACCAAGATGGCAAAAGACTGTTTTTGATATCAGGAGGAAATAAATCATTTTAAAATGGCTCCAGGAAATATTCCCTGAGGACAAAAATCTAAACATAGTTAGTAAGTGGATTATGTCAGGCCCTCATGGTAACCCCAGGGGTCTATGAATTCATATTAAACAGAATTGACACCTGCAGTCAATGTGCCACCCAACTGCTCAGTGTTGTCTGCAGGAATTGTCTCAGCAGTAAAGAGCTGCCTCACTGACACTGACACACTTCCCAGGGAGGCCCATCCACAGTGATGACCAACATTGGTATATGGATGCCCTGCCATTTCAATACAGTGCAGGACAGTTCTGACAATCCATTTAAGCTCCAGTGCTCTCTGTGTGGTTGGCTAAAGCTCTTATTACAAGTATCACAGCTTGACTTCTTTCTTTCCCCAAACTTGTTTCTTCCCCTGCCTTCCACAAGTATTGATTCTAAGGATACTTCCTAAAAAAACCATGAACGGTAAACTGGATCTCAGAGTCAGTTTCCCATAGGATGCTTCCTATGACTATTGGTACCAGAAGTGGGGCTTTAGAGTAGGATCAATTATCAACCATATCCAGGCTGACAATAAGGGCCTCATCACTAATCGTAGTTGGAGAACTGATTAATAGTAGCAGCAGCCTAATTGATAAAATTTTCATCTATGGTGAAATCCCCATACTTCAGTAGGGAATTCACTAGCCGGCATCTATCAGGTATTAGACACACAGAAAATTATAATTATAAGGAATTATATGAATGTTGTCTAGCTCAGTGAACATTCTCAAAAAAAGAGTGAAAAGCTTAGGGTGATTAACATGCAACTTTAAAACCATGTATGAGGGGCGCCTGGGTGGCTCAGTGGGTTAAGCCTCTGCCTTCGACTCAGGTCATGATCTCAGGGTCCTGGGATTGAGCCCCGCATCCGGCTCTCTGCTCGGTGGAGAGCCTGCTTCCCCTACTCCCTCTGCCTGCCTCTCTGCCTACTTGTGATCTCTCTCTCTGTCAAATAAATAAATAAAATATTTAAAAATAAATAAATAAAATAAAAATAAAACCATGTATGAAAGCCTGAAGACCTCCTTGGAAGACCTCCTTGGTTGCACACAAACATGTTCTCATCTCCTGCAGTAGGAAAGGAAAAGCTGAGGGTCAGGCCCACCATCCCCAGCTTCCCTTAGCCTACAGAAGTGGCCCATCCCTCCCTATTCAGACATGACACTTCCTTCTAGCCCAGCCCTTCCCCACTTAGTATCTGTTCATATCTCCCTTCCTAAACACCAGGCCTACTGCAAAAGATCAAGTCACAGCAAAACCAGGTGGAAGATGCTGGGCCTGATAAGAGAGGAAGGGTCTATACTCCAGCATGTAGGAGTAGGAACTGGGGAAGTACACATGGGAGTAGGTTCTGAGTATGTTTGATCAAGGGGATAGAAAACAAGATTCAATAAGGAGAGTTTATCAATTTCGGTCCACCCTTCTGAAATACAGCATTTAACACTCTGACAACAACCCCAAAGAGATGGTAAAACTCCATAATAGGATAGTTCTTAGGTATGGAAGAAAATCTAGACCTTGCTAAGTGAGGTTGAGATATCAGAATTGCAGAGAAAATGAGGTAGGAAGGGATTAAATGACAAAAGAAAGTGTGTTTGCTATGGTAGATATACTGTGTTAGATATGCTAGTAGATACGCTAGAAAAATCACCAAACAATTATATTCTACTGGAAAGCTCAGGGGATATACCGTCATTTACCAAGACTTTATTGCTGTCCTGATGAGAGGAAACCAGCATCACTAAAAAGTTCAGTGGGGGGTTCTCCTTTCTAGGTCAGGGTGGATTATTGGAGAAGCTGTCGCAGAAGTAGGCTCTCTAATAACAAAGGCAGTGATAGCTCACTAAAACAATAGAAGCCAACAGGATCCAATTATCATGATGAGAGGCAAGGTTGGAATAACAAATAAGGAGATCTGACTTACAGAAAGTTATGGAGATAATTAATAGAATGTGGTGTTTCTAGGGACAAAGTAGATGGACAACTATTCAATTCTATTTAATTTATGTCATCAGAATGGACCAGGAATAAATTATTAGAAGGCTGATGGACCCAATAAAATATCATGATCCCTTGACTTAAGTAAGTTCTCTGACCTGGAAGTCATTGAAGGAGACTCTAGGTCCCAAATGGGTCTCCTGTGCCACTCAGTAGTCACTTCCCAAGTCCCTGCATGGGTAATTTGGGTAACCATATTTAGTAGTGAACCTCTCTTCCACAAAGAGTCCTTGGCTTGAAGAGTATGAGTTCTCACAGTGAGGAAGGCCAAGCAAGTGACACTTTAATACCTACATACCCGTAAACCAATGGAGTGACTCAAAAACAATATTGCATCCTGATGGGATGGTAGAAATGAGTACCACTGTTAAGGAGCTAAAGCAGGGGTTGGCAAACTGACCCACAGGCTAAAACCCTCCTGCCATCTGCTTTTGTAAGTAAAGATTTATTATAAATACATCAGTTTATTTATATTTATGGCTGCTTTCACATGACAACAGTGGAGTTGAGTAGTTGCAACAGAGATCATATGACTCACAAGGGCTAAAATACTGGTACTACTATGCCTTTGAATTTGTAGTAGTCCTACTACTACCCTTCTACATCTATCTGATTTCCACAGTCTCTTAAATTAAATTAAGATATGATGGGGATTGCTACTCTTATACCCATTAGGTTAGAGGTTGGCAAATTTTTCTGAAAAGGACATAGAGTAAATTTCAGTAATTATCAAAGATGTAGTATCCTTTGCTAGAGCAGGTTAACATGACTTGTGACATGCAGCCATTGATTTGGCAAATGCACTCAAGAGATCTAGATCATCTGAACATTCCATAGACCATCATATCAAGCCGTCACATACATGACATCATTCTAATCAGGCCACCCGAGCACATGAAAGGCCTTGGTAAGACACTTGTGCTTCTACAGGAATGATATAAACCCTATGAAGATGTAGAGGTCCATCACAAGAGTAGAACTTCTAGTGGATCAGCAGTTAGCGACAAGCTCAGATATCTTATCTAAGGCATAGGTCAAATTATTGAATCTTGTCTCTCTCAGACCTATGACACTGTCATGACATTGTCTATGAAGACCTATGACAATGCCTGGAAACCTCCTTGGGTTTTATGGGTAGCATATTCTATACTGGTAAACGGTGCTCCATCCCATATCCAGGTGATACAAAAAGACGTCAGCTTTAAATGGAGCCTAGTGTAGAGAAGGTCTCTGTAGCAAATCAAGGCTACCCTTTGCACAATACACCCAGAAAACCCTAAGGACATGCAATAGGAAAATATACAGCAAGAGGAATTTATATTAAAGCCCAGGGGAAAATCACTGTTCAGACCACTGGGTTTCTCAAACCTCATGCCATCTGCAGGGGAAAATTATAAACCTTTGAAAAGCAACTTGTGTTCTATTGTGCCATAGAAAAGTTTTGGCATGGTTGATGTTATAGACCTCTCTGTGGGTAAGCACTACTACTGAATCAAATTGTCCTAACAGGGAAAATTGTAGATGTTAACATGGGTAATATATGGAAGCTATAAAGATTATGTCAAGTGGTAAGAGGGCACATAATGGATCGAAGCTCCAGTAAATAACCTGATAACATATTCCCCTAAGAACAAGAAATTTCTACAGGAAATCCCAGAGCTAGAGAATAATCTCAGCTATCTGTCAGATTGCATCCTGATGAATGGTCAGTTCTGGGAGAAATCACCTGATCTATTTTCTCCAGAGAAGAAAAATTAGATTCATGCTTATTTTCCTGGATGTGACTCATGACTCCACCTGGGGAAAAAATGTAATGTAGTGCCCCCAGTGACTCAACTGACCAATATCCAGTTAGAACTGCCAGGTGTAGCTACTATTTAGCTTACTATATAGGTCTGTATTTACTACTTGGTTCTTGTCAGGTATCAGAGAGAGGAATTGCCTTTGAATTGAATGAAGCATGGGTTGATGAAGAGCTAAGCATCTGCATGCTGGGTGTCAGTTAATCAAGATGCAGCACACTGATAAAAGAGTTGTCTAGGAATGATGAGACACAGGTTGTTGTCATCTGACAAGCATGCCAGAACTTGCTTTGTTACTTCACTATATCAAAGGTGAATGTAGATTGAATGACTGTAAGGAAAGTAGAAATAGAGTCAGGATATCCTTGAGGGGAATAGGAAATAGAGATGATATAGTCATGTATCATAGAACTATGCTTTGTGAAACACCTGATATTTGGGTGGTTATTGTGTACCCAGATTGTATCCGCACCACAAATTCCCAATAGCAGCAATACATATAGTGGCCTAATCATCACTCGCCCCACATAGACTGACATAACATGGTAATGTCAGAAAGAGAGCACCAATTACCAGGTCTGTCAAAATTATCCTTCCTGGAAGGTCAATGGTGATGAAAAAGATTTGCTAATCCAAATAGATATACTAGAAAGATCTGCATTCAGGAAGTTGACAGTAAATATGGGAGGAAAATGAAGTGATTCATGAGTGGATGAGAAGTGTCACCAAGTTAATGGAACACCATACCATCATTGGTCAAGGACTCATTCCATCCCAGTATTTCAGTTATCTGTTACTACGCAATAAACCACACCAAACAGAGTGACTTAATTTATTATCTCTAATATTTCTGTGGGCTGACAGAGCTCAGCTGTAAAGTCCTCATCTGAGGACTCTGAGATCTCAATCACTTGGTGGCTGAGGATGATGTCTCTGGAAGCCTCTTCTGGGCCAGATGAAAAGATAACTTCTCACTGTCATGGCTGGCACCTCATCTGGGATGGATAAAACAGATAGGAGCTACCTGGGGGGTCTCTTTCCACAGGACATCTACACATAGCAAATTTGTCATAGCGTGATGGTATTAAGACAGACTTCATACAAAAGGCCTACTTGCCCTAAAATGAGCATTTTAAGTAGATACTGCAAGTCTTACCAACTCAGAAAGTCCTCAGAAGTCTCAGTGTTACTTCCGTCACATTCTATTGGTCAAGAGTGAGTCACTGGCACCAGAGTTGGATAAATGAAGATTCCACACTGTGTTTCCTGGAAGTCTGGAACCTGGAAGTCTTTTTCCATAATACATTCATACTGTATCAGATGTTATTTTAATCCCTCTGCCACAGCCATGTGGTTTTTTATTTATACTAATAGAATTAAATAAAAATCAGAATAATATAGATGACAATCTTCAGAATAGAAAATAGTCTGAAAGACTGATTTGAAGGCTCCAATAATCTATGAAAATTACAAATGAATGTGCACTTAGAAAAATTGTTTACACTGTTACATCAATACACATAAAGAGGTTTAAATCACTTTTGATGATGGAAAACTAGTCAGAGAGTATCAAGTGGGGATATGGTCATGACTAACACATTTTGTAGTGAAAATTCCAACTTCCTACTTAATGCTTCACATGCTGTAATCATTGGGATAATCACAGGTTTATACATTTGTAAAATGTGCAAAAAGTGTAAAAAACATGTAAAAACCTGAAAAAATTGTATAAGGCATTTTTAAATGATTCTTGAAAAGTATGAGACAAGAAGAAACTGCTACACGTCAGGATGAATTGGGAAGCACAAAAAGGAAGCACAAAAGTTCTGAAACTCACTCTTTCTCCTCAGAGATACCTGAGGTCCTGTGTTCTCAACAGAGGCAGAGCAAAATTGGTTCTTGCAGACAAAACTCAACATTTTTATGTATAAAGCACAAATGTACATCAAATAATAAACGTACACAGTGTATCTATGGCATAAAAATTTCATGGAGGTACAATTATGGTAAAACTGTCTAAAAAGGTTTCATGGAGGAGTGATAATGAGAAAAAGATCACAGAACCATGCCCATGCAATTTTGACTTGGCCAGATAACTTTGTGGTATGGTAATTTTAACAATATTAATTCTTCCAATCCATGAACTTATAGGTATCTTTCCATTTCTTTGTGTCTTCAATTTTTTTCATTAATGTCTTACAGTTTTCAGTGTATAAGTCTTTTACCTGTTGGGTTAAATTTATTCCTAGGTATTTTATTATTTTTGATACTATCATAAATGGGATTATTTTCTTTATTTTTCAAATAGTTCCTTGTTAGTGAATAGAAATACAGCTGATTTGTATATATTGATTTTTTATCCTGCAACTTTACTGAGTTCATTTATTAGTTCTAACAGGTTTTTTTTTTTGTTGTTGTTGTTGTTGTTTTTTTTGGTGGAGCCTTTAGGGTTTTTTATGGATAGGATCTTGTCATCCACAAACATAAAATTTACTTTTTCTCCTTTTAATTGCCCTAACTGGGACTACTAATACTATGTTGAATAAGAATGAGAGTGGACACCTTTCCCTTGCTCCTGATCAGAGGAAACAATTTCAACTTTACACTATTAAGCACAATGCTAACTGGGAGGTTTGTCACGTGTCCTTGCATCCTAGGTATGAATCCCACTTGATCATGGTGTAGAATCCTTTTAGTATATTGTTGAATTCAGTTTGCTGATATGTTGAGGATTTTTGCATTTATGTTCTTCAGGGATGTTGGCCTGTAGTTCTGTCTCTGGGAATATCCTTATCTGACTTTGATATCAAGGGATTGTAGGCCTCATAAAAGGAATTTGGAAGTGGTCTTTCTTTTTCAAATTTTTGGAAGAGTTTGGAAGGAATTGACATTAATTCTTCTTTAAATGTTTGGTAGACTTCACCAGTAATGCCATCTAGTAGTGGAATAGGAAGGATTTAATGTGATCAGCAAGTGGATCTGAGTAGTGCAGGGAGAAGATTGTAACATATGCTAGTGGTGCCATTGGTACCCTGTCCAAATACTCCATAAGAAGAGGAGTACCTACTCTCTAGCTGTTATGAATGTTGGCTGATAACAACTGATACCTACTCCCCTGTTTTTAGATTTTCCCACAACCAAGTGGAAGCCAATTTGACTAAGAGGCTATGTGCCACCCCTTGCATCCCCTAGGGGTACAACTTGACCAAAGTCTCAATTAGGAATTCCACCTTACTCTGGTTCGGCTAAATCTATGGTGCATTTCTCCTAAAACTTCACTGTGCAAACAGTGTAGGGACACTCAGACCAGTTTTTTATCATCTACCATATCCTGCTTCCCTGACTCGCTCTCTTGAGAGTATTCACAATAAGTACATGTGTAAGAATCCCTTTATCAAGTTTTGCTGAACCTGACCTACAAGTCTTGGAAAACAAATTAACCTAAAAGGAGTCCTAAGTAAATGGGAAACCAAAGAGTAGAGCAAATGCAAACTGACAGTAAGCAAATTTTCTTGGTTTAACCATTTTCCATGGGTTTTCTCTAAAAGGATTAGAGCCGGTACCACCAGACATATATACAAAAATTATGTACAAAAACTAGTGAAGAAATAAATGAATTGAAAACACAGAAATGAACCACTATAAAAGTAACATAAATACTTTAGTTATATTAAATAATGCATGTATCAGAATGCTGTTGAGAAATCTTATCAGAGCAATGCCTTATAATCTCCTGCTATTACACAGAGATAATAATAATTTCCGTGGGTCATTGGATTAAACCCCTCAATTAAGTCCTAGTCAAGCCTCTGCTCTCACCTGTTTACACCCTACAAAAGGACTGCCCCTCAATTCTTCACCACACGTCTTCAATAAACATACTCTAACAAATATTTAGAAAATATTTTTAACCTGGTTTTTATAAATCTATTCTTTGAACTATGAATTTTGCAATTGATTTTAGGAAGTTGTGATGGTTACCTTTGTATGTCAACTTGGCTGGGCCATAGTACCCAATTATTCAGTTAAACACCAAATGAGATGTTTTTGTGGAAGTATATTGTAGATAAGATTTGCAATTTATTATAAATAAAGGAGAATATCCTCAATAATCTGGGTGGGCCTGATCCAATCAGTTGAAGGGCCCTAATTGCAAAAGTAAGGTTTCCGTGAGGAAGAAAAAATTCTGTCTCAGGACTGCAGCATTAATTTCCACTTGAAAATTCTAGCCTATGAGATAGACTTACAGTTTTTGGACTTTATAACCCCATATTAATATAAACCAAATGCTTAAAATAAATCTCTTTATATATATATTGGTTCTGTTTCCACAGATTTAATACTACTGGCTCTGTTTCTTAGAGACACCTGACTGATATATAACTTAATTTTTTATGTCTAATAATATTTGGCCTAGAAGCAACTAATATTACCTCTCTCATTATTCCAATAAGAACTGACTCAGAACACACCTATAAATACTTGTCTGACAATCATCAATTAGTCAGGCAAAAGATACAAAGAGAAGCTAATCTTTGTTTTTGGATATGTGGTTCACATATGTGTCCCGTTGATATGTGTATCATTGATTATATACAATCTGGAACATTCCCTCCGGTTCTCCTGTGTTTAGTACTTATCCCTAGGTTTTCCTATTCCTCCAGAAGCTAATTATAATCTGTATTTTATCTTACTCCACGAAAGTCACATATCTTCCTTCCAGACACAAGAATTTCTTATTTACTGGACACAACCCAATATGTGTCTCATGCCATTGCCTGATCAATAACACTGGGTCTGGCACTTTATGATCCACCCTTCCATGATCTTCCTAATGGCCTTCCATGACTTGGTTCTTACACTATGTCACAATTAATTAGCTGCACATTGAATAAAAGGCTAATACTTTCAACCAGTTCTTTTTCAACATTGTTTCTGGTATTTATGGATTATAGTATTCTATACAATTAAAAGATCTATTTGATTTATAGTCTTTATATAAGGTATTCTAAGGTTACCAATTTTCCAATTATTATAATGAACTAAAATTATACATTATGGTAACACTACCAGTTAGTCTTTTAATTTAATAGATTGAATTTAGATTCAGGAAGCCCTCAATTTAAAATGTGTTGGAGATGCCATTGTTTACCTCATTGATTATAAGACAGTAGGAGTGTGGTTCCATCTGATACAATGTCAGGTGTCGGATAATTTGCTATGTTATTGTAATTGAATTAATATAATGAATCATTAGATTCTATAACCAAGATACAAGACTGGAGCATGAACAACACTCCAGAGTCCTGGCTTCATTCCCAGCTCAGTCAATATCTATTACGAATAAATAATCTCACCTGCCTATTTCATTTTCTCCATCTATAAATCAGAAATGTTTAGAGTTACCAAGGTAAGCCCTCAGAGCAAGTTGTAAAGATTAAGGAGGTAATGGTTGTAAAGCTGTTTGCATATCCTTAATCATAAGTTGTTACGCAAGGGTTATAATTATGTAGTTACTACTTAAGTAAACAAATAAAATCATATTTGATCTTGAAATAACTGAGCAGATAGAATGGCTGATGCCATGCAGACACACACAATGGCTAACTTTTCAGTTGCATATTTCCAAGGTATATGTGAAAGACATATATTATAAAAGGCAATGATTGCCATAGGCTAGTTCAAAGGTGAAATTGAGAGTAAATTTATCATTTGAAAGTTCAAGGTCTTTATCCAATGTAAGAAAGTCGTTGTGTGACCTAAGCCAAAATCAAAGACAGACTAGAGCACTTGTCTGTAGGACTAATGCTTTAAAATGTCTACCAATAGTCCTGTAACAATTTCGCTTCTCTCAGAAAATGTGTCCTCAGTTCTGTGAAAAATGTCAACAAGTCTTCAAACCACTATCTTTAACATTCAGATTCCCAAATATAAAATCCCTGACTTCTTTTGCATCATGTCTTGGATCAGAATATCTCTTTCAATTCTATTTTTTTCTTTTCCAAAACTAATTTAATTGGATCATTTTTAGTCACGGGGTGAGGGGTCATTTGATCAACATACATAAAGTTTTAAAGTTTAAAAAAAAAGCATAGCCTTTAAAAAGTATTAGAAGGGAAGAAATCTTTGGGAAGGAATTTGTGAAAAATATTATACTAATTGTATTAAAAGATTTAGACAAAATAAACACTGATGAGAGCATTTTTTCATAACAGTGAAAAATTTCAATAAACTGAAATAGGTGACAAAAGAGTACAAACGAATTATGTTTTGTCCACATAAAGAATTACTGTGCGGCTCTTAATTTGTTGATTTTGTATAAGTTAATACTACAAAAATGTTTAAATATGTTGCTATGTAAAAAATACAAGATACAAAATGGTAACACAGGATATTCTATAATTTTTTAAAAAATACTTAGGAAAAAGAAGTGAAAAAATATACCAAAATGGTAGTGAAATTATAAAGGATTTTTATTTTATGCATGTTTAGACTTTTCTAAATTTTATTTTTCAAACATTCTGTATTTTCTGAAGAAAGTCCATCAATTTGTGATGTGTGAATTTTAATAAAAAATTCTGCTTTACTCTATCATGCCATTTTCACAATCAATTTATATATATTCACTTGATATAATGTCTTTGTACTTAACACTTAAAGAATCTCTCACTTCTATGCCTCAGAAAGTGTAGGTGTTTTCTTAAATCATCAAAATTAAAATTGAACTTAAAAATGAGCTACCCATGACATTCCCTATTCCTAACAACTTATAAACTAATTACATTATTCTTGAAATATGTTATTGACCTCTTACTATATGCCACTTGCTATATATCAGAATTAAATTCTCTCTCCAGATTTTTCCTTGTCTTCAATTTAAAATAACTTTGAGAATTTCTTGTGGTATTCTTTATAATTTGTTCTAAAATATGTTTTTAATCTGCAATGGTAGATAGTTTGATTGGCTTTCTCAACCTTTATTTTACCCACTTCTATTTTAAGAGGTTGGGAAGCTAAAAGTTACATTTCCCAAACTTACAAGTACCTCAAATTCTGTTAGATGCACCAGTCTCTAATTTCCTTGTGTTTAGACACGCCTTGTGAGGGTGATCCCAACCTCTGACCCAGACTGGTACAACTGGTGGTAGCATCACACAGGATCAATAGCTCCCTTCTGGATCATTTTTGTGTTACTCTGGGAGTCATTTCAAGACCTGTCTAGAAACTGCTAGTTTACCGCATCTAATTTTGCAAAGCATTTAAACCCTTGTATTAAATAATATCTTATTTACATATATAGAGCAGTTTCTATTTCCAACATGAAACCCTCCCTGAATATTTTCCTTCGCTATTTTACCCATCATACTCACTAACATATGTAACAACAAAAAATGAAAACAAAACAAAAATCAAAAACTCTCTTATAGAAAAAATATCTCTCCCTCTTCATGGGTAAAGATCTTTTCTTTCTTTATTAAAGTGTCTACTTCAGAAATACTTTTCAGTCCCTAATTAAATATGTAATTTCATAGGTTATATATAATATATAATATAATTATACTTTATATAATATAAATATATTAAATGCATAATGTAATTGTATATAATGTGCATTATATATAATTAGTATATATTTTATGTCTAATTTATAATTCCATTTATATGAAATGCCCAGAATTCACAAATCCATAGAGACAGAAAGCACATTAGTGTTGCCTGAATTATAGACTGAAAACACACACACACACACACACACACACGGAGAGAAAGAACACAATCTCCTGTAGCATGAATATAGTAGTCCTTTAGGCACAAAGCTTCATTCAAACAGTTTCATAATTCAAATTTCAGCCCTATGATATATCAGGATTTAATCCCACTGAAAAACTCTTCGGTCTTCCTCTGGCCTTTCAAAATTTATGGTTGCCAAATTGTCTACTAAATATTTGAGCATCAGTAAATGCAGCTGGACATAAAGTAAATGTCAGCAAGGTACAAGAGGATATTTTAAGCACACATTAATAATACTCCTAAAAAGTCAAAGGTCCTTAAACACATAAGGAACATAGCTTGTAGAAAATTAATAACCAAGTTAAGTACAGGTTTAGACCAACAAATCATGAGTTTTTTCAAATAAAATATTTTTCTTTCTTAATTTTTATGTCTGTAAATATTTTGATAAACAATAAATCTTAATTTCCACCACTCCATTAGTTAACTCTCAATTCATTACTTAGAAGAGAATACTTATATAAATTTTGACCTATGAAAATATTGTATGATGTGGTTTGAACATTCAGAAATTATGAATTGTTTATATACAATTTAGTTTCAAGTCAAATTAAAAAATGGAAGTCAAACTGTAAAAGCCAACAATGTAAACATCAACTAGTAGAATTGACATCAACACATAAAATAGTAATCCCAGAATAAAAATAATATTTTATATGTCTATTGCTTAAATTCAAAAGTAAAATTTATCATTGACTGTTGATTCATTTCCAATTTAAATATTAGCTGGTGTTTAAGAACTCCAACATCTATGATGCTTCTTTCTAGAAATTATTACTAATCTCTTTCCAAAAGTAAATTTCACCCATATAATGACTTAATTAAAGAAATATAAATTTCATTACTCCTATATTATTGTTTGGCTGTCTGATTGCAAACCCAGAGTAACAAACTAACTTAAGAAAAAAAAATGGCTAAGATCAGTGAATATATGGAATCCAAGAATAAACCGTGGACTTAAAACCCACTTGATAAGAAGATACAAGCCTTCTATCTTCAAGGCATGCTTAGACCACCTGTCATAGTCTCCCAGCTTATACTACCTCCCAAAGGTCTTCCTCTTTCTACCCATCCCCCACTATCATCCACTCTGTCATTCATACAGCAACCAATGTCATAAATGAAATGGAATCATGTCCCTACTTTCTTCAAAATCTTCCAGAGGCTTTCTACCTCATTCAAGTAAAAGTCAGAATCTTTACCATAGCCTATAAGACCTATATAGTCATCTCTCTACGCTATAAGACCTATATAGTCATTTTCTACTCACCTGCAACTATATAATTATCCTTGTTGTTTCTAGAAGTTATGCAGTCTTAAGACCATTATGGACACTGCTTCTTCTTGCCAGAGTGTTTTTGCCCAGAAAGTTTGTTACATTAGTTATCTATTGCTTGGTAGCATATTGTCCCATAAAGTAGTGACTTAAAGAAACAAATGTTTATTATCTCACATTATCTCTGTGGATCAGGAATTGAGAAGTCACTTCATTAGGTGATTCTGGTTCAGGCCTCTCCTGTGGTTGCAATTCAAGACGTTGGCCAGTACTGCAGTTATCTTCTGCTTTAACGGAACTGGACTTACTTATGAGGTTGATCACATCCCTGGCAAGGTGACTCTGAGGGAGGCCTTAGTGTTTTCTGACACAAGCCTCTCTCCCGAGTGCCTTGACTGTCCTCAACCCAACAGCTGAATTCTTCAGAATGAGTGATACATAGAGTGAAGTAAAATCCACATTGCTGTTTATGACTCAACCTGGGATATCCCAATGATAGCTTCCACCACACACTATTGGTCACACAGACCAGTTCTGAATCAGTGTAGGTCATTAGAACATGGGTATCCACTAACACAGTGTGTAAATACTAGCTGGTGAGGATCATCTAGGGGCTCCCTAAGGAGGCTAGCTACCATACTTACTAATTTCTTCCAGGGTTCTGTTCAAATGTCTCCTGACTAGAAAGTCTCATCAGGTTATATAAAATGACTCTTCCAGTTACTCTTCCCTTTCTTCATATCTTTTCTTTCATTTTTATTCAGACCTCTTCCCAGCTGTGTCTGCTTATTGTCAGAATCTCCCCCACTAAAAGATAAGTTTCATCCATACAGGGATTTTATTTTCTTTTTCTTTTTTAAGATTTTATTTATTTATTTGAGAGAGAGAGAGAGAGAGCACATGCGCAAGATGGGCGAGGGACAGAAGGAGAAGCAGACTACTTGCTGAGCAGGAAACCCAATGGAAGGCTCCATCCTGGGACTTTGGGGTCATGGCCTGAGCCAAAGAAAGATGCTTAACTGACTGAGCCACCCAGGCACCCCAGGACTTTATTTTCTTCATAGCTCTATCTGTCTTCAGTTCCTGGGATGATGCCTGACATACAGTCAATGCCCAAAGATTTTTTTTAAGATTTTATTTATTCGAGAGGGAGGGAGAGAGGATAAGTAGGCAGAGGGGCAGAGGGAGAGGGAGAAACAGATTCACTGCTGAGCAGGGAGCCTGATGCAGGGCTTGATCCCAGGATCCTGGGATCATGACCTGAGCAGAAGGTGGACATTTAACCGACTGAGCCACCCAGGCATTCCCCAAAGATATTTGTTGAAGAATGTTGTTACTAATTTTACTTATATTCAGGCTCTCCAAGAAGAGGATAAAGGATAAGGCAAGAAAATGAAAAGATCTTTACTCGTGATGACATGTGCTCTATAGTACACACTCCATATCATCAGTTTTAGGATGTTCAAAAGGCAGAGGTTACAAATTAGTAAAATCACTGTTTACCTAAAAGCTTATAATGTATATTTAAATTTCCACTAAACCTAAAGAACAAAAAAGCAAAAAAATTAAGAATCATAACATAATTTTAATTACATAAGTCCTATATTAATACATTCTATTTGTCAAAATTAAAATATTCCAAAAAATTATTTTGGATAAAGTTTGTGTTTCCATTGTTTCTTTCCCTCAATCCCTGAGTTCTTCACTGTGGTAACCTTGTCATCAGGTTAGAGATATAAATCTCAGGCAGTACACTTGAGTATACAAAAAAAAAAAAAGATCTCATTTTGTTTTATTATTAAATTTCTATTTTGCACAACTATCTACCAAGTGGAAAAAAACTATTTTTTAAGCCTAAATACTTGGAAGTGGTCATGGTATACATACTTTTTCAAATGAGCTTTCTTTCATTTGATGTTGTCTTATAAAACTTTTTTTGCTTATCTACCATTCCACTTCCATTGTCATAAACTTAATCTCAACTTAATTTTTTTTTTCTCCACTGGGTAGAGAACATTAGGGCTAGGCAATTAAATATTATAATTTTTTTCAGATTTATTGAGGTACAATTGACAAATAAAAGTATAAGATATTTAAGTACACATTGTGATGATTTGATATACATGTACATTGTGAGAGAAGTCCTCCCAGGATGGGTGAATTTGCAGTCACGTTTTCCTCAATCCCCTTGTTCTAGGGTAATATGCAAACCAGGTGGATGGACTGGTGTTAGGAGGAAAAAACTGTTCATCTAATGCCAAGGGACAACTAGGATGCATATGTTTCATAACAGTCATCTTTCTATGAAGTTTTCTTCTGAGAAATTCTTACCTGTCAGCTGTTCTCTGGTCATCTGTTCTCTGGTTATTGGTCCACACTAATATCCACTACACTGTCCTCTTCTCATACAGTCTATGCATGTTTCCATGCCATCTTAGGTCTAAAAGGAGGACTTTTCATGGTGGTTTGGTTCATAGGCAGCCCTTTTGCTCTACCCAGCTTATGGAATCTACATCTAGTCTTGGGAAGCTGGAAAAACATGCTTGGAACCATCACATAAACATCTTCACCAGAAGCCCCGGCTTCGACAGCCAGAAACAGATGTTACTCTTTCAGAAATTCAGTCTAATGGCCTTTGTGGCTATCCAGATATAACCAAAATTATTTTAAATATTTCAAAGTAGTCTTTCAATGTCGTTATTAATTGTGTTACTGAAATAGTCCAACTCATCTTCATCAATCTTTTCAAAGGTTTATGACCATTGACTTAAGTTGTTCTAATTCCAGTCTAAGGGTTTAAATCAGTATTTGGTAAAGAAATATCTTTCACATGGATTCTTTACAATTCTGGAAGCTCCCCTAGTGACCTAACATCCATTCTCTCCAGTCAAGTTACTGGTTTCTTTTCAGTATTTTTTTCTGTGTATTTATACTTGTATATCTATAGAAAATATATATAGGATTATTCTATGGGGGAACCTCAAGGAAGACATTAGTGTCAACAGTGTCACTATACACATCATATGTCAATTTTCATTGTGTTGCTCTGCAATATGTCTAGGAGAACTTTACAGCATGGTTTACTGGATCGAATAATGTCCCCACCCAAATTCATATTAAACTGGAACCTGTGAATGTGACCTTAATTGGAAATAAGACATTTACATATGTGTAATCAACTTAAAACTGGACCAAGGTGGACCTGAAATCGAAAGACTATGATCCTATTAAAAGAGAAAAATTGGGGCACGGGAGACACATACACACACACACACACACACACACACACACACACACACACACACACACACAGGGAAAACAGCTATACAAAGACAGAGTCGGGAAGTGGAAAAATCCATCTACAAACCAAGGATGCCAAGGATTCCCAACAACCACCAGAAGCTAAAAAGAGGCATGGAAGTATTTTCTAGAGCCTTCAGAGGAAGGATGGCCCTGGTGACATTTTGATTTGGAGCTTCTAAGACTTTAGAACTGTGAGAGAGTAAGTTTCTGTCCTTTTAAGCCACTTGGTTTGCTGTATTTTATTTGAGCAGCCTTAGGAAATGAACACCCACAATAGTTATGATTAAAAACTGCTCTAGGAACTAGACTGTTTCAGTAAAAATTTTGACTCTGGTTATTATTAGCCATGATCTTGGTTGAGTTATTTAGCCTTTCTTCCCTTCACTTTCTACACCTGTAAAATTGGAATAATCTCAACCTCACAGGGATGTTGTAAGAATTACATATGTTATATTGTTTAAAGAGCTTATGATAGAGTCTCATCAATGGAAAGCACTGAAAATTGTTAGTTATTACATACAGTTGACTCTTGAACAACACAGGTTTGAACAGCACAGGTCCACTTAAATGTGGATTTTTTTTTTTTGTACATAAGGCACAGTACGATAAATGTATTTTCTCTTTCTTATTATTTTCTTAATAACATTTTTTCTCTAGCTTACTTTGTTGTAAGAATACAGTATATAATGCATATAACATACAAAATATGTGTTAATGGACTTTATGTTATTAGTAGGACTTCTGATCAACAGTAGGATATCAGTAGTTAAGTTTTAGGGGAATCGAAAGTTATACATAGATTTTTGATTGTGCGGCAGGGTAGGAGGTTCGCACCTCCAACCCCTGCATCTTTCAAGAATGAACTGTACCTTAGAAGCACCTGAGTGAGTTAAGTAGCCAGCTCTTAATTTTGGCTCAGGTCATGATCTCAGGTTCTGGGGTTAAGCCCTGTGTTGAGTTTCACACTCAGAGGGGAGTCTGTTTGAGGATTCTCCTTCTCTCTCCCTCTGCTCCTCCCTCAGCTCTCTCTCCCTCTCTCTCTCAAATAAATAAATATCTTTAAAAAAGAATTAAATGTACCTTACTATCTTAAATACTATAGCTATTCCAATTTACTTGATATCCTATGATTAAGAGATAGAACTTGTCTCAATTTTCCCTGTTAAAATCACTAAATAAAAAAATCCATATGGATGGCATGTATGTTTGTTGTGTTTCGTAAAAAGTAAAACTGTGGGCTCTTAGGAAATGCAAAATTAAACTTTATTTTTTTTAAAGATTTTCCTATTTATTTATTTGAGAGAGAGAGAGAAAGAGAGCATGAGAGGGGAGAAGGTCAGAGGGAGAAGCAGACTCCCCATGGAGCTGGGAGCCCGAGGTGAGACTCAATCCAGGGACTTTGGAATCATGACCTGAGCAGAAGGCAGTCGCTTAACCAACTGAGCTACCCAGGTGCCCCGCAAAATTAAACTTTAAAAAGTATTTCCCTTCAAGGTGGTTGAACAAATTCATACCCACCCAGAGTAAGAGTTCCTCTTTCTGCACAGTAGACCAGTACTTGGTATTACAAAACTTCCTTATCTTTGCCAATCAAAAGGATGAAAAATGGTATCATTATTATTTTATAATGAATTTTACCTAATTCTGTTCTGTGATTTGCTCATTAGTCCATTTTTCTACCATTTTTTCACATCTATTAGAAATTCTATATCTATAATTGGGTACTATTCCCTTCCTAGTCCCTTCCTATATTAAAATATGTTATCCCTACCTACCTATCATTTGTCTTTTCACCTATTCTACAATGACCTCTGTCATATTCTTTTATTTCAGGTGTAGTCAAGTGCATTAATCTTCTTTATATTTTTATATATTTTTTATTGGAGGCAACATTTCCTAATATTGCCTTCTGATTATTTATCAATAAGCCACTTTTACCTGCTACTCTTATACACCTATTTTATCATCTAAATCTCTACATATAAAAGTTTCTGCTTTTAGTCTTTATTTTTTGTCTTTATTTATTGTGTTACATTGAATATTTGTTTATTTCTCTTATGAAAGCATTCTGTTTTATTTATTATAACTTTATAATATATTTGAATATCTGCAAAGGGAAATTTTCCTCTTTACATTTCCTAACAAAATTTTTCTTGGTAGTTATGGATTTAAAGTTCTAAAAAAATAATGTATGTATATTTTATGATTGCATTGAAATGTGTAGCTTAGTTTTGCCTTTACAACATTAAATATTTCTACTCAAGTCCATAGTATAACTCTTAATGTATCTATTATCTTTCAATGTCCTCAAGTAAAGTTATAACATATCCTCCACTAAAGCCTTAAAATATGCAGGATCACAATAATGGTTTAATTCAATTGTCCTAGTAAAGTAAACTCAGAAAAGTCAACTGATATTTCTTAAATTGAAAATAAAGAAATAATTACTTGGGCTAGAGGTAAGAAGGCTAATTCCCAAGTAGAGGAA
This sequence comes from Ailurus styani, assembly GCA_002007465.1. Classification (NCBI taxonomy): domain Eukaryota; kingdom Metazoa; phylum Chordata; class Mammalia; order Carnivora; family Ailuridae; genus Ailurus; species Ailurus styani. The sequence goes on from LNAC01000160.1 coordinate 190,939, forward strand.
AGAAAACCAGGTTAACATGAGATTTCTTTACCATAAGTCATACCAGAAAAAAATAATGCAACATATTTATGATACACAGAGGAGAAAAATGGCAATCAAGGATTTTATATCTTTCCAATTTGACCTTCAAACATTAAGACCATAAGAAAGTTGCTATAAACATGTAAAAACATAAGTTTTACAACCAGCAGAAGTTACAAAGGTGAAATGAGAACCAAAGTCTAACTCAAATTCTGTGCACTTAACTAATACAGTATAGTGAAAAAAGTCAAAGTCAAAATTATTTAAACATTTGGAAATGACTAATGAGGTCACATCATGGGCTCATAGTAAGCCTACCAACATTGGCTATAATTCTAAGACTATAACCTTTAACCCTGGTACCCTTGTTGGCAGACACAAATGTACAAGTGGCTTCAAAAGGTAGCCTGGTATGTGGCTGGCTCAGCCAAAATCCATACACATAACTACAAATAATTCATGCAGCTCTCATCTTTTAATGAGATAATGGTGTTTTCTTGATCTATTAATATGTTCTTAACAATTGTTCAGATCCACTTGTTATGCTAATAAAATCTAAACTAGTCAAAGTAAGGTCTTTTTACACAGAAAGTTAACAAATCAGACTAACAGATTAAATTATATAATAAGATAAAATAATATATGAATAATTATACTTTTTCAGTAATGATTTTGGATAACAGCGAATTATGGAAGTAACAAGAATAATACAAATCCAAGTAAGATTGTTTCTAAATATGTTATAAACTTCCTGTCAGTTTATGCCTGTTTTATCTTTATAGCCTAAAGTCCCCAACACCATGCTTACACTGCAATTAAAAATGTTTGATAAATTTTAGGGCCCCTGGGTGGCTCAGTCAGTTAAGTGTCCAACTCTTGGTTTTGGGTCAGGTCATGATCTCAGGGTTGTGAGATTGAGCCCTGTGTTGGGCTCCAAGCTGGGGGTGGAGTCTCCTTGGGATTCTCTCTCTCCTCTCCCTCTCCCCCACCCTTAAAAAATGTTTAATAGATTTTAATTGAAAAGATGAAGGAAGGCAGATACTTTTAGTCTATAAAATCAATGTATCAAAAAAATTGAATTTCAGTAAACTAACAACAAAGAAAAAAACATAATTTTTGAAAAGTCCCTATTGACAATAACATCAAAAACTATAAGAGACCTGGGATTTTATTTAATAAAAATGTATAAGACTTTGTTAAATAAACTTATAAAACTTTACTTAAAAACCTTGAAGAAGACCTACAAAAATGGAGAACTGGGGCGCCTGGGTGGCTCAGTGGGTTAAAGCCTCTGCCTTCAGCTCAGGTCATGATCTCAGGGTCCTGGGATTGAGCCCCGCATCGAGCTCTCTGCTCGGTGGGGAGCCTGCTTCCTCCTCTCTCTCTTCCTGCCTCTCTGCCTACTTGTAATCTCTCTCTCTCTCTCTGTGTCAAATAAATAAATAAGATCTTTTTAAAAAAATGGAGAACTAGCTTATATTCATAGACTGGAAGGAAGATATTATATTTTAATGTTGTTAATTCCCTCCAAATTTCATTTCTAGGTGTCACTAGACATACAAACAGAGCTCTCCATGGAACCTGACAAAATAATGTTAAATTTCACATGTAAGAGTGAAAAGATAAGAATAAATTTGGAAAATAATAGTGGTATGGAAGATATTGGTCTCCTTATGCCAATGACAAGGCTAATTATAATCCTCTAATAATTTAAAATTGTGATACTTGCACAGCATTTGAGAAAACAATCAGTAAGGAAAGCCCAGGAAGAGACTCATTAGAAATTAGACTCTGTGATATGAGAATGATGGCATTTATCTTCCTACAATTCTGTCTCCAGGGTTGGTTTCTTCTAAGCCCTCTCTCTTTGGCTTATTGATGACTGTCTTCCTCCAGGGTTTTCACATGATCTTCCCTCTGCGTATGTCTATCTAATCTCTTGTTTAAGGACATGAGTAATCCTGGATTAGGGCTTACACATATGACCTCATGTTATCTTACTTACTTCTTTAAAAGTCCTATCTTCAAATAAGTTACATTCGAAGGTACTAGAAATATAACTTCAACATATAAATTTGTGGGGCCACAGTTCAACCCACAACTTGCTCTCTTAACTTTGGATTTCCCTAAATATTCCTAGAGACAGAATGAGTCTTGTAGCTTTTTCAGCTGTACTCCACTTCTTTTTTTTACTGGAGCCTATTGGTGTGAGGGCAAGGCGTGGAGGAAGAAGCGTTCCACAATCCTCTAATCAAGTTTCAGTCTTTTAAGTAAGTCTGTGTTTCTGGCTAGGACGATCACAAATGTTTCTTTTTGCATAGCTCCCTTCCCTTTTAGCAGGACTGGAAAGCTAGAGAGGGCTGGGATGAGAGGCATGCCCTTTTCTCATGGCTCCTGTTAAAAGAAGGCTCCAATAAAGTCATTTCCCCTGGTGAGTAGAGCTTTGTTACAGAGAAAACTGTGGGCGTATTTCACAATGGCTATGCTTCCTCTACCTCTGTCAGAACTAAAGGGATCTTCCTCTGCTCTTCACTGTAAATAACTGGTAAGATCTCAGGGGATTAATGCCCATTGAAATATGAAGACTTCCGCTAAGACTGGGGCTCCAGGAATGTCTTGCTATCACACTAATCCAGCTTCAAACAGTTTGTCAATATTACCATTTCCAAATTTCTGCCCATTTATAGCTTCAGCAGCCTCTTGTCAAAATAAGCAGATTCTAGCTGTGACTCTGGGGTTGCCTGCCTCTCCAGCTTTTGGGGTGATACCCTGTAACCTCAGTTCTTTGATGGGTCCAAGAAAAGTCAACTGCAGTATGTCTAGTTTTTTCTTGTTATAAAGACAGAACTGATGACTTTTAAACTCTTTACATGTTGAAACAGAAACCAAATCCCCCAATTAACTTTTTATTTATAATTTAGATGTCATTTCTCAGTCTTCATATTCCTTGATGCCTCTGAAGCATTTGTTAGGTGAGCATGTCTTCCTCCAGTGTCAGTCTAGAAGCTATTTCTAGACTATAATGAAATAAAGGGCTTGTGCCAGATATAAATCTACTATATCAGTAAGCACAAGTTTAGTTCAGCTTACATTTTTTTTTCCCCATAGTGAGACTTCCTTGTAGAGGCAGAGTGTTATCGCATCTTCTTGTACAAGTCCTTTGTCCCATCATGGACTGATCACCATCAATTTGCTGGGTGTTCACTTAAAGTATCACTACCTAACCTGATATCCAGGCATATATTTTCTACTACTTACCTACATTTTGGAAAATGTGCACTGTGCATTCCCAGTCCATATCTCTTTCTTGGTGTTCTTGTTCTCTGAGTCTGACATATAGGTTATCTCCCAAGAATACTGATACTGTTGCAATGCCAACACTCATTATTCTTTTGAACTCTCTGCTAAAATAATGCATTTTTAAAACCATTTAATTACCATAATAAACATTTTTCCTATAGTGGAATGGGAAATTCTTATCATTTTATCTGTAGAACTCAATGTAATATTAAAATTAAAAGTGTATGAGTGAATTTGTACAGTTTATCAACAATCAAAATATATGTTGAATTTAGATAATTTAAGACTCTGTATGAAATTTTAAGCTCATGGATCCATTAACATATTTATGAAGTATTATTGGTAAATATTATTAGTTAATTATCCTTCTTGCCTTTATAACCTAAGAATCTTATTATTACATGCTCCTAAAGTGGAATTATCAGTTTCAATATTCTAGAACATCCTTTTTATAATGACATTATATATTACTATAAACAATATAAGCAACCAAGTAAGTAAAGATATTCTAACCTTCCAAACTAAAAATGTCTGATAGAGTCTGGAATATTTCCCAGAAAGAATCCATTGAATGCAGGTTACCATGGTGATTAGCAGAAATGTGAAATGAAGTTCATTTCATGATAATTGCTACATATTTGCAGCTGAAGTGCATCTTTCAGTTTCAGTCTCAGACTTTGAGACCATAATAATAGCTCTGGAATCTGAATTGTATATTTAAACCTATAATATTGTGCAAGGACATCTCTAATTCTGTGGAGGTTCTTTTTTTGTGGTGACCAACATGGTAATTTTTTAAACCATATTCTTATTTATTGAGATTTCTATGTACAGTTAATTTAGATTATGTTTGATTGATTCTTAAAAAACAGAATTTATAATGTCCCCCAAATCAATTTAAAGATAAGAGGAAAGCATTTTATTTTAAAGTCATCCTCCTTTAGGAAGAAAGCTGAATTTATTTTTGAGGCAGCTGAATGCTCCTGCTTTGTAATTATTTCTGAAGAAGTTCATGGTCTAATGCCAACTTTTGTGAATTAATAATAAGTTTTGAAAACTGTTGCCAAAATCTGAGCTTTGGTACTTTGAATATCTTAACTCTTTGGGGTTAAGTTAAAATTTAAATAGAAAAATGCAACAAATTGCTAAAGGATCAGTATGTGTAATTACATGTAAATAAACCCAATCAATGATTCTTAATAACAGACACAAAATACCTATGTCAAATTTACTTCGTTGTATACTACTACTTCAAGTTTCCGTCATGCTTTGATTTTAAATTTTTTTCTTCATTCTTACAACAATCCTCTGAACAAAAATAATATTAAAAATAAAAATAATGAGGGGGTCCTGGAAGGCTCAGTCAGTTAAGGGTCCAGCTCTTGGTTTTGGCTCAGGTCATTATCTCAGGGTCTTGAGATAGAGCCCCACATGGGCTCTGCATTCAGTAGGATCTGCTTCTCTCCCTCTCCCTTTGCCCCTCCCCCTGTTTGTGCTCTCTCTCTCTCAAATAAATAAATAAATCTTCTAAAATATAATATTCATTGAGGACTTACTATGTCATGGACACTATTCTACATATTCTAACTCATTTTATCCTCACAATAATGTTAAGAAGTAAGTTATTATTAGTAGTATTATCTTCGTTTTGTGGATGATGAAACCAAGGCACAGAGGAATGAGGTAATTTGCCTGACCTCACACACTTAGTGTAGGGCAGAGCCAGAAATCAAATTCAGAGAGGCTGGCTCTCACATCCACCCCCTTAATCATTTAATGCTATACTGCTGATCTGAAGAATTTTTATCCTCAATTTATGGAACCAAAATTGGAGGCTTGAAGAAGCCAAGTACTGCCAATGTTACACAGTTATCAATTGGCAGAAGTGGAACTGAAGTCGGTTTTCTGATTTTAAATGTAGCCAGCACTCCATCACTGTTCATGGTCTCCTTGGGCTCGAATGTAAAATTAGTGTCCTTTTCTACCTGGCCAGCTGGGAAATAAAACAAGATTAGTTCAAACTGCTTCCCACAGTTACAGCCTTTAGATCAGAGTCCTCTATGTCTTATGTAGCATATCTGCCCTTGTCATATATTAAATACATATTGTAATATATAAAATGGGACATATTTATTATTTTTATTCCTGTCTCAGGAGACCAAAGGGAGCAGATTGCTCCGTAGTTATATATCATTGAAATATCAGTGATTATACATCAGGTTAGTTATGTATCACTGACATGTAAGGATTAAAACCCCAAATAAAAAAGTTTGCCATTGTTAACAGCTAGTTTACCACTTAGAATTTCTCTTTCTGAAAATTTTGGTTAAAAGAAAATGGCATGACTTTTTATTGTTGAGAAACCCACGGAGTCAGACTTTATCGGTTATAAGGAATTTTGGTCTGATTGCCATAGTTCTTTTAAAATTAAGGACAAAATAAAGGGAAGTATAGCCTCGAACAATTTCAGAGGTCTAAGAAATTAACGTTTTCATGTGATCATCAGAAGAGGGAGGAGGGAAAAATATTGAAATACCTAATTTGGTCTCTAATAAACACAGTAGGAATAACCTTATCCATGATTTGCTTCAAAAGTCCGGTTGTGTGTGTGTGTGTGTGTGTGTGTGTGTGTAAAATAGGAACAATTGAAATTTGATGTCTAAATTTTTTTTTTAAATTCCAAGGACAAACCAAAAATAAGCCTACACTTCTTCCCAATCTAGTAAAACATTCTGCTATAGAAAGATACAAAGTTGTTCTGACTGGGAAGAAAGCACTCATGAGGTAATTATGAACCAGAGGAACTCCAGGCTTGTGACTCTAGCAGACACAGCTAGTAGAAATACTTAAAATACTATCTAAGGAGAGAACATTCATGCTTAAAATTTTAGGTTTAAATCAATAAAAATCAGATAAACTAATATTTTTTGACTTTGCAACATATTCTGATATTAAAAGAACAGAACACAATTACAATAAGTTGGCTCACAAGTGCCCTATGAGGGGTGGCTTACCCAACATTCATTTAAGGATATCTGTTCACTCTTTGCTCAGGATTATTTCTGTATATATCTTAGAAGCATAATTATTTGGCCATATTTAAGAAGAAAATGAATGTCTTAGAACAAAATAACAAATGTCTTTTAACTGAAATATTTTCGTGAAGTTAAATTATAGCAACATGCATAATAGCAGTGAATTTTGATAACTCATATTAAATACTAAGGTTCAAAATCCTTAAACATCATTGGGAAATAATTGCAAATGGGAACTCCTTTTAGTACTTACATAATAAATACTTTACCTTTGAGAGTGCCGTGATTGTCTTATCATTAGGGAAGTAATAGGCTAGCCAGTTACTAAGTGTCAAAGTCTTTGAAACATTTTACAAATTAGCCCTAACTGATATATAAGGGTTAAAATTCCAAGATGTGCAGTTTGTCATTATTAACAACTAGTTTGCCACTTAGTGTGTGTGTGCGCGCACAGACACACACACATATACATACATATATATACACATATACATATATGTGTATATATATATGTATGTATATATTTTGGTTGTTTATGTCCATATAACCCTTACTAAGTATTGCANCGCACACACACACACACACACATATACATACATATATATACACATATACATATATGTGTATATATATGTATGTATATATTTTGGTTGTTTATGTCCATATAACCCTTACTAAGTATTGCAATTAGTTCAATTATGAGGATTCTTTATTTTTTTTATTTGCCCCAGGGGTACAGGTCTGTGAATCATCAGGCTTCACCTTTCACAGCATTCACCAAAGCACAAACCCTTCCCAATGTCCATAACCCATCCACACTANAGTCTGTGAATCATCAGGCTTCACCTTTCACAGCATTCACCAAAACACAAACCCTTCCCAATGTCAATAACCCATCCACACTATCCCTACCCTCCCACCCCCCAGTAACTCTCAGTTTTTTGTGTGAGATTAGGAGTCTATTATGGTTTGTCATGAGGATTCTTTATTTTTTTTTAAAGATTTAATTTATTTATTTGACACAGAGAGAGAGATTACAAGTAGGCAGAGAGGCAGGCAGAGAGACAGGGAGAGGAGGAAGCAGGCTCCCTGCTGAGCAGAGAGCCTGATGCGGGCCTCGATCCCAGGACGCTGAGATCATGACCTGAGCCAAAAGCAGAGGCTTTAACCCACTGAGCCACCCAGGCGCCCATGAGGATTCTTTAGAAAAGAATAATTCATATGAAAATGTTTCTGCTCTCAAATTGCCCATTTAGTCAGAATATATTGATTCCTTATGGTTTGGAAGTACAAAATACTTGACACTGTCTGAGAAAATATTACAGACTACTGTGACCCCTCAAACTTGCCAATGATATTTTAATATGTAATATTCCCTATAAAAACATTAAAATATAACTGAACTTGTTAAGGAGTGACTTCAAATGTTTAACTGATTGAATAATACAGGACAGAAATTATAAAGTTACTAGGTAAATTTCACTTCTAAAATGAAATATGTACTACTATATACCTAATTATATTATCAGTATAGCTGGATGAAGTTGATTTTTTTCACAGCACGAGAGTTATTGTTGATGTCACAGATACGAAAGTACAACAACTACGTCAGTTGTGGGAGGTCGCCAGGCTCACCCACAGCTATGTGAGTCATGCCCACACAACCATCCCATAAAGCTGTGATTCAGATTTGTGCTTCATCAAAATCACAAGGCAGTACATATCACAAGCCTACTATTCTATACACAGAAATAGAAACTCCAAGTGTTAACGGCAAATGCCAAATATATGTTAGCTATTGAGACTGCTTCAAAAGAAAAATAATATCTTTTCTGAGCATAAATAATTTAGTTGGTAGGAAGAATACTTTCATGAAACACTCAAACAACCTCCAAATTACTACAAAAATGTAGTATACATTAAATGGTTCTCTTTCTCCTCTAAGAGTTGTCTTAAAAATCACCTCTCTGTTAAATGTCTCTGATTTCGCTAAACAAATCTATCATGTCTCCTGCTCTGAATATGTTTACTAAGCATTTCTCAATATCTGCTTCATAATTTTTTCCTATTGTGTCTATCCTCAGCTAGAATTAGAGAATATCAAAAAACAGAGTAATATTGTCATATTCATCTTTCTATTTTCTAGCACATTGCCTGAAATATATAATTGTTGATCAAATTAATTCATTTACAGGAAGCTCTACTGAATGTGGATTATTGGTCACAAATAATTGTCCTGTCCCTATTTGGTCCAAGGAGGCACTTAATCAGGTGTTATCTGTGGACTCAGAGCATGAATAGTGGCATTTGAGTACATTAGACACAATACATCACACACTCTGGACACCGTGCCCACAGATACACCAAGTGAGGACAGGTAGAGGTATTATGATTGGGAAGGTATAGGTTGATGTGGCAGTGGAAAATTCCCTTCAAGAGGAGATGCTGACAGTTAATCTTTTTTTTTTTTTCTGGTTTCTCTCTAGATGAAAGATTTGCATGTTTACACTTTCACAAAAGACAAAGTACTGTGGCATATTTCACCATTCACTGTGGATTTATGTATTATATTTTATTTTCTGTCATGATTCAGACAGCTACATTTTTCCCCTTCTGTGAGTTCCATTTGTTAAGTTGTGATAGCAGGCAGCATCCTGATTCTCCCCCGTTGTGATCCACCCCCTCCACAGCTAGCTCCTGATTGCTAGGGAAGAGCCATGGTTTGGACCTTTGGGAGCACACAGGACAGACACTGCCTCTACTTCTGAGTCCCTGACCCCAGCTCCTTTATCACTAGAGATTTATTATCATGATTTAATGATGTCTTTCAGTTTTTTCAAAATAAAACTACTCATTAGAGAAGAATTCTCTGTATGAATGAATTGGTCGGATCACTTTCTTTCTAGATAGATAGAATCTTAGCACTTCCTCCAAGGACTTGCCATCAGAAGAGGGCATGAATGATGCTATTCAACCTTTCTCGTCCTCTTGTGCAATTTGGTTATTTTTAAAACATCATTAAGAAGAGGGATCCAGGGGCATCTGGGTGGTTCAGCTGGTTAAGCGTCTAACTCTTGATTTTGGCTCAGGTATGATCTCATGGTCCTGGGATCAAGCCCAACGTCAGGTGCCACAGTCAGCAGGGAGTCTGTGGGAGATTCTCCCCCCCACCCGCCCACTAAAATAAATAAATAAATAAATCTTTTTTATGAAAATAAAAGAAGAAGAAGAGGGGTTCATGCAATCCCTTTTTTGGTATAGTCTTCTTTTTTATTTACCACAGCAGGAAGCATAGGGTTACCACTAACTAAAAATATTCAATTACCTTTCATGAATTAATTAATTAATTATTGGTGCTTTCTCCTTCAAATGTCGAAGTATCTCCCCTCAAATTATTATTGTAACAGACTTGGAATTCTGAGATGATTTTTTGTCAAGAAAGTGCTTTCACTTTAAACTCCAGAATTTTGACGCTTCATTTACCAACTATTCAGAAATCATGCTGAGTTGGCACTTGCATGGCTGCCGAGATTCAGTGGCACCATTGTAGAACCACTTAGCTAATTTAGAGAGTTGTACAGTCTAATTCAACATGCTATTTAAACAATATAGAGGCTTTTCAGAAAAGGAAAATATGAAGATCTGTATTTGTGTCACACTAAATTATACTAAATATTGATATAATGCCACACAAACAGGAAGACTTTTGCTGTTTTTCTTGTAAACCCTCATGAGAGTCAGCATTATCTGTCATTTCTTTCTTTGAACTATTTTGAACGTATGTTCTTCTTGGCTATGAAATAATGGCTAACGAGCACTTTTTGGTTCCAGAAGTATTGAAATGTATTCTTTCTGTTTTGGGTTATTTTCAGAAATACTTTCTTAAAGCCTACATTTTCTTCAAGATTAGTAGTAATGAGAAAAAAAGGAATACATGGCCTACCAGCATGATTTTCATGTATGGTAGATATTTGGGTTAGGAAATCTGTCTCATACCACTGTAAACTTTTGAAAATACCTTTATATTTGGTCTCAAAAATATTTTATTAATTGTTGTTTATCTTATCATTCATATAGATTTCTGTCAGTCAAGAAGTTATATGTATGTATGTATGTATGTATATATATATTTGCCTTTTCAATGTCCAAAGTTGTATTGTCAAAGTGTTTTACATGGCCAATTAGCAAGAAGGATAATTTTTTAATGGAAGCAACATTTTAGTGAATTATATGTCTAATTATTAAAGATAAAAATGTTATTTCTGTTTATTACATTTAAAGTAGATAATGTCAGGGGCGCCTGGGTGACTCAGTCATTAAGCGTCTGCCTTCGGCTCAGGTCTTCCTGGAATCAAGCCCCGTGTCAGTCTCCCTGCTCAGCGGGAAGCCTGCTTCTCCCTCTCCCACTTCCCCTGCTTGTGTTCTCTCTCTCTCTCTTAAGTAAATAATAAAATCTTTAAAAAAAAATAAAGTAGATAATGTCAAATTCATTCATTCAATTCAGAAAAATATACTAAGTGACTACTATGCACTAGTAGGCACTGTTCTAGGTTTTAAGGAACCTGCAGTGAACAAGACATTAAAAAATTCCTACTTGTTCTTATAGTTTTAATGGGTGGGTAAAATAAAATAAAAATAAATAAGTAAAATGAGATAAATGGTTATCTTATAGAGAACAAATGTAGCAGAAAAAGGAATGGCAATTAATTCTATTTTTTTAAAAGATTTTATTTATTTATTTGACAGAGAGAGAGATCACAAGTAGGCTGAGAGGCAGGCAGAGGGAGAGGGAGAAGCAGGCTCCCCGCGGAGCACAGAGCCCAATGTGGGCCTCCTCGATCCCAGGACCCTGAGATCATGACCTGAGCTGAAGGCAGAGGCTTTAACCCACTGAGCCACCCAGGTGCCCGGCAATTAATTCTAAAATAAGCTAGAAAGAGTATACAGGTCAGATGTTAGTTAAAATATTTATGTATTTGTTGATATTCCATGTGGCTTTTTTTCAGAGGTTCTAAGTGACCTTGCTGAGATAGCACACAAGTCTCTTTATAAACTTCATAAATTCTGATGATGATCCTGAAACAGTTTCTTTTCTGTTTACGAGTCACCTTATTAATTAACTATGGAAACCGTTTAGGGTGTTGGCAGTGTGATTTTTCTGATCCTAAGGATGATGTTGCCAGGGAATGTGATAAAAATGACTTGACAGCCATTTGACTCGGGAGCTGGACATGGCACTCAGAGGGCCCTCCCCCATCCTTGGTCCTTGGAATGTGGGTCCTGCCTGCATTTCCCACTCCCAGAAGCTATCCCAAGGAGAGAGCCTTGAGATGGTGGTGGGGGGTTGAAAACCTGCACTGTATACCGGACTGAGCACAGTTACAACCTCTTTATAAGATTTAGAAGGACAGTGGGAAGATCCATTTCTCTTGCTATCACCCAAGACAAGCATCATATGTAAATTCCCTTTGCTAATATGAAAACTGCCGCCTACCAGCCTAGAATGGACTGCCTCTTTCTTTGGTCTCTCCTGCCTTCTGTGTATGGGGATGGCTTCATATTACGGGGTTAGAAACCTGCAGATGTTGCCATTAAAAAGATTGTGCATTTTGTTATTCAGCAAAATCAAGAAAATTTGTCAAGACTGGCTATGGGGACAGAAGAGGATGCATAAAACATTTTCTCTTCTAATATATAGAGGATAAAATCTGTTACTTGTTTAACCATTGGATCCCATCAAAGTAATCCTTTTCCATAAACAGTAAGATTAATCATAGGTTTCTTTTGCATATTGAAGCCAAGCTTATTAATGACAGAGTAACATTAGTGGGAAAGAAAGCACTGTTTTGAAATAGAAAATATTATGAGATGGTAAGAGATTTATAAGCTGGTAAGGTAATAATACCAATCTTAAAGATGAAAGAGCCAGAAAGATCAGTGCCATGTGTATAACAGCAAAATCACTGAGAACAAATGTCATTAAATCTTTGCAACAAGAAAAAAAAATTCTGAAAACATTAAAATGCTTGCTTAAGTTTTATTTGTAGTAAACAAAAGATTTAAATTTTAGTCTCATCCCTTTCTTTTAATGCTATTGACAGAGGGAAAATCTAAGAACTAAGCTCCATATAGAATTATTTCTCACTCTGACATAACAAGTTACAAGTTAATCACAAGTAATAGCAATTATAGTTGACATTTGTTGAAAGGATATGAGCTAGGGTGAGCTAGATATTTGATCCTTACAGAAAACTTGTAAGTATTGTTTTATTGATGAAGAAATTGAGGCTCAGGGAGATGGTTATGTCATCCAGGTCAGACAGGCAGTAAATGACAGAGATAGAAGTCAAGTACACATAGAGTCTACATTCCTAAACTGTACAAGTCTGACCCTTCCAAGTAATACCCTTGAATCAACTGTTAAAATAGAAAAAAATTGAAATTGAAAGATTAAGAGAGAAAACATATATATTGACAAGATGGACATAAGAATAAAAAATTTTTTGTAAGACCTTAATTATAGTGGAAAATGTTAGGGCTTAGAAATTGAAGGGTCACATCATGGCTATAATCAATCAATTACTCAACTATTTAAGTGTGCTCTAATTCTTTAGTAGTGGCAAAACTGTGCTAGTAATTAGAACAGATGAAAGAATACAAACATAAGACTAAAGTATACTAAAGTCTTGAAAGTTTACATGAAGAGTTCATGGATCATCCAAGATAAAATATCTAGTATATCTAGAAGGGAAAATGTTCATATGTACATTTTCAAGATAAAGCAGGGACAGACGAGTGAGGACAGAAATATGAGTCAGAGAAAGGTCATTAATGATACACTTCCCTACTTAGCAGACTATTAAAGGAAGGAAAGTGGTCACAGACAGTCCAGGAAAGGAAGCCATTGATATGCAGAGGAAAAAGCATGTGCTTAAAGGCATTCATTTATTTGTTCAATAATTATCTAGAAAGCATCAGCCATCTGCTCATTATTGTCCAAGAAGCTAGAGATACAGAACTAAACATAACATGAAGTACCTTCATGGAGTTTACATTTTTGCGAGGGAGACAGACAAAAACACGTCTAATAAAAATGTAATTTAATTTCAGGTAGTAAAAAAGATAAATCAGACTAAGTGCTTGAAAGATTTTTTTTTAATTTTAATTTACAGCAATTAAGAGAGGTCTCTCAATGGAAAAACACTTGAGCACAGAAGCTGGGAAAGCAACTGATCATTTTGAGCAAGGGTCACTAAATTTTTCGTGTAAAGAGCCAGATAGTATTTCAGCTTTGTGGACAACTACTCAAGTCTGCCTTTGTAGCAGGAAAGCACCCATAGACAATACATAAACAACATTCCATTAAAAGTTTTTTTACAAAAGCAGGAGGCAGACAGGATTTGACTCCTTGAACTATAGTTTGCAGGTCCCTTTTTTAAAGCAACAGTTCTGAAATCTGGCAACCCATTGTAATGAACTTGGGAACTTTAAGTAAATATGTTTATTTATATATATTATATATGAATATATAAAATACGTAAATATATTTATAATTTCATTATATAAGTGGATCACACACTTACAGATTCTGATTTAATTGTTCTAGGGTGTGGCCTTCTTTGTAGTGACCAACACCACTTTGTGACCAGTTTGGTAGGAGAGAAGGATTTCTTGTCACTTGGAACTTACAGTGTTAAAACTAGACAGTCTCTGGAAACTAGAATTGTTGATCACCTTACTTTGTCACCAGCTCCACTAAAGATTATAAATGCATCCCAAGTTGGTAACCCTATAAACAGAGAGGCGTAAGTCACGTTATGGACTATGATTTTATTCTAGGTGTGATGGGTGTCATTAGAAGGTTTCAACCAAGTAGAGCAACATGATCTGACTTAACATTTTAAAGAATTACGCTGTTTGCCATGAAAGGAACAAGCTCTAGGAGCACAAGAATGGAAGATAAGGGAAGATAAGTTAGGTGACCTTTTTGTGGTTAGACCGGGGAGCAATGGAAATGGTTTAGATTAATGTGGCCATAGGGAGGGCAGAGAAAATTGGTCAGGTGTAGAATACATTTTGAAGGTGGAGCCAGTAAGATTTACTGCCTAATTGTAAAATGAGAGAAATACAAAAGGAAGAAAAGTAAGGGAAAGAAATGTAAGTTAAAGATGACATTTTTGAACTGAAATTAATGATGCAATTCCCTGAGATGAGAACACTTGGGAAAGAGCAAGTTTGGGGGAGGGGGTTGGCCATGATGAGATGAAGACAATTAGAAGCCCTAATGACCATGTTAAGAAGTCAGCTGGATCTCAAAGTCCGGGGTTCTGAGAAATGTTCAGGTCTGGAGATGTACATTAGGAAATAAGTTACATCTGAAGACGTCTTAGAAAATGAACAGGAGGGCGCCTGGGTGGGTCAGTGGGTTAAAGCCTCTGCCTTCGGCTCAGGTCATGATTTCAGGGTCCTGGGATCGAGGCCCGCATCGGGCTCCCTGCTCAGCAGGGAGCCTGCTTCCTCCTCTCTCTCTCTCTGCCTCTCTGCCTACTTGTGATCTCTCTCTCTGTCAAATAAATAAATTAAAAAAAAAAAAAAGAAAATGAACAGGAATGAGAAGACTCTGAGGATGTCTTAAAGACCACCTGAATGTATAGGAAGAGAAAAAAGATCACACTGAAGAGCTTGAGAAAACGTGATCAATCAAGGAGATGGAAAACCAGAGGACAACCTTGTCATGGAGCCTCTGAGAGCTAGAAAGTTAAAAGACAAATGGGAAACAGTCTTCTTGCTCTTCAGTTGTTCTTATTATCAGTACTTTCATTGTAGAAACTTTCTTGCACATTAAAAGTGAGAAGGTATTAAAAATTCCTTCAAAGGAAACATTGAATTTTTCTTTTTTTTAATTTGAATTTTCCTTGAGATAATTGTAGAGTTATATGCAGTTGTAAGAAGTAATATAGAGACATCCTATGGGCCTTATACTGTTTCTCCCAGTGATAACATCTTACAAAATTCATACAATATCACAACCAAGATATTGATATAAGTCAACCAATCTCGTTCAGATTTTCCAAGTTTTAGTTGTACTCACTTGTGTTTTCCTTGTGTATTTAGTTCTACACAATTTTATAAGGTGTAGGTTCATGCATCTACCATCAGAGCCAAGATAAGAACAGCTTCACCAAAAGGACCCCTCATGTCATCCTTTTATAACCATCCCTAACCTCTGTTCTTTACATCTAAAATGTTGTCATTTAAAAAATCTTATTTATAAGTGGAATTCTACAGTATGCAACTATTTATGATTATTTTTTTGTACTTGGCACAATCCCCTGGAGATTTTTCCAAGTTGTGTCTATCAAGGGTTCATTCATTTTTATTGATGAGTATGTGGATATACCCCAATATCATTCACTCTATCTGACCTGTTTCCAGTTTTTAGCTATTATGAATAAGTTGCTATGAATATTTGCAGACAGGATTTTTTATAAATCAAGTTTTCATTTATCTGGAACAAATGTTCAAGTGTATAATTACTGTGTCATGTGATGATTGCATATTGAATTTTTCTAAAGATTTTATTTATTTATTTGACAGAGAGAGAGAGAGATCACAAGTAGGCAGAGAGGCAGGCAGAGAGAGAGGGGGGAAGCAGGCTCTCAGCTGAGCAGAGAGCCCGATATGGGGCTTGATCCCAGGACCCTGGGATCATGACCTAAGCCAAAGGCAGAGGCTTAACCCACTGAGCCACCCAGGTGCCCCACATATTGAATTTTATATGAAACCACCAAATTGTTTTTCAGAGTGGATATACCACTTCACATTCCCATCGACAATGTATGAGTGATCCAGTTTCTTTGTATTCTCATCAGCATTGCTGTTATTTTTTTAAATTTTGGCCAGTCTTATAGATGTATAGTGATATGTCATTGTGGTTTTAACACACATTATCTGATGGTTAATGGAGGAAAGTATCTTCCTATATGCTTATTTGTTGTCTTAATCCATTCATACTGCTATTACAAAAATACCATACTCTGGTAGCTTAAACAACAAATATTTACTTCTCACAGTTTTAGAGGCTGGGAAGTCTAAGGTCAAGGTGCCAGCAGATTCAGTGTCTCGTGAAAACCCATTCCTGTTGATAGTCTTCTCCTCATATAGTGGAAGGGGCTAGGGAGCTCTCTGGGGTCTCTTAAAAGGGCACTAATCCCAGTCATGAGAGCTTCACCTTTATGACTTAGTCATTTCCCAAGGAGCCCCGCCTCCAAATACTGTCATATTGGAAGAACAGGTTCAACATAGGAATTTTGAGGGGACACAAATATTCAGTCTGTAGCATTTGTCAGTTGTGTATCTTTTTCAGGGAAATGTTTGTTCATGTCTTTTGCTCATTTTCTAACTGCAGTTTTTAAATTTGAATCTTGAGAATTCTTTTCGTATTCTAGATACTAGTCTGTTGTCAGATATATAATTTGAAAATATCTTCTCCCTACCTATAGCTTATAATTTCATTCTCTTCTTCTTTTCTTACAGAGAAAAAATTTTAATTTTGATAAGATTCAACTTCTCAACTTTTCCTTTCTATGAATTCTGCTTTTGGTGTAAATTCTAAGAACTCTTTGTCCAACCCTATATCCAGATTAGTTTCTCCTCTGTTGCTCTCCTAAAAGTTTTATAGTTTGGGTTTTACATTTTAGTCCATGATCAACTTTGAATTAATTTTTGTATAAGGTGTTTAAGTCAAGGAATTTTTTTCAAAGGATTTTTAATTGTTCCAGTAATATTTGTTGAAAAGGCTATCCTTTCTCTATTGAGTTTATTTTGCCCCTTTGCAAAAAAGTCAGTTATGTTAGGGCGTCTGGGTGGCTCAGTGGGTAAAAGCCTCTGCCTTCGGCTCAGGTCATGATCTCAGGGTCCTGGGATCAAGCCCTTCATTGGGTTCTCTGCTCAGCAGGGAGCCTGCTTCCTCCTCTCTCTCTGCCTGCCTCTCTGCCTACTTGTGATCTCTCTCTGTCAAATAAATAAATAAAATCTTTAAAAAAAATCAGTTGTGTATACGTAGTGTAGTATGTAGTATGTGTACAACACTGACTCCATCTTGGATCCTCCATCTTGTCATACCCACACAATGACATCACTCAGGGCTACATATTTCAGTGGAGGTTAATGTATGTCCTGATCTAAAAGCAGGAAGGCTTGTTCTGATTGTCCCTAAAGGAAAGCACAGAAGTCTCCACTTTAAACTACCCTATGATCCAGCACTTTGCACTAGTAGTTATCTATCCAAAAGATTCAAAAATACTTATTTGAAGGGATACATGCACCCCGATGTTTATAGCAGTAATTTAATAGCAGTTTATTATCAACAATAGCCAAATTATGGAAGTCCAAAAGTCCATTGACTGATGAATGGATAAAGATGTGAGATAGATACACACACACACATACACACATACAATGTATATATACACACACCCATATATATATACACATGCATACATACAATGGACTATTAGCCACAAAAAGAACGGAATCTTGTCATTTGCAATGACGTGGATGGAGCTAGAGTATGGCGCGAAGCAGAATAAGTCAGTCAGAGAAGCACAAACAGGATATGCTTTTGCTCAGATGTGGAACTTAAAAAACAAAACAAATGAACGTGGGGTGGGAGAAGAGAGGAAAACTAAGAAACAGACTCTTAACTAGAGAGAACAAACTGATGGCTACTGGAGGGGAGGTGGGCTGGGGGGTGGTTTAAATGGATGGTGGGGATTAAGGAGGGCACTCGTGATGATACAACACTGGGTGTGGTATGTAAGCAATGAATCGCTAAATTCTACACCTGAAACAAATATTAACACTGTATGTTAAGGAACTGGAATTTAAATAAAAACTTGGAAAGAAGGAAAAAAAGAAGGCTCCCTTTAGGTAACTAGTGGAGAGGACTCCTGTACAGAAGGTCCCACTTTAATTAAGTAGTAGAGATTCTCTGGCCCCCAGAGGGCACCAGTTTAGATAACTATCCTTTGACCACACCACAATGCCCCTCACTCTCAAAAGCTTCAGGTTAGTTAGGCTCTGGACTCCGTGGAGAATGGTGGCAGAGAATAGCTTTGTTGCCTCTGGATGGTCCGTTGGCCTGCGCACCCTCCCCTGCCAGTAAGTTACCCCGAGTGAAACTGTGAAAGGTGTAGGTGTGCTTTCCTGCACTGTCTGGTCTCAAAGTGCCTTCTCAGCGTGGGGGATACTTTCCTGACCCTCCTCCACCTTCTAACAGGGTAATTGCGTAGGCCTACTTCTGGGTTCTCTCTTCTGTTCCATTGATCTATATGTCCCCACTGTTTGCTAAGATTTCCTATCTTTCACTCGCTTCAAGATAATATTGTAATGAACTCTTGAAGTGTGTTTATGATGGTTGTTTTAAAATCCTTGTCAAGTAATTCCAACATCTGATTTATCTTTGTGCTTGTGTCCGTTGATTTTCTTTTCTAATTCAAGTTGTGATTTTCCTTGTTCTTGGTATGATGAATGATTTCAATTGCATCCTTTTTGGTGTGTTATGTTAGGAGACTCCGGATCCTATTTAGACATTTTACTGTTGCAGGTCAATCACTCTCCTTAGGTTTAGCATGCAGGTCCTGGTCTGTTTTTGTGGGTTGTGGTTTCCGTGGCAAAGACAACAGCTTTATTTTGGTTGGCTTGGTTTATATTGTGACATTGGGGACTCCGATTCGTTCATGCCGGCTGTGGGGAAATAAAAGGTTTCCTTAGGCCAACTGCCCACGGTTTCTTTGTGGGTAAAGGAAATCTCACTACTAAGGTATGGGGTATAAACCCTTTCTTGACTCCTGGTAGCATACGGTACCCCAAGACTGCAGGAGTAGGAGCCACTAGCTCAGTCCAGCGGGAGGATCTTTCCCTCTCAAATACCTTTCTTGTTTTCACTCCTTTATTTTTTTTCATATCATTTTTTTTTTAAAGATTTTATTTATTTGACAGTGAGAGAGAAAGCACAAGCAGGGGGAGCTGCAGACAGAGGGAGCTCCTCTCATTTCTTATCTTTCTTTTTTTAATTCTATCTTTCTTGTTTCGTTGCTGCCGGAGAACTTAGAAAAGAATGTTACTGAGCTCTGTGCTCCTTCTCCCCTCCCCAGCCTGCTACTCACAGAGCTCAGCCACGGCCTAGCTACTATGGCCTGTCACTACTCACCCTGTACACACACCCTGAAGATGAGTAACTGAAGCAGAGAAGGGGAAGCTTGTGTGTACTTTAAGATTTGGCAATGGGCAGTTTGCATTTCCACTGTGGAATATAGAAAATGAGCACACACACAAATAATATAATTTCAGATATTAAGTGCTATGAAAAAAATAGGACAATGGTAGAGACAGTAATTACAGTGTATGTAACTAATTCAGTAGACTTCTAGAAAGGCTTCAGAAGTGCCAAGGCCTGGCATGATGAGTTGAACTTGGTGAGTTTAAGGGACAAGAAACCCAGTGGGGCTGGAATATAATAACTTGGCTTCAGACCCATGGTACAAAGCAGCACTACTAATAGGTACATTCCCCTTTAGCACCACTCTGGTTGATTTAGCTGATTCCAACAAACCAACTCCAACTAATTTCAGACCTGCTGAAATTAACCTTCACAGCGCATCTTGTAACCATAATGTTTTTTTGAAGGATAAGTGGATTTCGAGTGGCTTTTAAAAGGACTGTATCACTTAGGGAAGAATGAGAATAAACAGGGCAATGAGATGAGGGAAAATCTGTTAAAAAGAAAGAGAAGGAAGGAAGGAAGGAAAGAAGGAAGGAAGGAAGAGAGGGAGGGAGGGAGAAAGGAAGGAAGGAAGGAAGGAAGAGAGAGAGTGAAAGAAACAAAGAAAGAGAAAGAAAGAAAGAAAGAAAGAAAGAAAGAAAGAAAGAAAGAAAGAAAGAAAGAAAGATCTCAGGATCCTAGACAAACAAAAAGATTCAAAGAAGTAAAAGAATTGATAATGAAAATGAGAGGGAAAGATGGAAAAAATTCGAGATTATGGTGAATAGTTGTATCTACAATCTGTGCATCGTAGTAGAGACAGTAACCACTCTTCTATCACAGGCTTGAAAACAGCGTCCAGGAGTGGATCAGCTTTTCATACAGGAACATGGTGTACTAAATTGAGGTTTACTATTAACCAAATATATGACCCAATTATCAAAAGTACATCATGAAGGTAATTATATTATAAACTTCTGTATTCATTTAAAAAATTTCCTGGAAATTCTTTATAAGGTTTATAAAGGTACAGAAAACTTGGTAAGTAGGAGAAATCTACAAGGCACATAAAGAAGTAGCCAGAAAGGAAAGAGGACCACAAGGAGGGTGTGATGTCATGGTAGCTTCAAGAAGGATGGTTTCTGGAAGGACAAAGTAGTCCACAGCATTGACCGTTGCTGAGCCATGAAGTAAAATGACATCTGAAAAGTGCCCATTAGATTTAGCAGTATGAAGTTTAGGTAAGGGAATTAACAGGTGGTTTTCCTGTGGAGTAAGGGGAACAAAAGTGAAGAATTGGCTCAGGAGTAAACTTAAGGAAACTGGCCTTTAACAAGTTTGCTCAGTTTTTTGGTTTTTTTGTTTTGTTTTGTTTTAGATTTTATTTATTTATTTGAGAGAGAGAGGGAGTAAGAGAGAGGGGAGAGGGTCAGAGGGAGAAGCAGACTTCCATGGAGCTGGGAGCCCGACTCAGGACTCGATTCTGAGACTCGGGGATCATGAGCTGAGCTGAAGGCAGTGGCTTAACAAACTGAGCCACCCAGGCACCCCTTTAACAAGTTTTTTTAAAGTCAAACTCGGATCAGAGGATTTGCTACTTTGTGATGTTCCTTCTGAGCTCTTATTTTACCTAGATACATAATCTGTGCAGAGAAAGTTATGTTTAAGGAACAGGTATTCTTTCCACTATTCTGTTAGTTTATAAATCCAAACTATTCAAAATTGTTTACTTGGGCATATGCCTTCTCTTCAGTTTCATTTAATTCTTATGTGTGTTCTAGATAATTTATACACATAATCATACATATTACTTAAAATTAAAATGTTACTTAACATCTCAAATGAGAAACCTTTTGAATTTACTCCTCTGCCATATCTGACATTGTATTTTCAAGGCAATATGGTTTGGATAGCCAGCATATGTCCTTCCATTTGCTGACATTTAAGAGATCAATAAAACTCTCATCTTCTCCTCTTATGTTCAAAACTGGTTGAGAGATCAACACAGCACTTAGAGGAATAGTAGAGTAAAATAGTAGAGATAGGTAAATATTTCAATTTGTATTTTTGTGATAAAAGGTCATCAGAAAAATGTGCCATTAGCTTTATACAAAATGGACTGTGGTACCCAGGATTCAGCAGATGTACCCAACCAGTTGGAGGTTGCACTGGACAATCCTAAACCACTGGAGTCCTGCCCAATAAAATAATTCTCTGCTTAAGGTATTAGACTGGGATATTTGCTTCATTTCAGACTATTTTTTTAGATGGAAATATGCTAACCAACAAATAAATATTCACCAAACTTCTTTTTTAACAGATCTTGGTAGTTTTCAATGTTAGTGCACTTTGTATATTGACTGAGACTCTCCTTGACCAAATTCTACTCTCCTCTGTGCCCTCTTGACTAGGGCTCAACCTTGGCCTTCCGTGTCCATCCTGTCTTTCTTAGGCCTGCATAGCTCAGTCTCAGCAAGAATTCTGCTAAGAATTCTCCTCCCTTGATATTTAATCACACTTGATATCTGATCAAGCCCCTTACCCCCTATTTTTGTAATACATGTCCCTGACCTATCTTTATCAAGAATTCTGTAAAGCCAGTTTAGCAAGAATCCTCCTACCCTGGGTGTCGCCTCTTAGTAATTTCTCTCCACTGACCCCTGCACCCTGGTCCATGCCAATAAATCCCCATTTGTCCTTGTTGTATTTGGACTTATGCCTGATCTCTCTCCCTATGTCAGTACCCCATTGCAATAACCTTGAATAAATTTTTCCTTACCATTTTAACAAGTGCTAGAATTTTTTCTTTAGTAATATCTGGGCTAAACTTTATTTAAATTTTATTTGCTGACTTTGCTCTTCAGTATTGTATCATTGGCTTAAATTGAGGGAAATTATGAAAACCACAAATTGCCAAAGAAGCAAAAGTTTCCCCTGGAAAACTTTTCTTTCCTAATAATTTGCATATAAAATGTAATTGAGGATTTTAATTACAATATAGTGGCATCTTTGGTAAGACTCAGGAGAAACATCTTTCAGGTCTCAGCAACTAGGAACATTATACTGATTTTAATCCACTGGATATTCTCTACATTGTAGAGTTGTTAATCAAATCCCTATCATCATTCACTTTTTTGCTGGCTGCTTAGAAAGGTTAGGCCAAATTAGCAGTCCTATATTAAATGTACTACTCCACATAAGGAGGTTGCTGTATGCTAATCTAACTCCTAGCTTCAGGTTAGCCTTTCCATTCTCTTTTTGTGCTCTATTGTAGTCATTTATTCTCTTACCCACCTTCCCATTTTTCTTGCTTTAGTTTTTTTAAAGCAATCTCAGATCTTTTCTAAAAACTAGCAGATTTTCAAGAAATGGTTTAAAAATAGCTAAGCTGAGTGAGTCACATGGGGTGAGAAAGCAGTGGTTTTGAACTCATCCCATATCTACATTATATGTTAGTTATTATTTTTCCCATATCCCTGGGTCAAAGACAAGAAGAAACTATAAAAATTTGCAAGTCTAATGTTTTTACACTGATTAAACATGGGGACCTCAGGGTTTTTTGGGTCTTTTCCCCCATAATTACTCTACTATGCCTCTGTCACAGAGTGCTGCCACTTTTTCATTTGAAAATTTTACGGATCCTTGATATAAATGCAAATACAAATGAAAAGATGTAAAACATCTGAATCCCTATCTTGACTCATTTGCTGAAATATTCTCCCATACTGGCCTTTTTTTCTCCCTCTACACAAAAGGTATTTATTTCTTTATTGAAAAACTCATTACATATGCTTGTGCAATGTCAATTAGCCGTGGTGTAACACGAATTTTATGTTTGAGCTACAATGAATTTCTAAAGAAATCTGTTGTTTTCAAGGCTGAGGCTGCAATTGGAGAAGATCCAAATCATTACCTAAATTTACATTCTATTGTTATGCATGAATCTTTTCACAACTTCCTATAGGGTATTTAGGAATAAACAAAAGTTTTGGGCTTTTTGGTTTTTTTTCCTCCTTGCTTCTTTGTGTTAATACCTTTTATATAGCTAGCATTTTGGGGTAAAATCTAAATTAGAAAACAACACACAAAAAGGCAGAGCTAAGTCTCATAAGTAATGGGAGGAAGGAAATTGGTTGGTGGAAATCAGAGGTTCCTTGGGGCATCAGGGGGGAAACGAAGACCTAAAGCAATGGAGTAAAAACCTATGCTTTGCTATGAAAGTGTTTGCATTATTTGGGAATTAACTTAGACAGTTATGCCTCTATATTTCTTTTGTCTTTGAAATCCACTTCTTTAAAAATAGTGTTAATTCATTTTATGATGAAAAAATGAAGCGATCAAGAAAACATTCTGAAAGATTTACTGTCTCCCATCACAGGTGCAGCTCTCCCTTGAGTTGGCCCTCTGTCACATCTCTATCTCCAGAGTGGACTTTCTCTCACTTAACTCTGCACTTGGACCACTCAAACATTGTCTGGTCCCTCCTGGAATTCTTTTCTTGAGACTAAGACCTTCTAGAGACTTTTGGGATGGGGTGGGTGGAAGCTTCAGGACCTGGAGGAGGTCTCCTCAGCCCCCCTGGCAACAATCAGATGAGAGCTGACTGGTGGGGCGGGGGGTGGGTGGGTGGGACAGAACCTTGGGCCAGGCACCTCCTTTCAGCTGAGGGATCTTTGGGGAAAGGAATTCAGCTGTGAGCTGTCTGTCATCATGCAAAACATCCAGGCAGCTGGGGTAGCTGTCTCAATTCTGAGGTGAGAGTGGGAATCTGAGCAGCAAAGCAAAACATCCTAGAGTTACATGAATCCACTAGCTTTGTATAAATTCACGTCATCCAGGAGCAGTTCCTTCAGATTTCTGGTTGGTTTCTTTTTCTGAAGAGTTTTACAAGAGGAAAATTTGTAGGAAAACTATAGTCCTCACTGCACAACTAGTCTTGAGGCCACCACTGACACTCATCTTTTCTCTCCTTTACTACCCATTCTGGTTCCCTGCCTAGGACCTCTGATGATCTAGGTGGCTTACCTAGTGGGGTAACCTATGTCCTCTTCTGGAGGTTCCATGGCTGCAGCATTTGTCCATTTTCTATCACAGGTAGGCAAAGGAGTTCTAATGGATCTCTTGAATGTTCAGTTTTTTTCTCCCCTGCCTCCATTACACAACAGGAATGCAAAGGAGTTCTAACGGATCTCTTGAATGTTCAGTTTTTTTCTCCCCTGCCTCCATTACACAACAGGAATGCTACCTCCTCCTGAGGAATAGGGTTATATGTATGAGAATGGGGACTCTGTTTCTTCCTTCTTGTCAGTCTCTGCACAAGGAGCCCAAAGTAACCACGCTACGGCCCTAGCTGAGTGTTTAATGAGAGACTTGCTATGGTCCCTGGTGAAACCTGCAGAGCCTAGACCTTCAGGAGGGAGAAGTGCACAGTCTCCAAGGGGATCACTGGGAGTGACAGTTAGCAGAACTACTACTTTCTCCCTTTGGCTCCCAGGCCAAGACACAAGTGTTTTACCTACTAGGGACACAGAACCATATAAGGGCTGTTGACTGAGTATGTATACTACATGCCCCATCCTTGTAGGATATAATCGCTAAGCTGTTACCTCAGCTGTGCCTACAGAGTCTTTTCCATCATTCTGTCAGACTGATAGCTTCTGAGAGGTACAGTACGACATAGGACCAGTGGATTCCATGGTCATATGCCCACAACCACACCTAATTTCCAGTAAAGGATGTTCCTCATTGGATGTAATTATATATAGAATTTTACTTAAGAGGCTCTAACCCTCTCTAAACTTGGAAAGTAGTGCTGGCTGAGGCCCTATTGACAGAAAAGGGTGAGAGCAATCAGTTTCACCTCAAGTGTCTTGTATATCTCCTAAAAGGATGGGGCCATATTGGAAGCTCAGCATTGGTTTCTGTTGCTGGGAAATTAGATATTTGGCAGTAGTTGCAGCTGGGTCATCCTTGGTAAGAGGGAACCCACACTGTAAGGCCCATTCAGAGCCTCCATTACTACCACCATGGCCACACATTTCATGTGCCCACTGTGCCAGCACTGGGGTGGCTGATAGTAAAGGCTGGTTGATATCAACTGTGTGAATTATTTTGTCATACTGATTATTTAATCTTTTCTAGTGTGGGTATTTTCTGGAGGGTTTGAATATGTGATACAAAATCCTTCTATCTACTCCCATAGACCCATCGACATGCTTCTTCTCAGACCCCCTTGTCCCCAATCTCCACATCTTTTTCCTTCCTGATAAGCTATCCTCAAATAGCCCTTATTCCATATATTCTAACCTCACGCCACTTCTCTTTCCTTGCAAAGGAGATGATCAAGCCCACCTTATTCTGTCTATGGAGAAGATTTTCCTTCACTGCTGTCTTTNTCCTCCTGAGGAATAGGGTTATATGTATGAGAATGGGGACTCTGTTTCTTCCTTCTTGTCAGTCTCTGCACAAGGAGCCCAAAGTAACCACGCTACGGCCCTAGCTGAGTGTTTAATGAGAGACTTGCTATGGTCCCTGGTGAAACCTGCAGAGCCTAGACCTTCAGGAGGGAGAAGTGCACAGTCTCCAAGGGGATCACTGGGAGTGACAGTTAGCAGAACTACTACTTTCTCCCTTTGGCTCCCAGGCCAAGACACAAGTGTTTTACCTACTAGGGACACAGAACCATATAAGGGCTGTTGACTGAGTATGTATACTACATGCCCCATCCTTGTAGGATATAATCGCTAAGCTGTTACCTCAGCTGTGCCTACAGAGTCTTTTCCATCATTCTGTCAGACTGACAGCTTCTGAGAGGTACAGTACGACATAGGACCAGTGGATTCCATGGTCATATGCCCACAACCACACCTAATTTCCAGTAAAGGATGTTCCTCATTGGATGTAATTATATATAGAATTTTACTTAAGAGGCTCTAACCCTCTCTAAACTTGGAAAGTAGTGCTGGCTGAGGCCCTATTGACAGAAAAGGGTGAGAGCAATCAGTTTCACCTCAAGTGTCTTGTATATCTCCTAAAAGGATGGGGCCATATTGGAAGCTCAGCATTGGTTTCTGTTGCTGGGAAATTAGATATTTGGCAGTAGTTGCAGCTGGGTCATCCTTGGTAAGAGGGAACCCACACTGTAAGGCCCATTCAGAGCCTCCATTACTACCACCATGGCCACACATTTCATGTGCCCACTGTGCCAGCACTGGGGTGGCTGATAGTAAAGGCTGGTTGATATCAACTGTGTGAATTATTTTGTCATACTGATTATTTAATCTTTTCTAGTGTGGGTATTTTCTGGAGGGTTTGAATATGTGATACAAAATCCTTCTATCTACTCCCATAGACCCATCGACATGCTTCTTCTCAGACCCCCTTGTCCCCAATCTCCACATCTTTTTCCTTCCTGATAAGCTATCCTCAAATAGCCCTTATTCCATATATTCTAACCTCACGCCACTTCTCTTTCCTTGCAAAGGAGATGATCAAGCCCACCTTATTCTGTCTATGGAGAAGATTTTCCTTCACTGCTGTCTTTCTGGATCTCCCCTGAGCAGAGTTTGACTGTAGCTACTGTTCACTTTCAGTCTGTAGGCATATGACAGTCAAATCCACTCTTAAAAGAGCTCACTCATTTTCCTCCTGTCACTTGCTCTAATCACCCCCCTACTATGGCCATAGGTGTAAGCCAAGGGAAAGATGCCAGTATGACAATGGTGGGTGACATGGGAATCTGGGCTACCCATTTGTACTTTGCCTTTGGGCCTTGCTCGTGCCTGATCCTACAAGTACATTTTCATTTTACAGTGGTTGCTGTTGATCTAGCCTAACTTTGTGCCTTGATGTACCTGACAATATCCAGCTCAAAATGGACAGCTCTTGCAGCATAGTCACCTGAGATCCCATGATCAGGTGCTCCATCTTAGAACCCAGCTGCAACCAAGGACTCTTTTGGAGTGGATTTTTTTTTTTTCCTGTAGATCACATGGCTTTGCTTCAGAACTATAGGTATTTATATTGTAAATCTTTTTACTGGGACTTTCTATAACCTCCATATGGCATCTTCTCCCATCACAGATGCCCCTAAAATGATAGATGCTGCTATGTCCTATGGTTCAAATGACAGGTCTTCTCACAGTCTTCTCTGGATCTAACAAAGAGATCTTTCCTGGTCTGGGCCCTATTCTAAGCTGGTGATCTTTCACATCATAGGTAGTAAGACTAGAAAAGAATTCCTACCTGAGGACTACGCTGCCTCTAAACCTAAAGAGGCCTAGCAGGCATTGAGCTTTCTTCTAATTGGAGCACATTGCAAGATGCCATGCTTAGTTCTTTACTTTAAAGCAATGTCTCAGCATGTCCCAGACCACTTGATTACTAAGAACTTCTCTCACATGGAAGTCCCCTGATTCTTCATAAGTTTTATCTCCTGAGTCTGTTCCTCTCCCTACATTGGCCCTTGTGGAACTCACCATTGCCAGCCTTTTGTCCTTACAATTCTTATCATGGTCACCTAGACACCAATAAGTTCCATTTTGCTAAATCCATTGATCAGTTCTTAGTCCTCATCATACTTAACCTATCAGTACCATGTAGCACACTTAATTGTCTCCCTTCTTAAAATTTTTTCCTCACTTGGCTTCCAGGGCAGTTTTTCTTAGCTGTCTCTTAGTTTACAATTCATTCCTTATTAGTCTTTTTTGTCAATTCTTTCTTACCAACCTGAGCTCTAAAAATTGTGAAGCCCCAGGCCTCCCCTCTCGAAACATTTTTCTATCTATACTCAATTCTCAGATGATCTGCTCCAGTTGCATGGATTTAAATACCATCAATAATTCGATAGCTCTCAAAGTTTTAAATTCTTTTGGGAATTCTCCCCTAAACCTCTGCTTGAAATATCCAACTGTCTATTTAACATCTCCACTTGAATATCTAAAAGACATCTTCAATTCAAAATATTCAAAACTAAACTCTTCATTTATTCCTCTGTAGTCCCTCCTCTGGGGGGTTGGGAATCTGCTTATCCAGTTTACTGCCTCTCTGCAAAAGGCATCTTCTTTCTTACAGCTACTCAAGCCAAAAATCTTGGGACTATCCTTGAATCTTCTTTTTTTTTTTATTTATTTTTTTAAGATTTTATTTATTTATTTCACAGAGGGAGAGAGATCACAAGGAGGCAGAGAGACAGGCAGAGAGAGAGAGGGGGAAGCAGGCTCCCCGCTGAGCAGGGAGCCCGATGCGGGCCTCTATCCCAGGACCCTGAGATCATGACCTGAGCCGAAAGCAGAGGCTTTAACCCACTGAGCCACCCAGGCACCCGAATCTTCTTTTTTCTTATGTTCTGCATCTAATCCATTAGAAATTTCTTTAAATTCCTGCTTTGAATCATACCTGATATATGAATATATTCCCCCTCATCTACCACAAACATCCTGGCCAAGCCACCATCATCTCTAGCCTGGATTGTTTTAAAACATCCTAACTGGTGTCTCATCTTCCTTACCTCCTACTCCCACAGCCCCATTATGTACTCCAAAGCCAGAGTGAACCTTCTACAATATAAGCCAGATGATGTCCTTCTCTGATCAAAATTTTACAAGGCTTTTTATATTTGGATTGGATTGGACTAAACTTAAATGTATCTCTATAACTTACAGAGCCTTACATGATTTGGTGCCTCTGGACTCATGTCCCAACCTGCTATCCTCATTCACTCTGCTTTAGCCACAGAATTTCTTACACACTTCAAGTCTACTTCAGTAGGGTCTTTGCTCTTCCTAGTCCCTCTGCCTGAAAAGTTCTTCCTTAACACTTCTGAAGTCTTTAAAAATATTCCTTTATAAAGGATGCCTTTCCTGATCACTTTAGGTAAAATAATCCCCTATCACTCTCTATCCCCCGACCCCAACTTAATTCTCTCTATCATGCTGTCACTTGATGCACATTTATTAACCGTCTTCTTTCTTCCTTTATTATTTATTACCTGTTTCTCCTTTCTAGAATGTAAAATTCACCAAAAACACCCCAGATCTTCTCTATTCTGTTCACTATGGAGTCATTGTTTCAAAAACAGTACCTGGCACTATTGGGATCTTAGTACATACTTGTCGAATAAGTGAAAAATAATTCTAAGATTATTAAAACAATGAACTAAACGTAAGCTTCCTTTCAGTCATGGAATGGAAATGTGCAAAGTTTTGCGTAGGCATATTTTTATTATGTTATATGTATTTTTTATTTTAGATTATTTCAGATACTTTGATTCATTCTTATATTTATAAGCATCAAGATAATAACTAGATGAGACATTTATTTTTTTAAAAAACTTGTTTCATTTATTTGAGAGACAGAGACAGTAACAGAGATAGCAAGAGAGAGCACAAGTAGGGAAGAGAGGGAGAAGCAGGTTCCCCGCTGAGCAGGGAGCACAACATGGGACTTGATCCCAGATGCTTAATCAACTGAGCCCACCCAGGTACCCTAGATGAGAGTTTTAGATATCGTCCTGCACAGATATATTTGTATATGTGTGTTATATTCCCTTTATGCAGTAAATATGGTATCAAACTTATTCTAATTACATTAAGAAGTCTTTCTAGATAACCAGATCTTGGGCTAAAAAATTCCACAGCTGCTGATATTTTCAAAGCACACTCTAAATTCCCAAGGAACAACTAGGTAAGTATAATATATTTGCAGGAATTACCTACACTACTTAACTGGTACTTTTCTTGGTCTAAGAAGAGGATAAAGGAAATGAAGTATAGAAAGATAAAGCATTAGGTTACAAATGGGAGAAAAGAGGGGGAAATGATAAACTATATAATACATCCCAATTCTTAAGAAAGAAGAAATATAATAGAGAAGAAAAAATAATACATAAGATACATTTAATTAAAAATCATAGTGAAATAATCAATCAGAGAAAGACAATTATCATATGATCTCAATGATATGAAGAATTTGAGAAACAAGACAGAGGATCATAGGGGAAGGGAGGGAAAAATGAATCAAGATGAAACCAGAGAGGGAGACAAACCTTAAGAGACTCTTAATCTCAGGAAACAAACTGAGGGTTGCTGGAGTGGAGGGGGTGGGAGGGATAGGGTGGCTGGGTGATGGACATTGGGGAGGTTATGTGCTATGGTGAGTGCTGTGAATTGTGTAAAACTGATGAATCACAGACTTGTACTCCTGAAACAAATAATACATTATATGTTAATAAAAATTTTTTAAATTCATAGTTTGGAGCACTGACCACTTACTATGTGCCAAAAACCTATAAATGCTATTTTAATTTTTAGGACTGCTATAACAAAATACCAAAGTACCACAGACTGGGTATCTTATAAGCAAGAGAAACTTCTTTCAGTTCTGGAGGCTGGAGGGTCCAGATCAGAGTATGACCATGGTGGATCAGAGCCTTCTTCTGGGCTGCAGTCTTCTCCATTTGTCTTCACATGATAAAAGGGGCTGGGGAACTCTCCAGGGTTTCATTTATAAGGTGCTAATCTTATTCTTGAGGGTTCTATCTTCATGATCTAAGTACCTCTCCAAAGACCCACCTCCTAATATTAATATATTAAGCATTAGGATTTCAACATATGAATTTTGGGGAGACACAGACATTCAGACACCACCAAATGATATACATTTATTTTCTAATTTGAGAGTTAGGATCACTCGATAAGATAGATGCTAATACAATCTCCCATTTCAGAGAAGGATACTCTGAGTTTTAGAGAAGATAGTGAATGGCCCAAGACCAAATAAATGTTGAAATCAGGATTATTAGCCAGGTCTTCTTACTTCAGAGTTATGTTCTTTACCTCTGTGCTAGGAAATATAATACATAAATTCTGAGCTAGAGCAGTAGTTTGTAATCTACTATCATGTTACTTCAGTATTTACCCTTAATAGGACATGCACTAGCTAAGATCTTACTGGTGCAGTTAGATCATAGGTAAGTACCTAACTATAGCAGTTCTTAGAAATTGATGGTAAAGGATATTACCCTTGACTAGAAAAGAAACAGAGCTGAAAGTTATTTTATTTTTAATATTACACAATATATTTGAAACTGTTGTTCTAGCTGCTAATGCAGTAAAATATTTTTGAGCAAATCCTTGAGTGAAAGTCCCAAGTCTCATTACCGTAGATCAAGCTTGGTTGAGAGAACTGCTCAGAAGGGAAAGAAATATACCATTTCCCCAAAGTTAGAAACAGCTGAGTAATAAAGCTCCAATGGTATTTATTTTTAAATTTCCATTTAAGCATTTATTTTTAATATTGGAATACTCAGTGCAGGGGAGACAAGATGGAATTCATGAAGCATTTGGAAAGTTCCTTCAACATGCCACTGAGTGCGTTGGGTGACCCAAAAAAGTATGATTTGATCCTTTGGCCCTCAAGACACCTTATTCCACAATATTAATCTTTGAACAATCTAACCTTATAAACATACACACAGTGAATCCAACTGGTCTTTGGAAGGGATTGCTTTGTGATTAGAAGCCTTAAAAAAGAAATTACGTTGCATGGTCTGGACAGCTCCAATCATTCATTATGTCATAAGCCTTGATGTATATAGCACAGACTATATTTTTGTTGTTCTTAGTCTAATAGTTTCAGGCATAAAGCATTAGCCACATGAGGTCACTGTTGTTCATACATGCATTATAACTACTGTATAAATCTTGATTCTTCTGGTTGAGTGGTCTTGGGATCTATCACTTGAATAAATAATGTATGTGTGGTGAGGGGCAGGTAGGATATTCTGTAAAGTGTACTTCAGGAATTCATTTAACTCAGTTATGCTTCTTTAAAATTTAAGGAATTATTGTATGGATAAATCAGCAGTTATTTTTAATAAGTCCAGAATAAAAAATGTTTAGGGTAGTTTGAGAAACAAGAAAGAAGATTCAATAACATATGCAAAAGCTAATTTTGTCCTTAGAGAAATTCTAGAATTATTTGCATATAGGACTCCCCTCCCCAGGTACCTAGTCGTTGCCGGTGGTTTTAAAGAGCATGTAAGTTCCGTAGTCTTATATGCAGTCAATTATTGTGAAATATCTTCAGCAATATGAAAAATAAATTATTTATTATTTAGATAGCTTATTTTAAACCCATGGGGCCAAGACATTGATTGTGGAAAAATAATAGTTGCTGACAGAAGTTGTTACTTCCTCATAGTCCGAGGTCCATTTTGAATTAAGACACTCCAGAGTTACTGAATTTAACAATGGTCACAGAAATACCAGGCTTTCCAAACAATTAAGCATCTTGGATATAATGTCAGTGAACCAGAGGACATCATAACCGTGTGTGTGTGTGTGTGTGTGTTCTTTTCTAGTTCTCCCGCAGTGCTACTAAATCCCACCTTGTCGAGGTCACTGACAGCTTTGATGATATTAAGCCTGATGGACCCTGCTTAGTCCTCTTTCTACTGGATCTCTCAGGAAGGTTACACAGAATGGACCACTCCCTGTTTTTGGAAATTCTCTTTTGTTCTGCTTTCTCTCATGCCTCCCTCTTCTAATTTCTCTCCTACTTCAAAAGCTGCTCTGTTGGTGATCCCCAACCCCTAAAAATGTGGCATTCTTTGGGTCTTCTTTGAATCCTCTGCTTTTTTATTTATTTATTTGAGATTTTATTAATTTATTTGACAGAGAGAGAAACAGCGATAGAGGGAACACAAGCAGGAGGCATGGGAGAGGGAGAAGCAGCCTTCCTGCCAAGCAGGGAGCCCAATTCAGGACCTGCTGAAGGCAGATGCTTAATGACTGAGCCACCCAGGCGCCCCTGAATCCTCTTCTTAATCTCTCTCCACTACCTCTCCAAATGATCTTTATACATGTCCATTTTTAAAGTAACATGTCTGTATTGATGACTACTTAACCTACTTCTGTAGTTTATATTCTTTTATATAATCTACATAACCTATTATTTTCAGCTTCAGACTAGCATATCCACACTGCCTAGGTATCGCCTCCATGTGGGAGTCACACAGACATTGCATCTCAGCATCTAGTGGATTCCTGGCCAGTAGTGGCAGCATAATGGATATTTATTGAGTGAAATTGTGTGTGAGTGCACACGCACATCATGTGTGCGCCAGCTCATGAACGAGTTATTTGTATTGTGTTCACTTATGTATTAAGACTACAAAAAGAACCATACGAAATGAAATTCTAGCATTTGTGAAACAAGCATCTACTACTATTGTCTATGTCAGTATTTTTTGAAGATCTTTGGTAAATCACAAAATATGCTGTGTCATCACATAAAATACTGAGAGTCACAGGGACTAATTGAATTTCTTCCCACACTCGGTCACTTTTTCATACTCTTATCCAAATTTTCTAATATCACTTCTCAATTCTGTTTTCCCAGCTGCCTTCTAGAGCTCCACTATAAAATAGAGCCTTTTATTCCATATACTGTCTTTCAAACATTAATGAGAAAAAGAATAAATATTATGATAGCCTCACTAAGCCTCCTTACTTCCTTATCACAAATGTTTCCATTGAATACTTGGCATCAGACTATTTTTAGGATACTTTTAAAAAACAAGTTTACCAACTTGATTCAGTGGAGATATGAACAATGGGATCTTGGTGAAGATTAGATGTATAAAGAAAAAAAGGAAAATTATTTATTAATAAGAGCATCATTCAGCACTTTAATATTAGTATCTTGTGAGATTAAAGTAATAGACATGTTAAATCTAATAAAATGGGTCTGATGCTCCTTTAGGGTGTTTTAGGTGTTAGAGAGTCTACCTACCTATTCATTTCTCTTTTTATGATTAGCAGGCTAATTAATTTTGAAGAACTATATTTGGAAAGCCCTTATTAAACTAGGATTATGTCATCTTCATTGTTTCTTTTATAGGACCAGAGATGACTAATGAGAAAAATATAGTAATTTCATATTTTGTTAAAGTTTTTGCCTAAAGAGTTCATTCTGGCTGGTTAATTTCAAGGCTTATTTCAGTCACTAACTTTTCTGCTTCCCGTTACTGTAAATTATGAAATGTTGAGCTCCTTATCACTTGCTACACTTCCATAAGATTCAATTCAAGCCTGTTTCTATTTATAAGTTCTAAGCATTAAATTTCCACTCGATGCAACATATGTTATAGTCATATATCAGGTTACTTCACTGATTTGTATAAATACTTGGAAAATTGATTGACACACTTCTTAGGTTCGAAAATTATAAAGGCATCATCATTGACTACTACTTTGTGTTCTTTTTAATACCTACAGTATTCCTGGATGTAGAGTGAACAATAACATATAATAAATCTTTTTTGATTTGGAAAACAACTTATTCTTTTCCTGTTTGGTAATAAATATACTCCCTTACAAAAGAAGAACATTTTTCACCTTTCAGACCAGTGCCATCAATTATAGACAGAATACAGAACCTGGTATCACAGATAACAGCTATCCTTCATGCCATTTTTTTCCATTAGTCTCAGAAATTATTGCTAACCTGACATCCAATTAAAGACATTGTTTGGCAGCAAAATTTAAGGGACTTCAGAGATTGTTGATTATTAACATCAGTGTGTGTGTGTGTGTGTCTGTGTGTCTGTGTGTCTGTGTGTCTGTGTGTGTATTTGCAAGTGTGCTTTAATATATACCCATGTCTGTGGTGTTGCAGGTAGGAAAAATAAGCAGATTCTATTCCAAAAGGGCTATTTCCTCTATGATTTCTAGATCACAGTTGCCTGATTTCTATTTTAGTGCATAATCAAAATTCATATGCTGTGGTTGCTGTGAGATGTATCATATGCACTGTGGTAAATTCTATTATTATTCCCAATTATATGTTGCCCTCTCTGTAAGAGGTTATACTTCCATGCTCTATCGACATTAGCTTGGCCACGTGACTTGCTTTGGAAATAATGTTGCCACATCCTTGCGAAAGCTCTAAGAGCTATCCTGTGGTTCTGCCATTGATCTTTTTTTTTTTTTTCCTTCCAGCACACAAAGAGTATTTAACACGAGGGAGCTTTATTTAAATTGAAATATCACTGGAATAATGAGAATAAAAAATACCCGGATAGGCCATGGTCCTTCAGCCGGAGTCCCAGGTCAAAGAAGACTTGTGAAACAAGGCTACAGCTGACCAGCAGTTGAGACCTAACCGAATTAGAAAGAACCTTTCATTGTTGGAAGCCACTGAAAGTTTCAGGTCTTTGTTAAGACATAGTAACTTAGTGAAAGCTGACTCACCTATGCACATGTAACTTCAGTAGGCCATAACCCAAATAAAGTGTTACTCTATTACATGTACTTAATTTTTCATGACAATAATTCTATCAATTAATAAATTCTATGGTTTCAAATGTTTAATATTAAAACAGAATGTAATGAACCTGGTAAGCAAGCAGGAACTTTTTTCTAAAGCGGGAAAGAGAGAGGTAGAGTGGGAGAGAGAAAGAGAGAGAGAGAGAGATGGTGGGGAAGGGGCAGAGGGAGAGGGAAAGAAAGAATCCCAAGCAGGCTTCACACCCAGCATGGAGGCCAAGAGTGGCACAACTTCACGGCCCTGAGATCACAACTTGGGTCGAAATCAACCGTCAGACACTTAACTAACAAAGCCACCCAGGAGTCCCAAGCAAGAACATCTTAAAATTCTTTACATCCCACCCACTCATCGATTCAAATGAGAATAGTTTATCATTTTTTTAGAAGGCTTGAATAGTTAAATATTTGCATATAGACTTTCCTTTTGTTTCTTAGTCTTGCCCAGTTGTTCTCAAACACCATTGCGAACAAGAACTGCTATGACAGGTGTATACACAAAAAGTAGTGTATTATTCTTTATGAGTAGTTTAGAACCTAAGTGTAACAATGTTGTAACTTCACTGTACTACAGTGTTGCTACCAGTATTTAGTATTGTGTCAATTTAGTTCACTTGAGTTTGTTCCAGTCAATTCCTATAACATGTGTAATTTAAGAAAGCACATTTTCAGTTCTCAAAAAACATTTGGTTAAACCCAGTATTATATTCTCCAATGGGATGTGGTGGCAGATTACACATTTTATGTAATTATCTTTCTAAATTACAATTTGGTTTCTGAAATTTGGGCAAGAAAAAGTGTCTGATTTGTACATTGGCACCAGCTGTGTACATCTTGAAACTATTATAAAGAATTCTCATATGCAGAGATATGCTCATTTGTCCTGTGGAAGACACAACGTACATCTCACAAACCCTGCAATCGATATTCTTTAAAAAACAACTATCAAATATGTTTCCCACTCTACCTGAGTAGCACTTTAGTTTTGTTAACATTGATTCAATAAACAGTTATTGAATACCTAAAATGATAAGACTTAGACTTTTGAAGATATGGGGAACTTACATTTAAATAAGAGAAAAAAATCCTTCTATGCTTCAAAAAAATAATTTATAGTAAGTACATAGGGGTGACAAATATACACTAATGAGAGAAAGTTAAGTGAAAAAAATGTATGAATTTCAAGTTAAGTTTTGAGGGAAGATTGGACTTCAATAGTTGGATATGAAGGGACTCCTGTGTGATGTGTGCTCAAACCTCAGTGGCCTTGGTTCCTCCTCTTTAAAAGAGGAAGAGAATGGAATTTGTGGATATTTGTACTCTATCATTTATTCACAATATTTTGTGTCAAAGACCTTTAAGTATTGAATGACCATATAACTTGTCAAACTGGGATACTTTTGAGATTTAAAGGGGGACATTACTAATCACTATCCTGAGATAGCAGGCATAAATTAGGTTTGTTTTGGACACACTGAGATTTTTTCGTCAACCTCCTGAAATAATCTGATGAAAGCTCTGGACACTAGATTAGGAACTCTTGATTATTATCTATCCCCAATTTTGGGGAGTCCTTTTCCTCTACAACTGTCCTTTTTAAATTTCAAATTATAAATTGCTCTATTCTTAGTGGCTTTGAAATCAAGCCCACCAAAACGTTGAGTTTCAGGGGTTTTCTTATTGATTACATAAGGCAAGTCATATAGAAAGTGACAAACAAAACCTAGCCTCCTACTCTAAGACCCATGGAGGTTGAAGGTGTTTCCTGTACCCTTAAACTTGGTCCAATGAGCATGGACTTTGGAGTCACAAAAACATGAATTCAAGGCCTAGTCTATTACTTATTATTTGTGTGCCTTTGGGCAAATTATTATTCTCCTTAAGCCTCAGTTTCTCCTTGTATAAAAGTGTGCTGTTGTGAGGATTAATTTAGGTGAGAGATATGTAGTGCTTAGCATAATGCTGGTCAAACAATATATTTCCAGGTGCAATATTTATATTATTTATCTTATTACTTTTAGGTAATTCTTTAAGTCATGGCAACCAAGAACAATAGGTAACATATCTGTGCCCTGATTGATATCTCAGGGCAGAGAGGTATCTGCCCTACTTGATATCTCAACTTGGTAGCCTAAACAATGCTACAAACATATGGAAACAACCATCTGTGTAAGATAAAGCACAAATTGACCCTCCAAAGCTTTTCTCCTTCTCTAGATATGGTATCCCTGTTCACTCAGGTGGTCAGGATAGAAACATAGGAGTTATCCTTAATTCCTAAGGTCACAACCCTTCTCACAACCCAGAGACCATCTGTGCCTGAGGACTGTTGACTCTATTCCCCAGAGTTTTCAAAACCTGACCACTCCTATTGCTCCCACAAGAACAACTCTAAACAAGCAGTTATCTTGTATCTACACCACTGCAACTGGGTCTTACCTACTCTCTCTGCAATCCTTTCAACCCGAAGAGCCAAAGTAAAAATTTTAAATTCAAATCACATTCCCAACTATAAACACTAAAATACATTTGTTTTACTTATTTATTTATTTATTTATTTATTTATTTATTTATTTATTTATTTATTTATTTGCTGGTGCAGAGGGAGAGAGAATCTCAGTCAGGCTCCACACCCAGCACAGAGCCTGACACGAGGCTCAATCTCACAACATTATCATAACCTGAGCCAAAATCAAGAGTCTGATGCTTAACTGACTGAGCCACCCAGGTGCCCCAACATTCATATTTTATTGAGTAATTTCTTTATTTTAAAATCTTGGCCTACAAGTTCTCCTTTCATGATCCAGGACCTGTCTACCCACCTAGGTTCATTGTTTCCTGCCACTCTGTTTTTTCTTGTACATTGCAGTCACTCTGGTTGTCTTTTTGCCCTTTGCATTTGATAAGTGTGTTTCCTCTTAGGACCTTTGAAGTTTCTATATCTTCTGTCTGGAATCATTTTTCCCTGGATATTCTCATGACTACCATCTTCCATATTTGAAGTCTCAGGTCCACTTTAATTTCTTTAGAGAAGTCTACCCTAACCATCCTACCTAAAGAAGGATTACTCTAACCATTGTAAAACATTTTTTTTTTAATTTATTCATTTGACACAGAGAGAGAGATTACAAGTAGGCAGAGAGGCAGGCAGAGAGAGAGGAGAGAGGAGGAAGCAGGCTCCCTGCTGAGCAGAGAGCCCGATGTGGGCCTCGATCCCAGGACCCTGGGATCATGACCTGAGCCGAAGGCAGCGGCTTTAACCCACTGAGCCACCCAGGCGCCCCATTGTAAAACATTTTTACTATGTGTTTTCTTATCAGCCACTAGCCTGTGAATGTACGTTGTATACATTTATTTATTTTCTTTCCCCCTGGTAGAAAGTAAATGCCAGAAAGGCAGCGACTTTGTCCCTTCTGCTACTATATTCCCAGTAGCCAGAATGTTCCCTGGCACATAGTGGATGCTCAAAATAGTTACTGAGTACATGACTCTCTGGTCTCTGTTGTTTCATAAGCTTTGTGGTTGTCTTCATAGACATGCATTCACCGAGCCTTCAGTAATAGTACAGAGAAAAAATACAAGCTCTCATCTACAGTTTTACAGACCAAAGCACAATCGTGCAGGTATCAGCAACTGAATTACTGGTGCTTGGTGTTGATGTGGGTCTAATAAACACTGTCAACTGGGAAACAATACAGTAAGTGAGGCAACTTAACACCAACGTAACACTTTTACTACTGATAAGGTGGATAGCGGAGAAAAAATCTGCAGGAAGGTGAGATCCCTAGGACTGAATTAGATACTCTTACTTAAGTCTCAAGCATGGATGAATAATCAGAGCCTCCCCATACAGGAGACAAGCTTTGTAAAAGGTCGAGTTTGGT
The DNA here is from genome assembly GCA_002007465.1 of Ailurus styani. Classification (NCBI taxonomy): domain Eukaryota; kingdom Metazoa; phylum Chordata; class Mammalia; order Carnivora; family Ailuridae; genus Ailurus; species Ailurus styani. Next base: position 230,768 of record LNAC01000160.1, read on the forward strand.
GCATGTAGGCATGCTGGCTCTTTTGCGGGAGGAAGGACTAGGTTGCATAAGACCACTTTCTGCTTTTGAATTTACTTTGCAGATTAAGCTCAGCTTTCTTCCCTGGAGAGAAGTGAATGAGAGGCCAGAGACAAGCAGCACTGGTGTAATCATAGAACTCTCACCAATGGATAGAAACATAAGTTGTGATGAGGAAGTGCTTCTCAGTCTGGGATGAACACTGTAATTTCTGAAATGTATATATTTTTATTAAATGCTCATATATTGTCTTTCCTCAATTTTTAACTCTTAAAAAAATTTTTCACTAATCTTGAGAATAAAGGAGGTAGACTATAGTGTTTACTATTCTAGACCAAGCTGAAAATGAAATGGCCCTAATCTATGGGAAAATTAGTGATCTTTAGGAATAACTTCTGAAGATATGATCCTTGAGAATCATCATCAGACTAACATTTGAAATGTATTTTAAGTCAACATTTTAATTCTATAGGCACTTATATGGAAGCTGAAATGGAGAAATTACCCATTTTTATTGAAAAATGATTGCTTATTATGACTAAATTTGGAGGCTCTACATTATTTACCCAGTGTGATAGCAGACATTAAAATGTTCATTATTAAAGAAGGTCTTAGCTTCAATTTTCTCTCCTCTAAACAATATATTGAACACGTAGAAGTATCTTGAGCTCAGTGTGAGCTTATGTTAATAGTACTATTTCTTCAAATTTAAAACTGTCTTTGGAATTTTATGTTACTTTAGTTTTCAAAGATTTTTAGCATCTATAAATGGAGATTATCACTTATGCAGAGCATCATATTGGATGGTTAATGAAAAAATTTGTACGACATAAATTTTAGAAAGGAGTAAATGGGGAGTTTGCTGAGAAGGGACTTTGACACATTACCTCAATTTTTTCCCCACAAAAAGATCAATACTGCCATGTTGACCCCATTTTCTGTGTTCTACAGTTCCTCCTTAATATCTCATGACTCTATTTCTCTCAGATGACTTTTACTAAATAAATCTCATTACATCCCTTTCACTTTCTGGCTGCATGTCAAGTCAGGTGAACTGACTTCTGGCTTTCTTCATCAGTTACGTCTGTGATCCCTGTGAGCTAGATCAGGGACACTTCCCAGGGTTCTTTACCAAGCATATTTAGAACAATCCTCCCTGAGCTTACCTCTCCCTCTCATCAAATTATTACAGGATGGTGAATTACCTCACTTTGGGCATAGATTCTCATTGTTTGCTAACCTTAATCTACTGTCTCACGTGGGGAGAGCATGAAATGATCAGGACTATCCGCCAACCCCCGTCAGCTAAATACTAACCTGAAAGACCCTGGAATTTCTTCTAAACTTCCCCCAAGGTACAGGCCACTCTTTGTGAATAAGCAGGGTGTCACCAGCTCATGAAAGAAATTCTAGAGAATAATGCCTTGGTTAGAAGCACAATGAATCCAATTCTAGGTGTTCTAGGCTCTAAGGATGACCATATTGTTAAGGTTAACTGGGTCAATGGGGCTACTTATTTAAGAAAAGTGTTAACTACAAACTATTCTAGGAAAAAAACCCAGATGTTGTAATAAAAACACTAAATGGTATGTGTAGTGGCCTCTCTGAAATAGATCATCCATTTTTCCGGGTCCAGATTTGGGCACTGAGCAGCGGAAGCATAAATGATGCAATGACCTCATGGAGACTCAGAATCATGAACAAGAACAGCATCTGTTGTCGATGCAAATTCTCCCAGAAAGGATCCTGTGTGCTTGTGTGGGTTCAGAAAAACATCACTAGTGTGTTTTCAATCCATAGTGCATGTTAGATGTTGGCTTGTATCTGACCTTCTCCAGGGACTGTGAATGATACTACAAACCTTCTTTGTAGGATGTTTATTTGCCTACAGCAAATATTGTGGTATGGTTAGGTTAGCATGTTCCTAAAAAGGTGATAAGTATTGGTTTAATGGAATCTCAGGTGGAGTAGTCTTATAGGTTTTAAAGATTGAATAAATGATTCTCTAGCTTCAGCCATCTTAGATATAAGTTTGCATATGATGATCAGATGAACTGAATCCATTACCAAGTGTTGGTAGCAGTAAGTCAGTAATAGATTTGGGATTAGATTTCAAGGGTCTAAGGGGGTGAGAGAGAACATGGGAATTCAAAAATTTTAAAAGGAAATATGTATTTTTCATTATTAATTTATAGTACCCAATAATACTATATGAACAATCACTACCTTGAGGTCTTGGAACATTTTATATTAGTTCACTTAGTTTTTCTAGCAATCATATAAGTATTACATTATTGTCTCCATGTTATAAAGTTACAGGGGTTAGAAAAATTAAATGAAGGCCCCTGGGTGGCTCAGTCGGTTAAGCATCTGCCTTTGGCTCAGGTCATGATCCAGGGCTTCTTGCTCGGTGGAGAGCTTGCTCCTGCCTCTCCCTCTGCCTGCTTGTGCTCTCTCTCACTCTCTCTGCCAAATAAATAAAATCTTTAAAAAAAAGAAAAATTAGATGTCTAATGTTGGATACATTATAAACAGCAAAGGGGGGCACCTGGGTGGCTCAGTGGGTTAAGCCTCAGCCTTTAGCTCAGGTCATGTTCTCAGGGTCCTGGGATTGAGTCCCGCATAGGGCTCCCTGCTTGGTGGGAACCCCTCACTCTCTGCCTTCCTCTCTGCCTACTTGTGATCTCTCTCTGTCAAATAAATAAATAAAAATTTTTTAAAAAATAAAATAAATAGCAAAGGGGAATATTGGCTCCACAACAAAATAAAAATAGAACTATCATATGACCCAATCCACTTCTGGGTATGTATCCAAAGAAAATGAAATCAGTATCTCTAAGAGATACCTGCAGTCCCATGTTCCTTGTAGATTTATTCACAAAATTCAAGATATGAAAACAACTAAGTGTCAATGAATGAATGGGTAAAAAAACATTATATATATATATATGTATACATATATAAAATACAAATTATATATAATATATATAAATTACATATGTTTATATATATAATTTTTATATATTATATATATATATAAACATGGATGAACTTTGAGGGAATTATGCTAAAGAGAAATAAGTCAAAAAGAGAAAGACAAATATGGTATGACATCACTCACATGTAGTATCTAAAACAGAAACAGGGAGTAGAATGGATGAGGATGGGAGAAATGGGGAGATGTTGGCCAAAGGCTATAAACATTCAGTTAAAAGATGAATATGTTTTGGGGATCTAACATACAGCATGGTGATTATAATTAACAATACTATATTATATACTTGAAAATTGCTAAGAGGTAGCTTTGAAATATTTTCACCACAAAAAAAGAAATGGCAATTATGTAAGGTGAAGAAGGTGTTAGCTAACCCTACAGGTGTTAAAAAGCATTTCACAATATATAAGTGTATCAAATTAACACTTAAATTTATACAATGTTATATGTCAATTACATACCAATAAAACTGGAAGGAGAAAGAAAGAATGAAAGATGGAAAGAGGAAGGAGGGAAACTAAGGAGGGAGGGAGGAAAGGAAAGATAAGATTGAGTATAAAACAAATGATATGATGCTTGGTTACAAGGAGCTCATTATTTAGAGGAACTCAGTGGCAGCATTTTGTTCTAAAATAAATACTATTTTTGTCTGGATTTTCATGGTTTTTGTGTTTTTTTGTGTGTTTTTGTTTTGTTTTGTTTTGGTTTTGGTTTTTTGGGTTTTTTTTTTTTTTTTTTTTTTTTTGAAACAGAGCATGCAGAAAACTGGAAGACACTATAGCTTCTGTGATGCTGGGTCCTTATGTTTTTGAGGTATCATATAAGACTCTGCAGCTGGCTGTTACACAGTGAAGGATAAAGTGAGCCCTGGTGACAGGACAAGGGCTATGCTCTGCTTTCTATATGACTAAGGAAAGTAAGACTTCAGTGTTCATACTTATAAAATATCTCTATATTAATAAAATCTATGTCAAAATATGTGTTCTTAATGTATGAATTTTGTGGTAAAAGGATATATGAAATATTTGAAATAGTATTTTTGTGTAGGTAACCTTGAAAATACTTTGTGACCCGTTGAGAATTATATATTTGTTAATCACGACCATTACCTAATTTTACTGACCATGAATGCCACTCTACTTCATTAAGCTTTTATAAGTAACAATATAGTATGACTTTTTTTTTTTTTTGTCTTGTACTGGAACATCCAAGGCATTTTACAGCTTATGATACTTCCCCCTCTAGCAAAGAAGAAAACTCTTTCCAAAATTCATTTTTACTTAGTTAAAATAAAGTTTTTGCTTTAAGACCCCTTTACAGAAATCACTCTTTAGTTAAAAAGATTTCAACCATAAGACAATATGACAATTTTGTCACCATGGAAAATGTGAAAACTGTAATTAACATAAGGCATTTCACAAAAGTATGTGACAGTGTAAATGTCACTTGGGCAATCAAATCTTTAAATCCTGTAGGAGAGAGGGGGGAAGAAAAGCACTTGGCATTCCATCTTCATAGGAACCATGAACTGTCTGTCATAAATTGGTTTTACTATAATCCTGCTAGAATGAACACAAACAATTCTAAGTATAAACTTCCAATAATTTTTATTGTGTCTTAAATTAAGTATACAAATATTTTCCTGGCTTTGCTTTTTCCCCCACATCATAAACACATTTGCTAGTGCATTATTTTAAAATGGTATTCTTTAGTCCAACACTGATACCTAATTATATATTGTCAATCAAATAAATACACTTAATTCCTATCTTTTGATTTAAATAGTCACATTTTAATGGGAACATATAACAAACAAATAAGTTATGTGTATAACTAACATATTCATATGTCTTAATACATTTACATTTAAAGCATAATGAAGTTATTGACAGCAAAAATGTGCACCATGTTTTTTATAGAAAGGAAGTTTATGATATATTTGGATCTGAGTATGGCGATACATATGTGACTATAACAACTGATAGGAAAAGTATATTTTTTATTTTTAGCATTCAAATATCAAACTGTTTGCCAAAAGATTGTAGAACATCAAGTCCATCATATATACTTATCAGGGCAAAGGGCTGAAAAAACAGAGAGGTAAAATAGGTTTATCGACTATGTTCACTTAAAAATTGACTTCTAGATGTCTTGGCCATACCATACAAAATGGAGCAATGACTTCTGGCTCTAGTTTTGGTGACTTCCTACAACTACACTCCCTTCTTTCCGATCCATTTCATGTACAACTGCAAGGTGACTTCCTGGGGCGTAGCTCTTGTCCTTTCTCTGTTCGAGATATTTCATGGGCTCCTCCTTGTCACTCAGAAGTCAAACTCGTCACACTGACATTCAGACCTGCCTTTCCAACAACATTGCCCGGGTTCCCTATGTTGCAGCTAAAATAAGCTGCTTGCTGAGCCTGGATCTGTGATGTTTCTACCTCCAAGCCTTGAGCCAGCTTAAATACTCTCTTCCTGACTCATCCAGGTGACAGTAATTTCCCCTTGTCAGAACTGCCATGGCCCTCAGCCCTCATCTCTACTGATTTATGACTCTGAATAATTTTTCTTTTTGTTATGGTAATTTTTAGTCTCCCACCTTCCCCTAAAGGCAATACATGTGGTTCACTCAAATCGCGGCTGTTAACAGGTATAACATTTTTGTTCCCTCTCTGCTGGCTGCTCTTCGCCTGGGTCCCACTCTTACTATTACCTCCTCTTAGAAGAAAGGAGGAGAGTCCTGACCAGGCAGGGGGACATGAAGGGAAACTCACCACTTTAAACCACTGCAGGGCTGGTGGGAAGCAGGGTAAGTGGCAGAAGTGGAAGAAGACAAAGGGAAAGGTGTTTTGTGGTCCTTTCCCTGCTACCCTGGTTGAGGTGAAATTCCTGAATGGTGGGTGTAGACTGTTGCCACATTCTTCACTCTGACAACCCCAACACGGGGCAGCAGCCTCACAATAAAATTGGCAAGGCGATCTGGTTGGACAGAGTGACTGCCTCGATAGAGTTCTCCAGTGTCTCCTGGACTCCTGAGTCACATTGATAGTATCTAGAAATTCCCCATGGTCCCACAGAGGATTCTTAAGTCAGGCTGGCATGGCTGTCTGAAGACATAAGATGATGACATTGTGACACACAGAGGGTCAGCTGTTGGGCTGAACAGTATTACGACTAATGAGAATTTTATTGTGATTTGAAGTTAGTGCTTATGTGATTTTGCCAAAGAGGCATATGTGAAAACAAAAATACTTCAGGAAGTGGGCGAGTATTGGCCATACCCCCTAAGATCGTCATCAGAAGGTATCAAAGAAACACCCATGTTTACTACAAAATACCTAGGCAAAGCCCACTGGGAGCATTTCAGAATTACGGTCTTTACTGCACAGTACCAGGACGGGCAATGGAACCTGAACAGACCTACAAGAAGGTCATAGTTCTACATATCCTCCAGCTCACGGCCAAAGAAGGTAAACACAAAATGCCTGCACCTTTCATCTACCTCCAGAGTTAAAAAGGACAATTTAAATGCAGTATCTCAGTAAAGAATTCTTTCCTTCTCCCTCAAAAACAGAAAACAAACATTTGATTAGAATATCATATTTATATTACTGAATGTCTTAACAATAAAAAAGACACAACTGTGATTTATTTTTCTTCCCTCCAGAAGCTCGAAACATACCACTGTGTAAGGATTTTGAATTAATCCTATTATAAGTAAGTACACTACATCTACTTTCCTAACATTTCTCTTTGTCACTTTCTAATATTCTATTAAATTGGTATTTATTAGGGTTGTAGAAAGATAAACTGGGAAAGCACAGCAAATAAAGAAATTTTACAGTAACTACATTATCTGGAAAGATACTTTCAAGCTGTGTAATAAATCTTAATTACATAGAAAAAAATGTAGAGTACATATTACTATTGCTTCACTAAAAACTAATCATTTGTTTAGCCTCATTCTATTGAATGGTTTAAATACTCTATTCCTTATTTCATAATTGTAGGAAATGAATCCCAACTTTTAACTTGCCCTTGAGAACGTGAAGTCATTTGAGTGGATAGAATATGTTCCCTTTACTTGGCCACATTATACAAAACCCAAAGTCAAATTATTATTAATCTTTTTCATTCTGGTTAATTCAGAGCAACACTTTCTTTTATATTCAATTAGCTTGTTTCCCTGATATATTAGTATAAAGGTAACTTTTTTTATTGTGATACAATAGCATTATGCCTAAATTTTAATTTTTACTTAATGTTCAGGAAACAATAAGTTCTCTTTAATTATGATTCCCTTTAATTATTCAACGGTTAAAACAGAGGTTCAAAAACATGGCTCTCAACTTCTTTGACGTTTCTCTAATCATAGTGGGGATCTAGGTCTTCCCCTCCTGTTGGTAAAACAGGCTTGTAACTTCCTTGTAACTAGTAGAATATGGGGGAAGAACAATAAAATAAGATAAAAACAGAGAGGGAGGCAAACCCTAAGAGACTCATAACTATAGGAAACAAACTGGGGTTTGGTGGTGGGGAGGAGGGTAGGGAGGATGGGGTAACTGCGTGATGGGCATTAAGGAGGACACTTGATGTGATGAACACTGGGTGTTCATTACAACTGATGAATCCCTAAATTTACCCCTGAAACTAATTATACGCTACATGTTAAGTAATTGGATTAAAAAAAAAATATGAGGGAGGTGGAGCCAGGTGACTTTTGAGGATGGGTTAATAAAAGGCAGTCCAGCTTCTGCCTTGCTGGCTGGAATATCATGCTGTGAGGCCTCGGCTGCCATGTAAGAAGTCCGGCTACTCTGAAGCAGCCATGCTGTGAGGAAGCCAAGCTTCAGGGACAGGCCACACACCTGCCAGACTTGCAAGTAAATCAGTTTTGAGGTGAGCCCTGCCCCAAGCCACAAATCCATCCTTGGCCATGAAGCCATCTTCAATCTTGGAATCTTTCCAGCTGGAAGCCCCAGACAGTGCAGAACAAACGTGACCCTCTGTGCCCTCTCTGAATTCCTGACTCACAGAATCCACGAACAATAAAATGATTGTTTAAGGCCATTATATTTGGAGTGGGTTGTTACAACAGCAATTAGAGCAGTAGGCTTGTCCTTACACTTATTTTCCAATTCTTCATGTTAACAAAAAAATCAGTACAAATTAACCCACTGAGCCACCCAGGCGCCCAAAAATCAGTACAAATTAAGGGACGATCAATCAAAAGATGAAAATATGGCTTTTTTAAAAAAAAGATTTTATTTATTTATTTGACACACAGAAAGAGAGATTACAAGTAGGCAGAGAGGCAGACGGAGAGAGAGAAGGAAACAGGCTCCCCGCCAAGCAGGTAGTCTGATGCAGGACTCGATCCCAGGACCCTGAGATCATGACCTGAGCCAAAGGCAGAGGCTTTAACCCACTGAGCCACCCAGGCGCCCGAAAATATGGCTTTTCTAACCTCGGCAATTGTTTTTATTTCTAAAATTGCATGCCTTTCTATGAGATAATTTGCTAATATGAGAGTCTACATTTGTAAAATAATTGTATAAATAAGCCTTAAAATATAATATGATTGAAATGTTAAAAATAATCAAGTTAATGGATGCAACTGATCACCAGGAAATAGGTACTGAGATCCCAGCTTATTCGTGGCATTTTACTTGATATTGTGAGAATTTACATAAATTGCAAATTAAAATAATTTAATTTAGAAGTATATAACCCAAATGGTATTTAATACAAAAAAAAATGACTGGTTAGGCATTGATCGTAACTACAGGTCTGGTCCTTATGATGGCATAGTCTTTTATGTTGGCTTACCAACATCTCTTCAATGTTCTCTCTGAAGGCCAGCATTTTGGTTAAATAGATAATTGGACTTTCATTGCTAAAGTTCCATAGTATAGAATCTGCCATTGGATAATATTATTAAAAATGCAATTGAACTTGCAAGAGAAATCATCACAAAAAGGCAAGAGACAATGTGATATATTTATGGGTCACAGTCCACCTCAGCACATTTACTAGGTATTTAAGTAATGATTGTTATATTTAAAAATGTAAATTATAATGGAAGATGGAAAAGTTTTTTCTTTTTTTTTTAAGAATAATAATATCCATTACTGATAATGGCAAAGGGAAAATGGCAAGTACATTTCCTATAGGTATATGTTGATAGAACTTCTGAAAGGAAATTTGGTATTATTTATCAAAAGCAACATATTTTTGCTCATTCTTTGACCTAAAAATAACTTCTAGAAATTTATCATAAGGAAGCGATCATAATACAGGCAAAAACATATCTACAAATTTAAATACAATGAAACAATATTGAAGAATTGGAAGTAAACTGTGTTGGATTTGTATTGTTGTTATGACAAGTTATTGCAAATTTGGTGACTTAAAATAGCATGTATTAATTATCTTACAGTTCTGAAGGTCAGACATCTGACAAGAGTCTCAGTTGGCTAAAATCAAGTTGGGAGCATGAATGCATTCCTCCTGGAGGCTGTAGGAGACACTCCATTTCCTTACCCTTTCTAGCTTCTAGGGGACACCTACATTCCTTGACTCTTGCCCCCCTTTGTCCATTTACAAACTCAGTAATGGTGGGTTGAACTTCTCACCTTGCATCTTCCTGACCTTCTTCTTCCACTTTTTCCATTACCTTCTGTCTCCCTCCACTTCACCAGCTGGCAAAATCTCTCTTTTTTAAGGGCTCAAACAATTAAACTGGGCCCACCTGGATAATCCAGGCTACTCTCCCCATCTCAAAGTTCTTAATTTGTGCTCACAGTCTCTTTTGCCATGTGAAGTAACATATTCATAGGTTCTTGGACTTATGGTGTGGACACATTTGAAGGGCCATTATTTTGCCCACCACAAAACCTTTATGCTAAGAAAAGGATAAGAATTAAATAATTGGGATATTTGCTTACATTAGAATGTTGTATAGTGATTAAAAACTATATTGTATGCAGGATAATGAAAGTTAACAGACACTTAACTGACCGAGCCACCCAGGCACCCAGATTATTTTCTTTTAAAAAAATTTTTTTGAAAATACTATTATTTAAGTCAATCAGAGAAAGACAATTATCATATGATCTCTCTGATATGAGGGTGGGGGGTTGTGGGGGGTAGGGAGGGAAAAATAATGAAACAAGATGGGATGGGGAAGGACACAAACCATAAGAGACTCCTAATCTCACAAAACAAACTGAGGGTTACTGGGGGGTGGGAGGGTAGGGATAGGGTGGATGGGTTATGGACATTGGGGAGGGTTTGTGCTATGGTGAGTGCTGTGAAAGGCGTAAGCCTGATGATTCACGGACCTGTACCCCTGGGCAAATAATAATAATAAAAATAAATTTTAAAAAATAAAAAATTTAAAAAGAGAAAGAAAAAAGAAAATACTATTATTTCCCAAACAAGAAAAAAATCCAAGTTTGTATAAAATAATGAATCAATTTTGTTGGTTTGTGACTGTAAAGTTAATTGCTGCCTTTATGTTTCTAAACTGTAATGAACAGAGTAAAACTCAGAGTAAAATTGCTCAGTGGTGTTACGAAGCCAGACTTAAGCTCCTGCTTTTGTTCAAGTGATTGGTTGTTGAGCAGACAGCAACCTTGTGGCTGAGGACCTACTGGATTCCATGCATTGTTCGGACAGATAAATGAGATAATAGGTGGGAAATAACCTTGAAAGGTACTTTAAAGTAGGATGCCAAGGCCAGTCAGATGGAGATGTGTCACATGTGACACATTCTCCCCACAGAAACAAGATACTTGACAATTGTTATATCACCAGACCAGTCAAGGAAAGCTGAATAGTGTATGACTACTTCTAAATGAAAGTGCAATTGACATTCCAATTTGAGACATCTCTCCCCTTCACGTACTTCAGAGGGACAGTTGGCATTCTCTTTATAACCTTTTCCCCTAAGGCTCCAAGGATAATAGGAATTGGAACAGAAAGGACATAGCCACCTTAAGGAATGGAACTGTATCCCTACCTAGGGCACCTTTTCCTAAGTCAGGTTTTGCCTATACCATATCTAAAGGATGCAAAGTGAACTTAATTTAGAGATAACAAAATCTGATCTCCATAAAGCTGGGAAAGGGGATAAATAAGTGTGATCATTCTCTTAAATATCTTTAAGTCATCATTTCTGTATGGAATTCCAAAAGAATGACAAGGAAGTATAGTAAAATATCAATCAGGTGTGGCACAGTGGTTTGGAAAGTAAATTTCAATGTCTCACAGACATGCCTTCACCCACTAATTCTGCCACCAGGAACATGTGCACCCGTGATCAAGATACTTCATTTCTCTAGATCTTACTGTATCTTTCAAATGAGCTTCTCACAAACTCACTGGTTTCTTTTAAGTAATGACTGAGATGAGGCAGGTGTAGCATGGAGTAAAGTAGTAGGTGCACACAATAAATGTTCAACACCAAACTTGTACCTGGTTCACTCCTCTGACAATAATGTGCCTAGGATGCCAGATCAGGAATAAAAGCCCTTGCAGACTGCCTTATGTTGGGCTTCTCAAGAGGCAGCCCGGACACCAGGATTTGAGTGTTTATTTTAGAGGTAGACCCAGGGGACACTGGTAGAGAAGGGAAATAAGGCAGGAAGGGAAGGAAGCTAATTCAGGAAGCTAATGCATGAATGAAACAATATGGTCAACCATGGGCATTATGGGCTCAATCCTGGTTGGGAAGTTAATGATATTGACTAGAGTATGTCTCAGGATTTCCCATCTTTGGGGTGAGAAGTTGGGGTATTGATCCACCCACTCCCATATCCATTATTGGGCAAGAATTGTTCTCACGGCTGTAGCTTCACTCTGGAGTCAAGCACCTCCTGTGGCTAGAAAGAGCCTGTAGACAGAAAGTCCCAAGTGCCTGAAGAAAGAAGGTGGGCATGTACTGAAAGGCGAGTATTCAGGGACTATGGGCAGGGCACTGAGAGTCAGTTACTGATACCATTATGCTTTCCTTTAACCTATAGAATCTACAGATGGTGGTGGTTGCAGGGAAACCGTTGCAGGATTATTGCTGGATCCACATGCATTGTTGTTCCTGTGAATTTACAAAAGGTAATACAATGCTTTTTACAATATGGTAAGAGCTTCTTCAATATTCAACATCAACTTAACAGATTTCTCTTTGTTTGGCAGTACAAAATACCTGCATCCTCAGCAGCTACCGAACAGCTAACATGTGTATAAAGGCAGAATAGAAACAACTAAAAGAAACATCTGTAGTAGACACCTCTGGTTTGCTTTTACCAATGGTTGTGAAGCAGGTATTACCTCCCAGGTCTGGCAGTGGGTAAGAGCATAGATTGGGTTCTCTTAACTCCATTAAGCACTGAAAGACACTTTTCAGAGAAAAGCCCATTTACAAATAGGGCAATTAAAAGCAGACATTTACATTACGAAAATAAAATATCTTCAATCCAAAAATTTAACAAATCAAATCCCTTTTTGGCTCTCTACCATTGACAAGTCATTTCTGAAAATTCAGTACCAAGTTTCTGGAGACTAGGGTCCCTATGCCTTATTCAATTTCTTTATATTTAGTCATTCTGATATGTCATAATATTTATTCAAAGAAAGCAATGATTTGGGATCCTTATTTGTGGTTCCCGGCATAACATTATCTTACACAAATGCCATTTTATCAGAAGGGCCAAATTCCATTTGCTATGGAAAGCTCCTTGCCTGATGTAGCTTCACCTGTCTCTAACCTACTGGGTGTGGGGCATGCTTCCTTTTTGGTTTCCTTTTCTCATCAGTCTCAGCTCTTCATTCCAATGACTCAGTTCCCCCAGCGGATGTCCACACCACCCTTTCACCTCCTGGGAAAGTCACTAATAGTTTCACTAGCTGCCAAGGGTTATAAAGTAAACTTGACCCTTGGATCCTGAATACCCAGACCCCAGAGGCCGCCACCTGGACCAACTTGCTTCGCTCTTCAGACTTCCGCCCGCAGGTGGCAGCAGCGGGCTCAAAAGCGGGTCTTTGGAGAAGCCCAAGCCCAGCTTCTGGCCGGCGCTCCGGAGCAAGGTCTGGAGCCTCCACCTTCAGGAATCCACACCCAGTTGGGACGGCCCTTAAAGCTGTAGTAATTGAGTGCTAAAATTGTCTCTGATTCTTTAATCTCTCGAGTGAAAACAGTTTGAAGCAGCAACGGCAACTCAATGCGTCCCTACTCTCTCCGGTTCCCCAATTGTCCACCAACTCCAGCAGCAACCCGGTCCCTTTTCCCACGCAGGGTCGGCTCCGTAACCCTCCACGCTCCGGCCCTTGCAGATCCTCCGGAGCCGGGCGCTGGGCGGCTGGCAGTGCGTCTGCGGCGCCCTTCTCTCCCCTCCGCCTGCCCGTCTGCTAGGCGGGCTTTCCCACCGGGCAGGATGCCGCGGCTGCACCCCTATTTCATCACCCCACCCCGCTTCCCCGTCCCTCCTCTCCGTCCCTTCTGCTCAGACACACACAGGCGCACACGCGCGGCCCGCTCGCGCCTGGTGCCTCCGGTTCGGCTGCGGGAGCGGGACCCACGCACGCCCAGGAAGCCACGGACCTGCTGCCCAGACTCTGCGCCCCGCGGTCCCCAGCGTCACCACCGCCGCAGTCGCCGCTTCTGCGCCGCTTCTTCCCGCCTAGACCTCGCCGCCAACAGCCCCTCAGCTGCAGCCCCTGCCGAGCTGCAAGAAGTTTACGTCTCGGGAAGGGGCGGCGGGGAGCAGTTGAAGGATTTGTTGTAGGAGGATTAGCACGTTTGGGCGAGGGGAGGGGCAGCCCCGCTGCAGGACGCGGCG
>LNAC01000160.1:245296-378213 GCA_002007465.1 Ailurus styani
GCCGCCGCCGCCGCCGCGCCAGCAGGTCCTAATGCCTGTCACTTCCCAGGACGCTGGCAGCAGCAGCCCGGAGCCCCCGAGCCCTCGGCAGGTTTGCCTGTCCTTCCCCGCGATCTGATTGGATAAAGTGGGGGCTCGACGGTGGCCGACGTGGGACAGTCTGGCTGTGGCAGGGGTCTCGGAAACCATGGGTTATTGCAGTGGCAGGGGCACGCTTATCTTTATCTGTGGCATGCAACTGGTAAGTGACACTTGGGTCCTCTTGTTCCGTAATGTGCCTTTGAGATACTGGGCTGGGGAGTGCAGTAAGGGGTCTGCCATTGATTAGAATGGAAGGAAAAATAAAAGAGAAAAGGTGACAGATATATTGCCTATATTTGAAATGATTTCAGGAAGAGGCACTGTGGGGTACAGGAAAGGTGAGCCTTTCCGCCCCCACCTATTTCTATTCCTCTGAAGACAGTTTGGCAGGTGCGGGTTAAACTTGTCTTTAATTTCTTTAAGCAAAGCAAGATGTATCTCTTGTTCCTTTATGCTTTGCATTCCTATTACTGTAACAACGTGGTTGTCACATATAATTTACTATACAGGTGTTAAGACAGAGAGATGGGGGATTTTTTTTGTTACTTCCGTATACTATTTTTTTTTTTGCAGTATCTTTGTTTCTTCATTGACGTGTGTTATTTTTCAAGGAATATATTGTCTTATAAGTATAATGCTCTAACAGACCACTATGTAGGGCAGATGGTGTCCTTACAGCAGTCTGATCTAGAAGCCACGTTGAGTTTTAAAAGTATGTAGATTGAAGAGAAATACTTAGATAAACTCAGTAACACCACTGCCATAAACTGAATCAGTAACCTTTAAATCACAATTATTATAAACAATTCTAAGGAAAAATATTCTATCTTACATTATATATGTAATCGCTCCTGAAGTAGACATGTTTTCTGATCCTATAGGATGGAGAATTATATATACATTTTGAGGAATGTTGTACGTTTGCAAAGAGGCAAGAAGCCAGTAATGGAAAACGTCATGTCTCTGAATTAAAATTCTCTAAGGGCAATAGGAGGGGCTGAGGAATAGTTTAGAGGTGAAAAATATACCACTGTAAGTGGTTAATTTGAAGTAGGAGTATTTGCTCACTCCTGGTATCAAATAGCTTTCCTTGGANTCTCTAAGGGCAATAGGAGGGGCTGAGGAATAGTTTAGAGGTGAAAAATATACCACTATAAGTGGTTAATTTGAAGTAGGAGTATTTGCTCACTCCTGGTATCAAATAGCTTTCCTTGGAGAGTATAAATTAATCTGAAAAGCCACCCACATTTCCAACAATGTTTCATAAAGGCTGAAAGGACAACTAGACTGAAGGAGATCTGAGAGCCCAACAGTAAAGTGTTCAAAAGAGCAAGGATTTGCTGTTGAAACTGATAGAAGAATTGCTTAAGTGGTCTTCATTGTTATTGGTAGTCTTGAAGCCCAAGAGTGTTTGTTGTTATTGTTGTTGTTTTGTTTACTATATAGCTGGAGCAGTGCTTTTTGTTGCATATTGCTTTGGGGTGCTTTTCTTCCCCGGGAAAGTTATCTCATGATGCGTATTTTGATCTGTGAATTACTTAGGCACTTGACTGTAAGAAAAAGAAGGTGAAACTATAAATTTTAAGAATATAATTTTTCAGGGATGTATAAACCAGTTTTTTTTTTTGCTACATATTCATTTAAGTTTTGCAATAAAGGATTGTTACTCTTAATAATAAAGCTAATCAGAATAATGGGAGAGTTTACTTTGTTAAATCACTGGTTAGGCCAAATATGCCAAATTGTATAAACATTTTCAAAAAATTCCTATGTTCATATATGATTCAGAAAAGAATACATTTGCTGATTCACTGTGTAAAAGCATAAAACTGTGAGAATGGGTGGGTAAGAGCATTCTTATGCGATTTTCAATTTAAAAATTTTAAAATGTGATTTAACTTTTAATCATTTAGCATACTTTATTATGGAAGTACTTTATTATGGAAGTTGTAGGCATTAGATCTATGTGGCATTTTGTGTGACGAGTACAAAGTTCTCAAGAACTTAACAATTTTGGAAAAACCAAAATATACAATGAGAAAGCTAAATATACAAAGTGGCATGATAAGGCTAAAGATTTCTGTGTGTGTATGTGTTTGTGTCTTTGTTCATGCATGTGCATATATCCGACAGTGTATCGGAGAAGTGCTACATCACTTATGGAACAGATATTCTGAATGAAAGCTAAGTTCTCTAACAAAATAAAGGTGCTTGTAATATAGGATTGTACAGTCTAAGCACGGATACATTTGAATCTTAAGTTCTATAACAATCATGTGATTTTTCCCATTCAGATTTTATGTGCCACCAGGCTAATATAATTAGCAGCCATGTTAATGTAGATGCAGAACAAAAAACAAAGGACAAAGAACATTCGTTGCTTTGATAAGGTGAAATGATCACATTTAAAGGGCCTCAGAGATTCCTGGTAATTGTTGCTTCTTAGAAATATAGTACTTGATTTTAAATGAAATGATTTCTTTGCAAATTAATAATTATAAACACTGTACACACACACACACATACACACACACAAAATAGGCGGGTGTATATGTTTTCCTTTGCTCTAGATAGATCTTTAGAAACTTTTTGTATCTTTGAGCTATTATGAGTAGAAGTGGTTTTATAAGTAGCCATGTTTCTAGGGTAAGTTACGACTCATGTACCATTGATTGACACAGAGATTCACCCAGTTTTGTTTACTTCTGAAGTGTTTAGTGTGCATTTTTGTAACATTTGGGCATGTTCTTTTGTAGTTATGCAGATAAATCTTAGATTTATTAAAATTAATGGAAGCCGAAGATAGTCTAGGACAGAAACTTTATTAAATTTCTTTATTAAGTAACTTTAAGTTTCTGGAAACATTTCTTTCCAATTATGTAAATAGAATATCTCTATTTTAATTAGACCTAAAGGAAAATTTACGTTTACGTCAAGTTGCAGCTGACCTTTGTAGAAGATGAGGTAGCTATTGGCACAGCGGAGATGGGAACCTCATTCATCAGGTTATTATCAGAGCAGATACAATCTTTGATCTTTTAACAGGTGAGGGACAAGAGACAAATGTGCCAGAGAAATTATCTGTCAGGATTCTATATCTTTGCTTTTAATTATATTAAATGTACATTTAGTTTAATATTTGGCAGATTACAAGTGTGGATAAACATACATTCTTTTAAAAGTCAGGAAATCAGTTTATGAGACAAGAATTTAGAATTTCATACCACAGAGATTCAATACAAAAGTTCCATTTTATGAAAAAGTATCTGCCTCTGTATATCATAAATTAAAATCTTTGAGATGTATGGTTATTCCGACTTCAGATTTTAGGGTGATTCCTATGAAAAAGGGGTGTGATCACTGGAAACAGATTTGTTCCATGTGCACAACCCAGAGTTTAAGCTCTTAATCTCAAGAAGGTAATTTTCTTTTTACCATTGCTGTCCTTAATGCTCAGAAACGGAAGAGTTTAGATAGTAACAAAACTCATCACTGCATTTGCAGTGTTGGATATAGTGGCACAGGATCATAACAATCTAACTTCTTATTGACAACTCAGCAGCTTGAGAAAATGTTTCCATTGTTTTGTTTTTATTTTTTTGATCTTCAGTGTTTGGTTGAATCAAAGAGTACTTTATCTAAATGTTGCAAAAATTACTCAGATGATCCTCAGTGAAATCACTTAGTTATAATATGGAAGACCCTAACTTACTTTAGTTTGAAAAGACAGCTTTGTTTTCAAGTAAGAAAATGCAACATTGCCCATTTTTTTGGTACATCAGATTCCTCTGTGAAACAAAGTGTATGTGCCATAAACTATTGAAAGTATAGATTTATGTTCAGATTAATACTTGAAGGTGCCATTCTTGCCATGTACTTTATGAAGTATTGCTAACGTGGAGCAGATGCAACGAAGAATTGTGTTACTACACGTGTGTGTGCAGCTGTATGAAGACTGACTTTAGAATGACCAGTTACTTTCTACTGCACAGGCAGTTACTAGGCATTTTCAGAAGTACACGTTTATTAGAAAAGAAAGCCACGAGTGCATAGATGGACTAAATAAAAACAATCTTATTATAATTATGCAGTATGTCACTGGTGTTTGTTACGACTTGGTGCAGTGTTCATAGTTACGTGAATATTCATTACTTTTTAAAAAATAAAGCATGTCCCGAAGTGACTTGAAGAATGCATGTGGACTCCTATGATTTTCCTTGGGTACTTTTGACAGGTCTGAAAGTTCTTCGGCAGTTTAGAACTAACTTTACCTGCCACAAAACCTCCCTACTCAGACAGTTTAAAATTTTAGATTCACATGCCATTGATAATAAAATCTTGTGATCATTAACCAATCTAACTCAGGAAGAAGACTAACAATTTCCATAAACTATTTCAGAAACTTATGCAGAAATAGGCTAAGAATTTGCTAAGTTGTCAAATACCTTCCTTCTTTTCAAATGTTTTCTACTTTTCGATTCCAGCATTGTCTTGTGTGTATGTGTGCGTATTTGATTAATTCTTTCCTTGTAATTTTCAGCAGTACTCCACTCAGTGGTTACCAAGAAAGATACAGAAACTCCTTCCAGTGTCCAGCTCTCTTTCTTGGCTCATAAACCAAGTGGCAAAGCTCCTTTTTTTTTTTTTTTCATATACCCAAAGTTTCAAAGAACCAATTGGTACAGAGCTTTTCCTCTGCTTTCTCCAATAGAAGCTTGTCTGGGCAGCATCCCCTGTGCAGAATGCCGGAGTCATCTCTGGCATGGGGCCTGTAAGTGGGCAGTGGCCCAAAAATGTGAATAGGCATTGCCACCTCCTTTTCCCTCTGATCCTGCTTTATTTTGGGGTCAAATTCTCTACTTGCCCAATCAAGAATTTCAGAATGGCAGCCAGGAACTCCCTTGAAATAGGAGGTCTTTATTTCTGATTCTCTTTCCTTTTTATGCATGTGTGTGCTTGACAAAAATAAAATTTGAAACAGAAGCACATTTTAAACCTTCTAGATTTATACTGGAAATAAATATATTAGGATTGTGGCATCAACTGTATTCAGTATTTGTACATATAAAACTAATGACTAAAATTTCCAACAATATATTCAGTTACGTTATTTGGTAGAATTTTATGCAGCTTAGTGTAACTTTTCCAAAAGTAGTTTTGAAACCAATGTGGCTAATAATAGAAAATTTTCTATTTCCATGACTTATAACACTCAAATGTCAGAAATCAAGCACACACATGAGAAATATTTTTATGTTCTTTCTAGTCCATTTTTTCACCTATATCATGCAACTCTTCCAGTTTTCACTCCCATTTCCCCCCAGAGAAACTTGATTATTGTTTATTTTTGAAATGATAAAATACATATTCTATCAAGATACAATGTATCTAGGATTCCTTTTTTCCCTAGAACAATAATAGAAACAAATATTGTATTAACATTTGGATAATTTCTACGCATAGAATGAAAATAAAAGTGTATGAAACTTTTATTCCTACCAACTCTAAGAGATTGAAGGACATTTAAACACTATGAAGAAATAAAATTATGTTGTTTTCTTTCTTCAGATTAAGGAGGAAAATGAAATTTATAAACTGGGTTTCTTTTTTTTTTTTACTATTTCAGGTGTATTTAGATTTGCAAGTTCTTACTACTTAAAGGAATTACTTGTTTCATCTTCCTGAACACAGCGTTTTTCTTTTTATGCTTAAACTCTAAAACAGGCACTGGGTCTAACGAATAAAAATTTGTAACAGTAAGTCTAAAGGAAACCATAGACTTTCTTTCTTTTTTTTTCCAAACCAGAATGGGAATAAGGTGATGTCTAATATTTTTTGCCTTTTAAATCAATTAGGGATCACATGCTAACTTTGATCCTTGTAGAAACTCTTTTTGAGAAGTTACAATAAACTGACTTTTGTGTGTACTTTGAAAAAAATTTGTCTTTTTATGATTTATAATTTTGTAAAATACTTAATGAAAGCTGTTAGTATTTCCTGGAAGCTTGTTCTGAACTAAATGCTAAATGTGTTTTTTTCCACTGTCCTTTCCAATAATCCTATGAAGTAGGTAATAGATACTGATATCCTCATTTTACAGAGGAGAAAATGGAGCCTCTGAAAGGTTAAGCAACTTTCTTAAGTCCCTCTCTTAGACAAGTGGTAGAGCTTGCTCTCAGACCCAGCTCTGTCCCACTTTAAGATTGAGCTCTTTGCTTCACCAAATCCCTAACATGTATCACAAAATGATATTATAGTTTACGTTTCTTTTACTAAGAAAGGCAAAATTTACCTGACCCAGTAATCGGCAGGAGACTAAGCAGGCTCTGGGAGGGGCGTTGGTGTCAGGTTTCTGTCTGGACCAGGGGTGCATAGGTAGCTAGGAGCAGCGGTGTGAGGTCTGTGGAATAAAAGGAGACACTGTCCCCTGCACGGTCAGCTTCCCTTTCTGTTCCTGCTAGATTTCCAGTGCGCCCTAACACTGCAAAACACACCTGTAGTTCTGCCTTACAGAAATGATCCCCTATCAAGAGGTTGTGTTTCTGTGATTGCTTAAGGTGAGGGTGGGGAAGTTACAGCTACTATGTATCATATCAGGCCAGTTACTGAGAAATAAGCACATAGTATGGGCTTGGACACTTTGATATATCAGTTTTAAAAAAATTTCTATGGAAGACAAAATGTATTTGTTTTTCTCAAATTCCTGTTCTTTGTGAAACGACTTTCTGGTAAATAGCTAATATAGAGTTATTCGCTTTTTTTTTTTTTTTAAACACGTCTCAATCCTAAATCCATCAAGACGACTTTTTGGAGAGAATATTAGTTAGAACTACAGTTGTTGGATATGGCTTCTAGTAATAGGTTATTTGAAATGTACACTGAGTATTCTAGAGCACTTCTCTATCTTGAGTGTGCATCAGAGTCACTTGCAGGGCTTTTTCCGTCCACATCAATGGGCCCCACTCCAGGGTTTCTGATTCAGTAGGTCTCAGGGAGGTCTTAGACGTGGAATTTACTTTTCTCATGAGTTCCCAGGTGACACTGATGCCACTGGCTAAGGATCGAACTTTGAGAACTACCAGTTTAAAAGCATAAGTCTCCACTTAGGGTGTTACCTGAGAGCATGAACTGGTTTTTGAAAATTTTCAACCCAGCTAGATAATTAGCTCATTCTTCCTTTGGCCTGTTACTTATGCGAACAAAAACTTTTCAGGACCAAGTGTGTCTATTTCTGACTTCTAGCTTAGTCCTATTCAGAAGTTTAAATAAGGGAAATGGAAGGTCTTCTCACAGCGCTTGTGTCTTTGCAGTGAATAGAGATATCGAACAATCTTAAAGTGATTCAGTTCCTCTAGTCTGTACAGTCTTTGCCTGTCTTGCCAGAGTAGAATCGGTTCCTTCAGCTGTCTCTCTGTGCTAGCCTAGCCCCTCAGTCTGAATTTCTGGAATAGCTGCTCATGGTGCCAAGCACAACCGTTGGGGAGAGAGGGAGAGGAGGGGGAATGCTGGGAAAGCAGCGAGGGCAGATGAGTGAGTGAGGGCAGATTTTTCTGCACCTTGTCTAGTGTTTCTTTGTTGAACAACTGAATAATTGACGGTCATTTCCTCACTTGAAAAGTAGGGGCAAATAGTTCCCGAGCCATTTCCCCTATAGGATTCTTAAGAGCATCTGGGGTGAACATGTGCTCAAAGTTTAGGTATGAAAGAGCTTCACAAATGTGAAAAGAGCTTCACAGCTTCTGATATGTAGAATATCTTTGTACGTATTAAGAGTTTAATCTTCCAGAACTTTTCATTCAGTCACAGTAAGAGTGGTTATGGGCTGTTTATATATCATTTGGCCCGTGACCTTAGTTGTAACAACCAATTTCTTGTAGAAACATTTTTTTCCTTCACCCACCCATATAAATATGTATAAATAAGGAGGATAACATTAGGTGCAGGTTATTTAATAGATAAAACATTATGCTCATGTGTCTGATGGTATATTACACTTGAAGTGTTCATTAGGAATTGAATTTTACATACCAGTCAGCCCAGGCCTTCTTTGGGCTGACATTTCTAAAACTGTGTTCCATAAGCACTAGGTCTGCAAAATGCTCTGTTATACATAAGCTCTGAGGTTAAATAAGTTGTGGATGCCACAGGCTTTACCTTCTCTCCTACCCTTGAAGGGTCACAATACATCCTAGCGGCTCCCAGAAGTCCTACGCGAAAGAAACTCCTGCTTAATTCCACTTAACTTTGCAAACGTTTATAAAGTGCTTGCAATGAACCAAGGACCTCTTTTCCTGATGTCCCCTATTAATCTTCCATGGAACTAGCATTTTCAGAAACACTTTTCAGTGAAATATTACTCTTGGCTAATGATGCAGTCTAAAAGTTAATAATATTAAATTATTATCTAAACAATATTTAAAGGCTAAAATTTCAGTATAGAAACTCTTAACCTGCTTAAGAGGTACTTAACAAATAGTAATACATAAAGATGTTTAAGAATATCAAATATTTTTTTCACATAATTAAAATAAATGAAGGGGACCTTGTTTTCAGATACTTGGCTATTATTTTTTATAGATTTACTTACATTTCTTGAAATGATGTTTCAGCTGCTAAAATTTCAATCCTTAACTTTGAAATTTAGTCAGGTCTAATTACCCATGTTACAAAGAAAGGGGTGTGT
Organism: Ailurus styani; assembly: GCA_002007465.1. NCBI lineage: Eukaryota > Metazoa > Chordata > Mammalia > Carnivora > Ailuridae > Ailurus > Ailurus styani. Next base: position 254,061 of record LNAC01000160.1, read on the forward strand.
TGCTATAGGTTTCCAAGGGTATTTGGAACTTTAGAGCACCTGGGGGAGGGCATCTGCAAAAGAACTTTCTTTTAAAAGTTGTGGGAATGCTGGCTAACTGAACATTAAAAAAAAAAAATGTCATGGGCAAGGGGCGCCTGGGTGGCTCAGTCTGTTAAGCATCTGCCTTCCACTCAGGTTGTGATCTTGGGGTCCTGGGATCCAGGCTCACGTTGGGCTCTCTGCTGAGTGGGGAGTCTGCTTCTCCCTCTCCTCTCTGCTTTCTCTCTCTGCTCTCTCTACTCACTCTCTTTCTCTCTCTTTAAAAATCTTTAAAAAAAGTCACGGGTGAGGAGTAGTGTCTATATTCTGCAGCTAAAACCAAGCCTGCTCTTCCAGCATCGGACTCTAAATGTCTGTCTTTGCAGGGCTGGTAAGGAGTTTTCGTACTGACTTTTGTTTCCTAATCAATGCACACACTCTAAAACAGTAACACATTTAAAAGCCCCAACAATGTTGTGTTCTTTGAAAACAAACGGGTCTTAGATTGGAATGGAGGAATCAAATTTCTTCTGTTAGCAGAAGTCTTTGTATGCATCTGTGTGACGCTAATTACACAACAGAATAAGGAGGTGTTTTAAATCTTTTAACTGACAGTCATGTGTCAAATGATAGATGGGTCCGTATCATCTCCAAAATGTTCAGTGGTAGGGAATTCATATGAGACTACTCTATATGGACTTCTAGCCATGGAGATATACAAGGCACGGCTCCTAGAGTATTGTTTTTGTAAAGGACAGTCTCTGATGTCACTCGGAAATAAAAAGTGGGGAAGACTTTTACAGGCCCCAAGGAGAACATTACAGCCTGGGAGTGTGCTGCCTTCTGTGATCTTCCCCAGAAGGGGTCTGTTGGCTTGCCTTGGCATTGAGTACTTTCTTTGTTACGGCACCTGCAGTGGGTGGCATGCAGCTTGCTCCTGGAGGACATAATTCATCCCTGTGGACACAGTGATCCCTACCTCACTCTCTCAATCTATGAATTAGGGAATAGTTGATTTACAGGAGATGGTGTATCCAGGCACTACCCGTTGGCTTCCTTTGATTTCTCTCCGGTGCAGAGATGAGATCAGGGTCTGGATGTGTTTAACTCCAGTTATTTGGGAGCAGTGAGCGAGCTACTTATTTGAAAACTTTAGAAGCAGTTGTGGGTTTGATAATACACAAGTGGTATATAAGAGCTCTGGGTCTTTTCCCCCTTCCTCCTTTTTAAATAAAGCTTGCTTGGGGGTGCCTGACTGGCTCAGTTGGAACAGCATGGGACTCTTGATCTTGGGGTGTGACTTTGAACCCCATATTGGGTATAGAGATTAACTTAAATAAATAAAAGAACTTAAAAAATAAAGCTTGCTTGAAAATTTGATGATAGTGGACAGATAACTTGTAATTTTCTAAAATATTGGAGCTATGTATAGGATTATGTATTTCTTACCCTTATATCAAATAGGGATTAATGAAATTTCATTTTTGTCCATCTTTCATAAATTGTGGTTCCATTTTATTCAGTCAAAGGATGATAGTTAAATTATGGCTGTTTAGTAGCATTTAGGAACCAAAGTTTTGCTTTTCTTTTGGCTTGGTATTCAAAGTTTTCTTCTTTCTTTTGAAGGACAGGGTTAGGGAGGAGGGAGATGTTGGGGAGAGTGGCTAGGTTCTGAATGTCTAGCGGTTAAAAGGCAAGTAATACTACTCTACTTAAGGTGATATATACCTTTTACAAATTTTATTTATTTATTAGAGAGGGAGAGAGGGCGAGCGAGTGCGCACAAGCAGGGGGAGTGTCAGACAGAGGGAGAAGGTGAAGCAGGCTCGCAGGGAGCAGAGAGCCAGATATGGGGCTCGATCCCAGGACCCCGGGATCATGACCTGAGCTGAAGGCAGACACTTAACCAACTGAGCCATCCAGGCACGTCTGATATATACATTTTTAAAGGATGTTCTAGTGAAGTCTGTGAAGATGACTGCAAATTCATTAATAAGTTTTCTCAAGAACATATTTCTGGTTTTATCTACAACCTTATTGGGAAGCTCCACAGGCTTTTAAATATGGAGGACACTGCTCTCCCATTTTACCATTTTATAGACTGTCTTGGAATAGATTTGTTTTTGTTCAAAAAAGCTGTCCTAAAAATCGGGCAAATGGCATAAGTTCAATTTACATTTAGTAAATGTAAATCTTGTAATAACAGTGTTTAGTGACCTTTAATTATATGCCTCTCTTACTTTAATTCTTTAGGGAAATCTGTTGGTTTTCACTTTCTTTTCACAAGAATGAGATAGTGATGATTGCTATGTTATTGCACTTACTTTGACTCTAGGGTTATATTAAGTACCATAACAGCTTAAAATATTAGCTTTTCCATTAAACAGAGAAAAATAAACCCCAATAATTTTTTTTCTAGATCTCTATAGCAGTTCGATGGGGACTTTACATGCCAAAATAGTTCTGTCGCATGCAGGCCCATTTTTAAATTTAATCTTTCTTTTTTTTATTTTATTTTTATTTTTTTATTTATTTGACAGAGAGAGATCACAAGCAGGCAGAGAGGCAGGCAGAGAGAGAGGAGGAAGCAGGCTCCCTGCTGAGCAGAGAGCCTGATGCAGGCCTCGATCCCAGGACCCTGAGATCATGACCTGAGCTGAAGGCAGAGGCTTTAACCCACTGAGCCACCCAGGCGCCCAAATTTAATCTTTCATAATGTGAATAAGAATATTACATATTGAACCTTAACAGTAATAAGTGGATGAGGGGTATTAGCAAAATTATTGAGGCAGAGGCAGTGATCTCAGTTTATAGGAGGGATGTTAACTTTTTGGTTGAAAAGTAATTTTGTGACATAAAAATATCTTCTTTTACAAAATACGTTTCCCTGAAAGTCTTACTGATGTGGTTTGAATGCAGCAGTAGATGGGCCGGCCCATTACTGTCAGAGGCTGAGAACCAGCTATGCGTTGGGCCCTGGTGTGGGGTGTTAGGAGAAGACCCAGTAGAACTCTGGGAATCAACTTGGAGTTGATTTCTAGCCTGCAATGCTATGTTCCAGTTACGATTGTTTCAAAATGAATGAATGAATGAATGAACAGTGAGAGGAAATTAAGTAATTACTAAATCAGCTTCATCAAGAAAGATTTATGAAATGTCCCACACATGACCAGCATGCTGACATGTGCTGTGTAAATTAAGTGTATGTTTCTGTCCTTTTGACAGTTAGGATGTAGTCTAGCTGAAAAGAATGTTGAGCTGTGTTTCTGTCATGGATCAATCTAATATTTAGTGGTTGTAATAATTGAAGATTAGTTTAAATTGCAACCTGATCCTTATTTATTTATTTATGAAGCCATACTACTTGCTTAATGTGGTATTACTTAAAAATACTTTACTGTTCTCTGTTTATTATGTACTGTAAAATCACATTTCGGCATACTATAAATAAGATCAGTGTTGGTGAAAAATAAATGGTGATGTATCTGGGCCACTTTAAAAAATGTGAATTCATATCTTTCAAATTCATATTATCTAGTTTTATTTACTGCAATTGATATAACATTATTTAAAAGCTCTCTTAGAATTAATGAAGCAAATTCTGTCTTTATATTTCAAATCTCCAGAGCAGTACTTTTTAACTTTTTTTTTTTTTGTTCATGATGGGCTTTTTTGAGAATCTATTAAAAGTTATGAAGTTTCTTATCAGAAAATACCCATGCAACTTGAGGGGATTCACAAATTTTTCTACCTGATACATGAAACTCAGGTGAAACTGCTGATAAACTTTTCCTTTCTTTCTTTCTTTCTTTTTTTTTTTTTTTGGTCTACCAGTTTATCAAGATGTTCTACTTCTTGACAAATTTAGTTCAGTTATTTTGAATTTGAAAAATGTTTTAGGAGGTTCTCTGTATATATTTGATATACATTATTTATAATATATTGTAAAGATAATATAGACACGTGAGTGCATTTGTCTGTGTGTAATGCAATGTAGAAGCAGCAGAGTTGAGTTGGAAGTGTAAGCAAACTAAGCCTTTGCTTAGATTAAATGGTATGTATAGATATGTACAGTACAATATGGAATGATAAGAACTATAAGAAAAGTAAGAATGAAGTACTAAGGGGATTTGGGAGAAGTAATCAGTTATGTCTTCATAAGCTGATCATGCGAGGTATGAAGGGATGGTACATGATAGGTAAGATTTCTATAACTAAAGACTGGAGAAAAGAGAATCCCAGGAGGAAGTAGTGTTAGTTAGGGGGTGCCTGACTGACTCAGTTGGTAGAGCATGCAACTCTTGATCTCGGGGTCATGAGTTCAAGCCCCATATTGGCCCCACATAGAGCACACTAATAAATAAATAAGTAAATATTAAAAGAAGAGAAATGATAGCTAGAACAAAGATGGGAATGGAAGGGTGTGTGTGGGACAATGAAGAGTCAGGTTCACTGGCAAGTAGGGAGAATTGGGAAGCGAAGCAGAGAATGAAATGGGTAGGGGTAGTTTGTGAATGGACTTGAGCATCTTTGGAGGGAGTTCAAACTTTATAGGAGATGCATTTCTGCAGAAGTTAATTCTCCAGGTGAATGGCACCATTCCCCAAAGTAGAATAAGAAGCAATATGACATGAGAGAGAAGGCCTAAGGTTTGGACCAAGCTCTGTGAGGAGTGTGAGGGGAAAGCAGCAATAAATTAAATGCTAAATTGCAACTAAGGCCTTAGTGAAACCAGGTGGCATGCATTTGTAGGGGAACCAATGACTTTTCCATCATTCCCCAGCTTCCTAAGAATTGGAATGGAAAAGCAGAAGTGGAAGTTTCCTTGTTCTTCGATTGAACAAAAGTGAGGATTTGAGGTCTTGAAATAAAATGTAGGACTGGGTGGCCATGAGTAGGCTACCAGAATGGAAGGGACAGTTAGATTACTGGAGCACCATTGCAAATGTTTGAGGATAGGAGGCAGGTCCAGCAGAAGGGAGATCATAGGAAAGGTGGTTGTGTTAGTGGTCATGGTGAGACAATACACACAGGGGTTTAGGTCTTGAAGAGGAGCACTGCCTGGGGCATGCAGAGGCCCTTGACTGGCCACCGAATTGGGTGAAAGGTCTAGTTGTTGAGAAGGATGAGAGGCCATAAGGCCCAGCTGATTGAAGAACCATCACTGTACGTTTTGACTTTATTGAAGATGATCAGAAGTAAGAGATAAAGAAGAACATTGCCAGGAAAGAACAAGAATGTTGCAGGGATTGTCAGTAATTGTGAGAATTTGGGGAGAGTGTGGTTTGACCTGGCGATTGGAGTTGGAAAAGAAGGATGGTTAGTGGGGGGCAGAAGGATGAATTGGGGGGAGTGGAAATGTTTAATGAGTATGTGAGTGGAGTTTTGAAGGAAGGCAAAGGTAGGTTTCAGGTAAGGCACTGTCTCAGCTTCAACAATATTGTTATTTTGGACTGGATACTTCTTTGTCATGTGGGGATGTTCTGTGCATCACATGATGTTTAGCAGCGTCCCTGGTCTCTACATGCCAGATACCAGTAGCATACTCCAGGTTGTGACAACCAAAAATGTCTTGAGACATTGCCAAATAACAAAGTAGCCCTCTCGCTGAAATCCATTGAGCTAGAGAAAAGCTCTAGAAAGAGCACTTAGCAATAACAGCAGGTTTTCTCCATACTAAATTTGGAACTGTCTGGAGAACAGTGGAAGCGGTGGTGAAAGGAAGAGTAGATTTGAGCTCGGACATTGTGCACCTGTGAGGGTCATGCCCTGTGCACTGTGGCCCCGGGTCACAATTATTGGGAGCTCTATCAAAAGTCAGCACCAGCATTCCTTCCCCAGCCCCTGGACCAATGGAAATAGAGTCTTCAGGGAAGCATCCTGCTACCTGGACATTTTGAAAACTGTCTAGATGATTTTTATTGTTTCTAAGCAGGTATTAAATAAGAGCAGGCCAGTGGTTTAGCAGCTATGGAGGTAAGGGGAAAAGCAGGAGGAAAGAGAAAAAGGAGATTGGGAGGTACGTTGAGATGTACGTTAGGGACTGGGAGACATATATGAGGAATTAGGAGGTAGGTTGAGACAAACATTGAGTTTGCATTTGTGGGAATATCTACTGGTGAGGTAATGTTGACTGGAGAGTCACTTGAAAGCCACTTTTTTATGGTCAATTATGTGCTCAGTCAAACCTTTGCATTCTTGGCTGTCTTGATCATTTTAGTTTGTACCAGGGGGATATTATCTAAGGCCCAGTGAATGTCGTCTTTCCTTTGGTGCCAGTAAAGACTGTCCATGAATATTTGACACTTAATTTGTCCTCTTCCAACTCATATAGCCTGCTAAAATATGCATATAGTATATACATCTTCATGAAATGTCTTAATTAAGATTTCAGATACAGAATACATATTAATTATGAGATAGACAGTTGTTTATATGAAGAGGAAGGCTTGAAGTTTTAGGTCAGATGATGAGTTTTTAATTTAATAAAAGTTCTGGGTAAGAGTTAATATGATTGTAAATTAAAAAGTAAGCATTTTGTAAGGCTCTAAAGAATTTGGAAACTTAGTAGTTATGGGGGTGCCTGGGTGGCTCAGTTGGTTAAGCATCTGCCTTCGGCTCAGGTCATGATCCTGGGGGTCTGGGGATTGAGCCCTGCATTGGGCTTCCTGCTCACTGGGGAGCCAGCTTCTCCCTCTCCTCCCCACTCGTCTTCTCCATCGCTCTCTCTGTCTCTCTCTCTCAAATAAATAAATAAATAAAGTCTTTAAAAAAAAGAATTTGGAAACTTTTCCTCATTGTTATGGAAATGGATGGACACACACACACACACAAATTATAATCACTGCCCTTCAGGAACTTAAATTAAAAAATACTTAAGCTATTAATATTCCTTAGGTGATCCCCTAAACTCAAGAATATTCAACAGCATTTTAATATTTGATATCCTGATTCACCAGAAGGCCCAGTTATTGCTAAAGAAGTATGGTAAGACAGCAGAGATTAATCTTTTAAATTATCCTATCTTTGACTGTATAACTTCTCTTGGCCCAACTTGATTTCTTTTGGTAATGGTCTTTTGGTGGACTCTGATTTGCATGCCTGGGGGTAGGAGAGTAAATTACATGACTTCTTGAAGGTCCTTTTAGCTTGAAGATTTTATCATTAAATCTTGCATTTAAAAATTGCCTTTTTCTGGGAGACGTAGACTAGAAGATACTTTTCCATCTTCATATTTGTATAGAGCTAAATTAATATATCACCTGATGCAGTTTTCTTTAATACAGTACAGGGCAAAATAGCAGTAATAATGGCAAGAAAAAAACTCCAACACGAATACTTTTATAAACTTAGAACCAAGATATGTATGATGCTTTCTTAATTGACATTATGTGCAGTCTTTTAAAGATGTACTTGGGTCCTCTCAAAGTTTAGGTGTGTGGAAAGTGTGTGTGTGCGTATGTGTGTGTGGGGGTGTGTATGTCGTGGATGTAGCAGGTGTATGGTGGGAACAAGGGGGAGAATAAAAATGATTTTGTTGTTCAGAGGAATTGACTTAGTCATGTGTTATGGATGTATGTAAGAAGAGGGAAGTGGGTTTCCTTAGAATACACTCTGCTTTTCTTAGCATACTGTTCTTCTGGACGTGGTAGGTTTTATTATTATTATTGTTATTATTACATATAATGTATTATTTGCCCCAGGGGTTCAGGTCTGTGAATCATCAGGCTTACACATTTCCCAGCACTCACCATAGCATAAACCCTTCCCAATGTCCATAACCCATCCACCCTATCCCTACCCTCACACCTCCCAGTAACCCTCAGTTTGTTTTGTGAGATTAAGAGTCTCTTATGGTTTGTCTCCTTCCCGATCCCATCTTGTTTCATTATTTTTCCCTCCCTACCCCCATGATCCCCTCCCTGCCCCTCAAATTCCTCATATCAGAGAGATCATATGATAATTGTCTTTCTCTGATTGACTTATTTCACTTAGCATAATACCCTCTAGTTCCATCCATGTTGCTGCAAATGGCAAGATTTCATTTCTTTTGATGGCTGCATAGTATTCCATTGTGTGTGTATATATATATATCTCACATCTTCTTTATTCATTCATCTGTTGATAGACATCTTGGTTCTTTCCATAGTTTGGCTATTGTGGACATTGCTGCTATAGACATTCGGGTGCACATGCCCCTTCGGATCAATACATTTGTATCTTTAGGGTAAAGACCCAGTAGTGTGATTGCTGGGTCATAGGGTAGCTCTATTTTCAACTTTTTGAAGAACCTCCTTACTGTTTTCCAGAGCGGCTGCATGCATGTGGTAGGTTTTCAGCAGGTCTTGTTAACTGGATATCCTCAGTGCTTAGGCTAAAAAGCAGGAACCCTCATAAAGTGTCAATGCAGAATGAAATAGAGACAGAGAATGGAGAAGACTACTGTATTCACATGGAACCTGTGAAAGTTTAGGTAGGCCAGATTGCAATTATCCCCACTGGAATTCAGCCAGGACACACATTAGTGCATGCTACTTCCTGTGTAGCCTAATTAAAGGATTGTTGAGAACTAACAAAGTTGGCTGACTTGCAAAAGTCAGTGCTTGCTAAAATTTGTAAGCTATAAGTGCTTAACAGTATGCCCTGATTTTTATGCCGGGGTCATCTTATTAATTAAAGTTTTCCAATCATCAAGTTGGAAAATACAGGCCGAACTGAGTCTGGAGGATTCCCAGTCTTACTTGCTAATTTAAAGAAAAGTGGAAACGAAGAAGAGCAGCGCTCAGTGAAAGCAATGCAATGGAAAGCTAGGTTCTGGACATCTCTTCAGAGATGCTCCATACCAGCGGGGTAATTATTTAGGATGTACTTCCAGTAGAGACATTAAAGAGACATCAGCGAGTTAGCTTTTAAATGGAGAAATCTGTCCCAGCCCCCAAATTAACTCTTGGACTGGAATATGAGTACACAATGGAAATCTGGAGGGCATGACCAACGCTGCTGACTGAAACGAAACGGTTTGCTCATTGATGTTATGCCTTATTTTTTCAGCTCAAGTAGTACTTTGTCCAAAGAGCAGAAAGAGAAGGAATAGCCTAATAAGATTTTAGATGACTACCTAACATCTAAATACATCTTTTCTTAGGGGGAAAAAAAAAAGTAGATAAAAGAGTCCGTGTGTTTTCTAAAGGTAAGGTTCTCTAAGTGAGGTGTCACCTTTAAGTCCTGAATGTCTGGAGTTTACTTCTTATCACTGTTTTTATATGCCCACCATGCTGAGAGCAGAGCTCTTATCCAAAAAACAAAACAAAACAAAACAAAACAAAACAAAAAAAACACACAACAACAAAAAAACATTTTATTAAACATCTATTACAGCCCACCCACTGGACTAAGCAGAAAGTTTTAAAAGAAGCACATAAAGGTATGGCCAGTGCAAAAGATACATGGGTCTGTGGCTATCTAGCCACTGAGTAATTAATTGTAGTTTCTCATTTTCCCACTTACATATCTGAAATCAACTCAGTATTTCTCTACAGGTACTAGTAAATGAAGTATTAAAGAATTTTCATTTAAAAGAACTTATCTCTTCAAAGTGAAATAAAAAGGATAGAAGGGAACTTTTAATTCTTGTTGAAATTTTATTTACTTTTTATTTTAAAAATTTTTTAATAATTTTTTTAAAGATTTTATTTATTTATTTGACAGAGAGAGAGAATACAAGTAGGCAGAGAGGCAGGCAGAGAGAGAGGGGGAAGCAGGCTCCCCGCTGAGCAGGGAGCCCGATGATGTGGGTGGGGCTCCATCCCAGGACTCTGAGATCATGACCTGAGCCGAAGGCAGAGGCTTAACCCACTGAGCAACCCAGGTGCCCCATCTTGTTGAAATTTTAAAAATAAACTGTACTCTAAATTGTCTTGATCAGTTCTCTATTTGTATCTATTATATCAGTTCTTTATTTATATCTAGGTACAAGTATCTACATATTTGTAGAGCATTTCCCATTTGTTTGACAACAGTCGAGTAAGCACTGTGGGACACGGATGTTCCCTTTGTCTTTCCATGTTGACCATCCACATGCCTTGCAGCAGAATAAATCACGCCAGCAGCGTTCAGGTGGCCATGCCAAACCAGAATCTCTCTGTGACAGCCATTGTATAGAGCATGAGTGTGGATCACCTCTGCTGACCAGTGGTCTATGTATGTATGCCTCTTGTAGCTAAATTGAATTTTTAAAAATTTGATATTTGATTTGAAATTAATTGGGATATTGTTACCAACCCTTTGCTATTTGCCAATATCTCCTCAACAATTTTTATGTTGTTTAAAGCCTATAGAGCATTATTACCTAACTTAATATTTAAAAGTTAAAAAATTATACCCATTCTTCTCTAAAAGACTTTTATTTATTATTTATTTTTTTAAAGATTATTTATTTATTTATCAGAGAGTGAACACAAGTGGCAGGAGGGACAGAGGCAGAGGGAGAAGCGGACTCCCTGCTTAGCAGGGAGCCCGCTGTTGGGGGCTAAATCCCAGGACCCTGAGATCGTGACCTAAGCCGAAGGCAGACACTTAACAGACTGAGTCACACAGGCACCCCTCTAAGAGCCTTTTAAATAATACATGTCCAATTCAGATTTCACCTTTAGGTTTCACTCAAGATGCATTTCGAATACTTGTATCACAAACCATAGAGGGAAAAAACATTCTAGCTGTTTTACAACGATTTGGCCTCAAAATGAAAGCAGCTTAAAAAGACAGCAGCTGACGGTTTACATCAACGGCACCGCTCAGGATTCTTTGAAGCCATTGTTTCTGTGTTTCTAATAAGCAATATTACATGCCAGCTGATATCCCTGGATCATTATAGACATTGACAGTTTATAAGCAAATCAAGAGCACTGACCTGGAAGGGTAGGAGTGAGGCATTTCTGTAGACAATATCTTTTCATCTGTAGATAGAAAGATGTCACCAGTTTTTCTTTTCATTGAGAAATTGAAATAACACTTTAATGAAACATGGTTCCTTCTTATTGTCCCTCCCTGTTTTAGATCAGGCATCATATTTTTAGTTTGGAAGATGAGAGCAGCTGGTTCAGGCCAGGTGCTGATAGTACTAATGTTGATGTAAGATGTTGCTCAGATGGATGGTGCAAAGAGAATCATTGTCCCTTGATTTGATCATGCTGGCTCTAAAATTAATTTTTTGATCTGGCATTTGACTTTGCATTATACTTGGAGAGCTGGAAATCACAAAGCTGTGCAGCTGCAGAGTATATATAGATAGAGACCCTGGAACATTACCTCACACACCCAACACTCACTATTAGCAGTCTTTGTACATGAAAATTCCATTGGGGAACAAAAGCCAGTTATTTTTCTGCATACTGTAAGAGAGGCTTATAGTTTGAGCCCACTGTGGGTGTGTGGGAGGTGATGGGGGTAGGGGAGGTGGGGGTGGCAGTGGTAGTGGTGTGAGGATTAGGGACCCATCAAATTAAAAAATATATATATTATTTTCTTATAAGAAATATATTGTTTACCCTTGAGTATATATATGGATAAAGTGATTTTACAATCTCATTAAGATTTTAAATCCTGTTCTTAAAACTGGTTAAGAGTAAAAGGGCTGAACAGAACTCTGTTATGCCGGGTTAATTGAACTTGAATATTTTTTCTTTTCTGCCTTTTTTATTTTGATCTTTTTTTTGGAGTGAAAATATATAATTGAAATCAAATAATCACCTAAGATAAATGGACTCTTTCAAAACCTTATATGGAATTAAAAAAATATTGCTTGGAAAGTATTAATTTGCCCCATTGCCACATTTAATGAGATAATTTACTATATCCAGGCAAGTGATTTACACAAATGTTATAATTCTTTTCAGTGAGATAGCTGTGAAAAAAATTACTCCCAGGCTTCCGACAACTCATTTTTATGCCTCTATTGTCTCCTGGTTTCTTCTTTTTAGCTTTGGGCATTTCTGAAGGCCTAGTTCTCTCTTTGCTGTTCTTCTTTAACTTTTGCCATTGGAATTATACATTTTGGAGTTGATAAATTGGTTGGTCAATAAATACTGATTGAATACATACAATGGGACTTAGGTAGAGCTTGGTGTTGTGGAATATGTTGGGGAGGGAAAATTTTTCCTATACCAGTGCTCCAGGGTCCCTGCCTGGGTCTGGAGATTAAACTGACAAAGATTAACAGGAGAAAAGCGTACAAATTCATACACATTTTACATGACACAGGAGTTTTCATAAGGAAATGAAGCCCCAAAGACAGAGTTGGACCTGAGTATGTTTATGCTAGGTTTGATGAAGAGTAGGCAGTCATGTAAAAATATGGTAGGTTTGAGATAAGTGTAGTAAACTGGAGAATCTTGGGAAGGCCTCAGGTGAGGGTTTTCTGACTTGTTTCAGGAGAGAAGGGAAAGGGGATGGTCAGAGTGACCATGCTTCTGCCATTTTCTCAGACACTTTCAACTTAAAATACTGAATTTGCCAAGGTGCCGTATTTGGGGGAACATGTCCTGACCTCCATCAAATATAAGGAAAGAAAATGATACTCTGCAGCTTTCCATCTGGTTAGCAATACTGGAATGAGTAGACTGTCTTGGGGAAGGTTCACTGGGGTGGTAAGTCTAGTTGAGTGTTGAAGCATGGGTAAAATTTAACATCAGAGTCAAAAAGGGAAGTATGAGGCTGTGTTGATCTGAGACATGACTCTACCATTTAGATTGAAGTACATGTGGATATAGTGGGGATAGTTAGAGTAGGCTAAGATTACAGATTCTAGAATATAATCTAGTTTTTAAGAGCTTACCCACTGGAATCAAAATTTCAAATACTGACGCTACAGTTTTTGTCACCTTGCCCAAATAACCTCTCTGTGCCTTACTTTCTAAATCTGTACAACGAGGATAATGGTATTTACTTTATAGAGCTGGTGGAAAAATTCAAATATTCGATACATGTGAAATGCTTAGAATAGTCACTGGCACCTCTTACACACTTAATAAATGCAAATTTTTGTCATTATGAAGAATTTCGAAATCTGACAAAGGATTCTGAATTTTATGGGATAAGTGACATCGAGCCAGGGTAGTTTCTTTATTATGTAGTGACATGTTCAGAGCAACATTTAAGGAAAAAGAGGTAGAAATTATAGGAGCAATTCACATGGGGAAGGTTCCAGTCAGGAAGGTTCCTGTAATAGGAACCATCTGGATTTAAGAGAGTGAGAGCCTAGGATAATAGCTACATCAAAAATGTGGCTAATGAGCACCAAAACCTGTTTTCTTTATAAAATACTTTTGATATAACAGTACTTCTGTGGATACAATAGTATCTTCAGTTCAGATATGAGGACATGGAAACTTGGTGCTGGCTTCCATCATGTGGAAAGAGGAAAGACAGGGTAAAAATCTGTTATCAGAGGATCTTTAGAAAAGTAATTGCTGAGAGGGTTGAGAAGGTGCAGGGTCACAATTCTCCGGGGTCGGGGGATCATTTCTGGGAGGTTATCAGGTTGGGAGAGGGGACCAGTGAAATGAGAATGAGTAGGAGCTTGTTTTGAATTTCTGTGCACTTGGAGTGACAGAAGTAGAATGATGGAAATGACTACAAGGTAGTTGCAGAATTTATTTAGAGGTCGATTCAGACTTGACTCTTTTCTGACCAACGGGAAACAAGAAGGGGGTGGAGACTGTTTTCAGAAAAGCCACCAATGAAATCGGAAGGGGAGAAGGAATTACTGAATAAAAAGAAAAGTCATACTTGGCACAGCTGGAGGAGGACAGGTGACATGTCCTCGCAGGAAGAAGGAGCCCCCAGAAGGGAAGAAGCCTGAAGAGAGGAGGAGGGCTGGGCAAGCATTTGGATTAAAAACTTGGGGAATTTTTGATAAAGTGGTTTCATTAGTGTAGGGAAAATCAACATGAAGGATTTAGGAGGAAAAAAGTAATGAGGGAAAGAAGGCAAACTATGGATCATTTCAAGGAGTTAAAAAATGCTGAACTGGGAGATAGGATCCTTAGGGTTTGGTTCTGGATTTGCCATTAACTGCGTGACCTTTGACAATTTCTCTGTTACTGATAGAATTTTCTGCACAAAACTGAAAGTACTTATTTTTACATTTAGGAAGCACTTTTGACTTTTTTTATATTCATAGTCTATATAGAAATACAGTGCATAGTTAGGATCCTGAAAAGGCCCTGAGAGGCGCCTTATCATCCAGTGTTGTAACTGGGGCCCACGGGTCCAAAAGCACCTGGCTTAAGGGGTCCCCAAGAGACTAGGTTTGGCCACTTACCTGTGACAAAATCCAAAGGCAGATGATAGTGGTGAAATAGAAAAGGAATTTATTTCAGTGAGGCCAATAGTGGGAAGACAGCCGACTAATGTCTCCAGGACTGTCTCCAAAGTGCTGAAAATAGTTGCAGGTTCATATAAGGAAATGTGCAATGAAAGTCAGTGGGTGGGTGCAGCTGGCAGGAAAGGTTAGGCCAATCATTGTCTTGGGGTCAATCAAGGGGGATCCTATTGGCCTCAGGGCAATTATTTCTAGAGGGGATAGTTTCAGTTCCCATCAGAGGATGCTTCGCCTGCCCTCGGGTCTTTTGCCTGAGTTAAAAGGTAGGCTGGAAAGAACTTAATTAGAAAGTAACAGACAGAGGTCAAAATGGAGGTCTTTCAATGTCATTAGAGCCCAGGTACCCTGCGAATAAGTGTGAACCACAGACCTTTGCTGGGACTGTCTATTCTTAGATTGAAACTAACATACATGAACACTGTTATCTGACATTGTAAACCACAGCAGACCATTTGAAGGGCAAGGTAAAAGAGCTTTGTGGCAGGTATACTGATGGCGAGAAAAATTACATGAGATTGCAAAATCCTAAAGGGGAAAAAGATAAGTCTAGCAAAAATAAGAATTAAAAAATGTAGCAGTGTGGGGACATTTTGGAGGGAGGATGCAATCAGCTTCTATTCGCCTGACTAGCATTTGAAAGGCATTATTATAGGAATTTGAAGTAGCTTACAATTTAAAGGTTGCGGTCCCATAACCCAGTTAACAAGTGAAGGTTTCGAGTTTCAGGACTAGCTTTCCTGATTTGGAGTCTGGACAGAAGGCTGGCTGCCTTTCTTCTTTTCTGCCTGAATGAAAAGTTGGGTTCAGTGTGCTGTTTCAGAAATCAAGAAGGACATGATGTACTTTTTAGAAAGAATTCCAGTCACTAAGGCTAAACAAAATGGGTTTTTAAAGAGATGGTCAGCTATTATCTAGGAAATAGCAATTGTATTTATAAAGTGTTTCTAGCTTAGAAGACATTATTGATGCTAGTTAATTGATAAGCTTTATCTAAAATTCTGTTTCAAAGTACACCATCATCTTGACACCTATTTTGACACAAAAATATACACAGAGTTGTATCCTAACCCTGAAAGAAGGCGAAATCACTCAGCTCCAGATCTGCCAGCTATTACATACCATTCTCGTTGTTAACAATGGATACTCTTTTTTTTTTCCTCCTCACTTACTGTTTAAGAGATCATTAGTGTATTCAGGGTGGCTTAAAATGGGCATATTCCACTGCCCTACAGCAAAATTTCAAGTTGAATTTGTTTTGAAAATTACTTACACTGAGTTTGTTGTATAATTCAGTAACTTTGGTCATGTCAACACCTTATCTTGCCATCTATTAAAATCTCCCACTGTGTGTGTTTAACAAATTCCTTTGCTTTAAAAACAATGACAAAAACCCTTCTGCCGCATTCGGAATAATATGTGTTTTCAAACAGCAGCCCATCTCATTTCAAGAGATGGAATAAGTATCATTAAAATGGTAACTCAAATCAGTCAAAGCACTTTTCTGGAAGATTTAGATTAAAAGTGATTAAGAACTGCTGTGGTTTGCCGATAGACACTACTTTTTGTGACATTAATTTCCGCATTTAAAAATAGATGACTGCTTTTAATGCTTTAGGAGAACATTCAGTGTCCTCTGAAACTCATGGATTTAGTGGGGTGATCCTGTTATGTGGTGTCTTTGGCCTGCAAAAAAGGAGAACACTGGTGAGGGAAGATGTCCCAGCAAAGCCACTCACAGTATCAATCCACAACAAAAGCCTGCAAGGGAGGGAGAGATTTGCCAGTATTTGCCTCTAAATTGTCCAGGAGACATTTGAAGGATAAAAATGTAACCAGTTGAGAATCCCCTAAATGTTTTGAATAGAACTGGTTAGACACTTGGTGTCGAAAGAGTGTTAATAATCTTGGCAGGAGATCAGACGAACTGAAAAAATGGATTTCCTCTCCCAGATGTCTACTTTGCTCCAGAAGAACTCTGGGATAACTTTGTAGCTTTTATTCATTTGCTTAATTTAGGCTTTTTCTGAAACATTTCTTACTTATGGATGTACCAGTTTATTAAAACAACCAATAAAATGAAACTAGTTGATAGATTTTAAGTGAAGTTAGTGTCAACCGGTCAGAATTACCAAGTTGCCCAGTAGATGAGATAACGGTGTGTTATGAATTGCTTTGCACATCAGATCTTTTCAACAAGTCTGATTTAGAAGAACATGGAATATGTGAAATTATTAACTCTATGTACCCTTTAACAAAGGCATTTGCATTTGAGTATTTTTTTGAAATGAGATGGTATTGTGATTAACACAGTAAAAACTGGAAATATTTAAAAATGCTTTTCCAGGTCTTTCATAAATTGAAAGGGCAAAGGTTAATCTGAAGTGAGAAGATGTGGATAAAGGAAGAGAAGAGAAAACAAAACCCAGCATTCTTGTCCATTAAAGTGTTCCGGGCTATGGAATTAGGCTTTCAAATCATCACAAGATAGCAGCCTCATACATTGTACATTGCAAAGACATATTGGAATTGTTACTAGAAACGAAGTTTTCTTTTTGAAGTTTAAATTACTACCGTTTGAAAGGTTTTATTGTATTTTAAAATATTCATCGGTAGCACACAGGGAGCAAATTAATCCCACACGTATTATCTTTAAACTTTGGGAGAAATTTCTGATGGTAAGACACAGAGGCAGAAAGCTGCGGCACCCAGGAAGGAGTCACCCTCCCAGTCTGCTGGTGTGTACCTGCTGTTCTTGCTTAAGAAACAGCAAGTGTTTGTTTTGTTATTTTAATTTCTGTTGTCTTTCTAGTAGGGCACTGGAAGAGGTGTGGTGAGGCATAGAACTAGTCATCTGGAGGATGAGCTAGACATGTTCCATCAAAAATCTTTGGGGCCTGGCAGTCAAGATCAACATATTCCAAGGATCCCTTCATCACCCCTGTGTACTGAATAGATATTGATTCCTCAGAGGTGTGTTTGACAATTTACTAGCTATGGGGAAATCTAAAAGAAGGCAACATCCTTGAAGAAGTTAAATGGCCTCTTAATTCAGTGGTGTATCGTCCTCAGATAGGCCTGTGGGAAAAGCTTGGCAATGAAAGTGAGGTGACACCAATGGAGTGGCTCCTGTGTGTCTGGCACCATATCCAAATTACTGAATCTGAACTTTCTGGCAAGTGTATGGGGGAGATAAATTCAATAACTTGATAACTCTGAGTTAGTTCTTTATCCTTTTTAATAAATATATACCTATTTGAAAAATGATTCAATCTTCCATTTACTAATTAATGTGATGTTGGATCCTGATTATATGAGAATTTCATTCAGACCAACTCTGATTTTACAGTTGAGATTATGAGGGCACAGAAGGGTGGTGTGATTTCACCAAGATCTTGTTTCTTTATTATCTTATTAGCAAACCAAATATAGCTACTGAAGTTGATTACAATGATCGAGGTTAATGCAATGCAAGATTAAAACACGGAGAAGTATTTTCCCATAGCAGCTGAATGGGGCATCTTGCTCTAGCCACCATGAGGTATAAGGTAGCTTACTGGGCTGGACCCTGATGATCCTGGCAGGGAAAAGCAGATGGGAAGAGGGATATTTCCTCTTCAACTTGATACTTGATGGCCCACTCCTGGGTAAGAGGTTTGAATTTAGAAACAGTTAAAAAGGAACCACCATTTTCAAGCTACAAATATTATTGAATTATCTCTTGCGGGTCTTACTTTTTCCTCTGAACATTTTGGGAAAACCCTTTAAAGCTTAATTTTACTAACGGCTGTTTGCTTCAAGAAGCTACAACTAAAAGAGAAAGTAAAGTTCTGAGTACTTTATTAGAATTTAAGTAATTTTTCCTCTTTAGTTCAAAATCGATTGTATTCAAATCTGTTAAGTAGTACTGTCACAGTAGAACATGATCTAGCCAAGATGTGTGGTGTACATGTGTTCTGTTTTGTGATGGAAATGTTGTTAAGGATATTTCTGGAGAAATGTCCCAAAATTGTGTGTGAGAATGACTGACTGTTCAAAGTATTAAAACGCTCTTTTAATGGAAAAAAGGCTAATGATTGCACAAGGGTTCTCACTTTTAGCTCGGCTAATTTCTAAATTACCAATAGAAGCTCAACATTTTGTTGAATGAAAGGTACACCATCTCTTGTTGCCTAAAAGGAAAGACTTTAGTCTTCTGCAGAGCTTAACACTGAATGGGGATAGGCCAGATGCAGCCGCAGAGGAAGGGTGAGGAGATGGTTGTGACAGGCTGTTATGATTTATAAAGGTATAAACTAAAATTCTCGCAGCCCCCCTTTCCTATAATTTTACTTTAGAACAGCCTGCTTCCTTTTGAAAGAAATGCTGCGGCAGTGATCCCAATGCAGTTACCCTCCTTGTCTTAAGTAACTATGGGAAGCTTTCTCTTGTACCTGTAAAACTGAAAGGAATTTGAAAAGCATATGTAACCAATGGCTCTTCAATATCCTCTTTCTATTGACTTCTGAAGTTTAGAGGAATATGGTAAAATCTTTAGGCTTTAAAAACATTTTAAATCAAATCAAGAGATTTGATAGGGGAACAAATTTTTTTAAATCTACCTTCTGAACTTTGCCAAGGAAATCTAAATCAGGGATTTATAATTTTTTTTTCATCCCTGCAGTAGTCTTTACTATTTAAAGAAAAAAAAATGCAGCTTGCTTTGCAGCCTTCCCCCAACCTACTTGAAATGTGTATTTTAGCACTTGCATAAATGTGCTTGAATTACCTCAGTGAATCTTTTAAACATTTTCCCATTCTTTGAAGTAATTCTCAGTGTTTTTATATTGTGTTTCCTCTGCTTTCCTTATCTCTCATTCTTACTCTCCCAGTAAACTTCCAGAAAAAGTGGTGGAATCATTATTTTTTCACTGTTCACTGTTCTTGCACAGCACATTTATTTTTCACTGTGAAAGCTGCTATTCTGAGTAGTAAAATGAAATTTTAAATGTGAACCCTTATGTAATAAAGTTGCTTAGCACTATTTAATTTTAATCTAATTATAGAAGAACTTCAAAAATGTGTTCACACTCAGATACCTGTAGAATTAGGCAATTCAACAGGAAAGATCACATTATGAGCCATTTCCCTACAGCTTTCAAAAGGAGCAGGATGACCTTGGGTTTCAGATGATGGAGTAGGAAGATTCTGAGCTCACCTCCTACAACGGACACACCAATATCTACAACCACATGTAGAACAGCTGTCTTTGAGAATGAACTGGGGTAGCTAAACAGATCACACACCACTAAGGATATAAAGAAAAAGCCACATCTAGATGGGTAGGAGGGCCGAAACGTGGTTTAATCAGGACCCATGGGAGGAATATCACAACTGTAGAGGCACTGCCTGAGCAACGTGGGGCCTTACAGCCCAGGGGTTCTGCACTGGGAAGAGGAGCCCCCATAATGTCTGGCTTTGAACACCAAAAGACCTTCTGTCTGGGAGAGCTGGAGAGTAGTAGGAAACTGAGACTCAGTTCTTAAAGGCCATGCGTGTATTCTCACTCGCTCCAAGTACCTGTGCAGAGGCAACAATTTGGAAAGTGCCTGGGTTCCGCTTGAACAAGATCCATTGACTAATTTTAGAACATGTGCCAGAAGGGCAGGATTCTGTGCAAACTTTCTCTGGGGATGGAAGCACTGGCAGGTAACTTTGTCACTTGCTTTTTAACCAGCTGACTGGGTGTACCTCATCTACCATGCCAGCACCTCTGGCCCCACCTGGCTCCTGATATTCCCCAGTGGACTCACCTTGTTCAACCTGTCTGCCTGGACGGGAGCCTCTTCTTAGTGGTTTGCTTCTGTACAGTGTCGGGCAGACGCCCCTCAGCCAGCATTGTACATACTCCCAAGAGGCTTGTGGTGTGCTGTTTCAGGCATGCAGCCTTGGCTGGCAGTGGAGTCTCTCCTATGCATCCTTGCCCTGGGGGGCCAGCCCCACAACAATAAAATGCCTACAATAGTCATAGGTAGACCTTGTGGCAAGCCATGCTAGAGGCCTGCCTCATTCACCTGCATCCCTACAGCTGTCACTGCCATGCCTTGCAGCTGATTGTGTTGGGGGGCAGCCCTGCACACTAGCACACCTACAGTAGTTGTGCTTGGCTTCTCAGCCAGATGGGCAGGGGCCAGCCCTGCTCAGCAAGTTGCCCCTAGCAGTCACAGGTGGACCTTGCAGAGATCTGTGCCTGGGGACAACTCTGCACATCAGCAAGTCTGTACCAGTTGTGACTCCACCACAATGGTTGGGTGCAGCCCACATGGGGTGACCTGGGGCACCCAGCTCAGGTAACCAGGAGTGTTTGCATTACTGGGCCCCACAGGACACCTTTTGCATAATGCTATTCTTTCGAGATTGGGAGATATAACTGATCAACCTAATATATAGAAACAAACAGGGAAAATGAGAAGACAGAGGAATGTGTTCCAAGCAAGATAAAACAAAACCTCTGGAGAAGAACCAAATGAAATAGAGATCAACAATCTACCAGATAAATAATTAAAAGTAGTAGTCATAAAGATACTCACTGAACTCAAGAATGGATGAACACAATGAGAACCTCAAAGAGATAGAAAATATAAAAAAGAACCAGTCAAAGCTGAAGAATGTAATAACTGAAATAAAAAATACATTAGAGGGAGACAATAGCAGATTAGATGATGTGGAAGAACTGAACAGCTATCTGGAATACAGGGTTGTAGAAACCACCCAGTTGGAACAGCAAAGAGAAAAAAGAATCTAAAATATTAGGATATTTTAAGGTACCTCTAGAACAATGTTAAGCATACTAAAATTTGCATTATAGGGGTTCCAGAAGGAGAAGAAAAAAAGAAAGGAAAGGAACAGAAAACCTATTTGAAGAAATAATGGCTGAAAATGTCTCTAACATGGTGAAGAAAACAGACACCAGACCCTGGATGCACATAGAGTCTCAACTGAGATGAAACCAAAAAAGACTTCCCATCAAGACACATTACAACCAAAGTGTCAAGAGTTAAAGAGAGACTGTTAAAATGAGAGAAAAACAATTAGTTATGTACAATAAGACAGTCAGCTGATTTTTCAGCAGAAAATTTATAGGCCAGAAGATAGTGGCTTGAAATATTCAAAGTGTTGAAGGGAAAAATCTTACAATCAGGAATACTCTACTTGACAAGATTATCACTCAGAATTGGAGGAGAAATAAGGAGTTTCCCAGACAAGCAAAAGCTAAAGGAATTCATCAACATCAAACTGGCCTTACAAGAAATGTTTATTTAAATGGAAAAGGAAAGACCATAACTGGAAATGAGAAAGAGGAAGTCTCACTGGTAAAGGCAGAAACATAGTAGGGGTAGAGGAACAATCACCTATATAGCTAGGATGTAAGTTAAAAGACAGAAGTGGTAAAGTCATCTATCAAGGGATACTCAAAGTAGTAAGATGTAAAATATGACATCTAAAACATAAAAGGGTGGGGGTAGCAAAGATGTAGTATATTTTAGAATGTGATTGAACTTCAGTGACTTTCAACTGAAAATAGACTGATGTATACCTAGAATATTATATATGAATCTCATTATGACCACAAACCAAATATCTATAATAGATACACAAAAAATAAAGAGAAAAGAATATAAATGTAACTGTCAGGAAAGTCACCATCTCACAAAGGGAGAGAACAAAAGAAGAAAGGAATGGAGAAGAACTATAGAAACAGCAGAATGGCAATAAGTACATACCTACTGATAATTATTTTAAATGTAAATGGACTAAATGCTTGAATCAAAAAACCAGTGGCTGAATTAAGAAAAAAACAAGACCATCTGTATGCCACCTAGAAGAAAGCTGGGGAAGTGATGCTTACGTAAGAGTAAATATACTTTAAAAAGAAAGACTGTAACAAGAGACAAAAAAGTGCATTTCATAGTGTTAAAGGGATCAAACCAACAAGAGGATATAACACTTGTAAATATCCTTGCACACAACATAGGGGTGCATGACTCCATAAAGCAAATATTAATAGCCATAAAAGGAGACACTGACAGGCATACAGTAATAGTGGGGGAATTTAACAGTGCACTTGTATTAATGGTAGATCAGCCAGGCAAAATCATTAAGGAAACACTGATTTTAAGTGACACTTTGGTGCAGGTAAGCTTAATAATACACAGAGAGCGTTCCATCCAAAACAAGCAAGATACACATTCTTTTCAAGTGCACATGAAACATTTTTCAGTATAGATCACATGTTAGATCACAAAACAAGTCTTAAATTCAAGAAGATTGAAATCCTATCAAGTTTCTTTTCCAAGCACCATGATATAAAACTAGAAATCAATTACAATAAGAAAACTTGAAAAATCACAAATAGGGAGATTAAATAACATGCCACTCAACAACCAGTGGATCAATGAAGAAATCAGAGAAATCAAATATACCTGGAGACACATGAAAATGGAAACAAAACATTTTACAGTCTATGAGACAAAGCAAAAATAGTTCTAAGGGAACATTAAGTCCCACCTTAAGAAACAAGTAAAATCTAAAATAAAACATCTAACCTTACACCTAAAGGATCTAGAAAAAGAACAAATCCCAAAGTTAGTATAATAAGGGAAAGATGAGAGGTGAAAAAAATGAAATATAGAGACCCCCCCAAAATAATAGAAAACACAAATAAAATTAAGAGCTGGTTCTTCAAGAAGATAAACAAAATTGATAAACCTTTAGCTAGACTCATCAAGAAAAAATGAGAAATCCCTAAGTAAGTAAAATAAAAAATGGAAAAGAAGTCACAACAGATACCAAAGAAATACAGAAAATTACATAAGACTACTATAAACAGTTACATGCCAACAAATGGAACAACCTAGAAGAAATGGTTAAATTTCTAGAAACACAAACTTCCAAGACTGAACTAAAAGGAAATAGATGATCTGAACAAACTAGTTACTAATAATGTTTGCAATGACGTGGATGGAACTAGAGGGTATTATGCTAAGTGAAATAAGTAAATCAGAGAAAGACAATTATCATATGATCTCTCTGATATGAGGAACTTGAGGGGCAGGGCCGGGAGTCGTGGGGGTTAGGGAGGGAAAAATAATGAAACAAGATGGGATCGGGAAGGAGGTAAACCGTAAGAGTCTCTTAATCTCACAAAACAAACTGAGGGTTACTGGGGGGTGGGAGGGTAGGATAGGGTGGATGGGTAATGGACATTGGGGAGGGTTTGTGCTATGGTGAGTGCTGTGAAAGGTGTAAGCCTGATGATTCACAGACCTGTACCCCTGGGGCAAATAATAAAAAAATTAAAAAAAAATTGAATCAGTAATTAGAAGGCTCCCAACAAACGAAAGCCCAGGACCAGATGGCTCCACAGGCAAAATCTACCACACATTTAAATAAGAATACCTACCCTCAAACTACAAAATATTGAAGAGGAGGGAGTGCTTCCAAACTCATTTTATGAGGCTAGCAATACCAAAACCAGACAAAGGCACCACAAAAATAGAAAATTACAGGTCAGTATCCCTGATGAACACTGATAAAAAAATCCTCCAAAATATGAGCAAACCAAATTCAGTAATGCAGTATAAGGTTCATACAGTATAATCACATGAGATTTGTTCCAGACATGTAAGGATGGTTCAATATCTGCAAATCAGATCACCTGATACAACACATTAAGAAAAAGAAGGATAAAAAAAAACTTTTGATCATCTCAATCACTACAGAAAAATCATTTGGTAAATTCAACATCCATTTATGAGAAATATTCTCACCAAAAAATATAGAGTGAACATAACTAAACATGTAAAGTCCACATATGACAGATCCACAGCTAACATCATACTCAGCGGTGGAAAGCTGAAAGCTTTTTCTCAAGGATCAGGAATAAGACAGGGGTGTCCATGCCTAACACTTATTCAATATAGTATTGGAATTCATAGCCACCACAATTAGACAAGGAAAAGAAATAAAACACATCTAAATTAGAGAAGAAGTAAAACTATTAGTCACTATTTGCAGATATCATAATACTGTGTGTAGAATATCCTGAAGACTCCATCAAAAAGCTTATACCTAATAAATTCAATAAAGTTGCAGATTTCAGTATTAAGATATATCAACGTGTGGCACTTCTGTATACTAATAATAAACTACCAGAAAGATAAGTTAAGAAAACAGGAACATTCACAGTTGCAGCAAAAAGAATAAAATATCTAGGAATAAATTTAACTAGAGAGCTGTAAGACAAGTACCCTGGAAATTTTAAGACATTGATGAAAGAAATTGAGGATGACACAAGTAAATGGAAATATATTGTATTTATGGGGTAGAAGAATTCATATTGTTAACATGACAATACTACCCCAAACAAACTACACATTCAATGCAATCCCTATCAAAATACCAATGGCGTTTTTCACAGAACTAGAACAGAGAATCCTAAAATTTGTATGGAACCAAAGAAGACTCCAAATAGTAAAAATCTTGAGAAAGAAGAACAAAGCGGGAGGGATCACACGTTGTGATTTCAAACTATACCACAAAGATACAGTAATCAAAAAAGTATAGTACTGGTGCAAAAACAAATTCATAGATCAGTGGAACAGAATGGAGAGACCGGAAATAAACCCACAACTATATGGTCCCTTAATCTTTGACAAAATTGGCAAGAATATACAATGGGGAAAAAGAATTTCTTCAGTAAATGATGTTGAGAAAGCTGACAGCTACATGCAAGATAATGAAACTGGATTACTTTATTGTAGCATATAAAAAATTAAGATGGATTAAAGTCTTAAATGTAAGACTGAAAATCAAAAGTAGTAGAAGAAAACCCAGGTAGGATGCTCTTGGAACTTTTGAGCAATATCTTTTTGAAGCTATCTCCTCAGGCAAGGCCAACAAAGGGAAAAGGAAACAAGGTTGCCTCAAACTAAAAGCTTTTGCACAGTGAAGGAAACCATCAACAAAACAAAAACGTAACCTATTGAATAGAAGAAATATTGCACATCATATATCCTGTAAGTGATTAATATCCAAATATATAAAGAATTCATATAACTCAATATTAAGAAAACCCAAGGAATCCAATTAAAAATGGTCAGAAACCCCCAATAAACATTTCTCCAAAGACATACAGGTGGCCAGCAGACATATGACAAAAAATACTCTGCATTACTAATCATCGGGGAAGTGCAACTCAAAACCACAATGAGATATTACCTGATACTGATCAGTATGGATAGTATCAAAAAGATAAGAAATAACAAGGAACAAGTGTTGGTGAAGATGTAGAGAAAAGGAAACCCTTCTGTACTGTCTCTGGGGATGCAAAATGGTGCAGCCATTTTGGAAAACAGTATGGAGGTTTCTCAAAAAAATCAAATTAGAACTACTATAGTTCTGCAATTCCACTTTGGGATATTTATTCAAAGAAAGCAAATATACTAATTTGAAGAGGTACTCTACGTTCATTGTAGTATTATTTACAGTAGTCAAGCTATAGAAGCAAACTAAGTATCCATCGGTAGATTTATAGATAAAGAAGACATGGTATATATGTATAATAGAATATTACCTGGCCATCAAAAATAATGAAATCCTGTTATTTGTGACAATAGAGATGACCCTTGAGGGTATTATGCTAAGAGTAGTTAAGTCAGATAGACCAAGACAAATAGCTTATGATTTCACATATTTGAGGAATCTAAAAAAAATGTATGTGTGTATACATATATATGTGTGTATATATGTGTATATATATACATACACAAAATAAACAAATGAGCTCATAGATACACAGAGCAATCTGGTGGTTGCCAGAGGGGGTGGCAGTGCTGAGATGGGCAAAATAAGGGAAGGGGATTAAAAGATACAAACTTCCAGCTATAAAATAATTAAGGCATAGGGATACAATGTATAGCATAGGTAATATATTTAATAATATGTAACAGCTTTATATCATGACATGATGGCTAGATTTATCCTGGCGATCACTTCACAATGTATATAATTGTTGAATCACTTTGTTGTACTCCTGAAACTAATATAATTTGTGTCGGCTACTAAAAAAAAAAAGGAGCATGATCATATTAGTATTCGATAAGACTAATGGTTTGATATTACCCTCTTTACGAGCTAGTAATTTACCCTTTTTCTATTTCATGGATGCAATCGGGGGCATGAGACTCCTGGGTCAGAGACAAAGACTATGTGAATTATTATCGCCCTGTGCTCAATCCTTAATGAGTGGATGGCAGGAGGGATGACTCTGGGCTAATACGGATGCTGTTTATGCAGCAGGACTCTTTTCCTGGCTCCCTTTCAGGTAGGAGGAACCCGTGGGACTACTTCTGGCCAATGGGCTATCCAGGGAGGTAATGTGAGTTCTCACCAAGGCAGAGGGTATGATAGC
The DNA here is from genome assembly GCA_002007465.1 of Ailurus styani. Lineage (NCBI taxonomy): Eukaryota > Metazoa > Chordata > Mammalia > Carnivora > Ailuridae > Ailurus > Ailurus styani. Next base: position 280,910 of record LNAC01000160.1, read on the forward strand.
AAAAACCCTCTGTTTTCAGATGTATGTGACACCATGGAGAGAGGCTGGGGGAAGAAATTGTTAAAGCCTCTATTTCTGAATTATTTTCATCTCCCTTTAAAAGAAATTTTTCTTTTGCATGACTTATGTATACATTTATTAGTGTATAGTGAATATGGATATAAATCAATTTACATATATGAGATATGAACTCAGGCAATTTTATCTGATAGATTGTGCAATAAAAACCATTTTGAAGACAGCTTACTCAAAGAATGATATTTACTATTAAACATATTTATTAAGTATCTACTGTGTGCTTGGCACTGATCCAGGTATTTTAGTTATTTCCATGAACAGAACAAAGATTACTGATTGCCCTGGTGATGTAATGTCCATTCTAATGGGGGAGGTCAAGAAATGAACAACAAGCATAGAAAACATGTGAAGTATATATTATGTTAGAAGTTGAGTACTATATTGGAAAGGGAAAGTATAGCAAGGTAAGGAAGTCGAGTTTGCTGTGTATATTATTTTTTGAAGGGTTATTAGTATGCAGAATTCTTTGCCTGGCATAAAAGACCATTCTAGAATTAATCTACTAATTCAATGTTTACTTCTTTATGTTTATTTTTAAATTTTATTTCTTATTTGAGTTTGATTTTCCCTTTCTTTGGCATGACACTTTCTCATGTACTATCTGTTAAACTTCTGTTTAACCTTTGTGATTTTGCTCAAATATTATCTCCTCTTTGAAGCCTTCCCTGAGGCCTCTATGTTTCCTCTCCACTTATTGAGTACTTTTAACTCATGAAACAGGTTTATCATTTTTGTCTGACTACTCTTGTCTACCTTCTTGAGCGCAGATACCAGTCTTTTTTTTTTTTTTTAAAGATTTTATTTATTTATTTCACAGAGGGAGAGAGATCACAAGGAGGCAGAGAGGCAGGCAGAGAGAAGGGGGGAAGCAGGCTCCCCGCTGAGCAGAGAGCCTGATGCGGGACTCGATCCCAGGACCCTGAGATCATGTCCTGAGCCGAAAGCAGAGGCTTTAACCCACTGAGCCACCCAGGCGCCCGCAGATACCAGTCTTATTATCTGGTCCAGTCAGTGTTAGTTGAATGCACAATTTTTGAGTCATTGGTTAAACTTAATCAAGGTGCATAAAGAGTGCTCTAAATTGCGCTGGTGAAGAATTGTAGATGCTATAGGGATACTGTGTTGTTGATGGGAGTTTTTTTATGGGTAATTTAAACAGTGAAGTAATACTCAAAGGCAAAGAATTTGAGTTAATAATAGCATTTAAGAAAGTGGTTGGCACCGTGGAAGAGTTTTCTCTTGAAAATAAAACATGGTGTTTACGTTGTTAAATAGCTTGTAAAAGTCTACTTAAAATCACAAACGTGAAACAAAATTCTGATGTTGTTTTTCTGTGCACTTCCTTTGCTTAAAACCGTCAAACTGGGTCTCCTCACTTCTGATAAAGCCTAAATCTCTTCAGGTAGAACCTAAGGGTTCCAAATGGTCTGATTCTCACTACTTTTGAACCTCTTTCCTCCCTTACTACATTGTCATTCTTTTACTTCTGGAAATGTCTCAAACTTTTTCACGTCAGGAGCTTCATGCAGCTGTTGAGGTCAGGAATGGTCTCCCCACCCACCGTCACCCAGCTACCCTTGCTACGACAAAGCTTTCAGGCCTCAGCTAAAAAGATTTTCTGTAAAACTCTTCCTGACTTTCAGGCCTGGTAGGGTTCACTGTTATAACCTATTATGGTGGTCTTTCTGAGAACTTGGTAACATTGTATCTATGTGCCCTGAACTGTGCCTAGTATATACTAGATGCTCAATAAATACTCATGGAATAAAAACAGAACTGTAGGAAGGCTACTTAACTATAGTGTATAGGTGATACTTTTGGATATCAGTAGCCCTTTAAATTCTATACCTCTACAACTACTATTGAACTATTTAAGGGTCTCTCCTCTTCTAATTACATTTTCTTTTCAAGCATCCTCACCCATACCAGTAACTTTAATATTTGTCATTACCCAGATGATTCTCGAATTAAAATATTCAGTCCAGAGTTCTTCCTTGAACTCTAATCTGTTTATCTAATTGCCTGCCTGACAGCTTACCATGGATATCTCAAAAGTACATCAGCTTCCATGCATTAGTTAGGATTTTGCTAGCTGTTAAAACAAACATAGTCCAAAATTCCTGTGGTGTAGTGAAATAAAACTTGATTTCTTCCTCACATATCAGCCCAATTCACAGTTTCTGGTCATCAAGCAGTTTTCTGCATGGTGACTTAGGAAGCCAGTTTCATCCCTCTTGTAGCTTTACTCTCTTTTAAGGCTTGCAGACTTTTTTTTTTTTTTAAGATTTTATTTACTTATTTATTTATTTGAGAGAGACAGAAAAACAGCATGAGAGGGGAGAGGATCTGAGGGAGAAGCAGGCTCCCCGCTGAGCTGGGAGCCCCATGCAGGACTGGATCCCAGGATTCCGGGACCATGACCTGCACTGAAGGCAGTTGGTTAACCTGCTGAACCACCCAAGTGCCCCAAGGCTTGCCGACTTTTACATGAGGCCAGGAGATGGGGAATGAAATGGAAAAAAAACACAACCATTTCTTAAGCTTCATGACCCAGTGCTATTGTTCATAAACTATTCGTGACACATGGCTCTAACTCAGTGCAAAGGAGTGGGAAAGGTGGGAGATACATCCTTGGTAGAACAGTTTACTCCCATAGGAATTCCTCATTAAGAAATGTCAAGTGCAGATCTTTGGCTAACAGCTAATCATCTCTGACACATTCAACATGACCAAAATTCAATTAATTTCCCAAAGTAAGTAACCAACCACACAAACAAATGAACCCTGGACCTCTTTTACCCTTCTTCATTTCAGATAATGCCACATTTCTGATAAACTTGCAGACACGGATATGGTACTTTCCATCCTCTTTTCCAAGCTCTTTTATCAAAGAGGTCTATAATTTGCTGTTTTAATTAATGATAAAAAAATTGGAACAATAAAGAACTTTAAAAGTTGGGGAAATGGGCATCGGAAGCCCCAGAATCATCCCTGACTCTTCCCTCAAGGTATGTGGAGTCGTTATCTGGTCCTGGTGACTTTGGCTCTTCTAGATCTGTATCTATGTCTATATCTGTATCTATACATCTATATCCACATCTGTATGTAATCTTTATATAGAGAGACTGGGTTCATTTTCTCTCTGCCCAGACCACAAAATAGCCTAACCATTCCTCCCCATGTCCTCTGGTTCCTCTCTTGTCTTTACACAGCAGGCCAAAGTGAACATTTAAAATGCAGATCTAATCGCATTATCCCCCTGCTGTTAACACTTCAAAGCCATTCTATTGCTTTTGGCATAAAGGCAAAACTCCTTCACATAATTTACAACTTCACGCATAGCCTGGCTCCTACCTCAGCTCACACTCTTGTTACTATTTTCTATCTTTTCTAGACACACTGTCTTCTGGTGTTCTCCGTGCTACCCTCTGCCATAGGGCCTCACCTTCAAAATCCTTTCCTCTTTTTCTCACCCAGTTAACACTTACATATCCTTGATATCACAGTAGAGTGTCACTTCCTTAGGAAAGCTTTTCCTGATCTCCCTAACCCAGTCACATTCACTCATTTAAAAATTTTAAAGCAATTTGTATTTCTCTTTTGTAGCACTTATGACAATTTTTCACATTTCTTTGTGTGATTATTAGATTAATATCTGTGTCTGCCACCAGATTTTATATTCTGAGTGGGCAGCGACTGTTTAAGTCAATTTTCTCTTTCTGGTGTCTATATCCGTGTCTAACAAGTGATCAGTGTTTAATAAACTTTTTTGAGTGAATGGATCGGTGAATGATGAACGAATGATTTTGTATACCAGGTGGTATTATCAAGTGAAGAATGGATGGCCATTATCTCCATAGGTATATAGAGATATGGATTTAAGAACTTAGACTACCCCTGATATTTTTGTAGCTACAGGGTTTTATAAGTTGCATATTTAAGATTTCTTTATGGAACAAGGCAGGTCTTGCAAAGGTAGAACATAAAGACTAGAAATAAATTTGTTCTGCTTAGAGGTTTACATCAGATCTTTACATGGTTGGAATTTTCTTTTTTTCTTCTTCCCACTGGGTTTCCTAGCAACATACTTTGACACTATGGTAGGACGTTCCACAGATAGTAATACCCTTAGTGTCTTTCTGAGGTATTGCATTTATATATCCAGAAATAATATATTTGCAATTGCATTTCCTAAATATCTGTGTCTTTCTATATGTATATATGCATATATATATGCATATTTATGTTATTTGCTGAAAATAGTATCATATATGCATATTGTGCAATATTTAAATCTTTTATCTCTATGATTTCAAAAACTTTCCATGGCGATAACATATTTATTTTTAATTTCTGGGAAAAGTTATCCCAGTGTCTATACTTCTTTTTTTGGCAAGAAAGCCATACTGTGTTCTAACTGTGGCAATTGTAGGTGTTAGATATTCTTCTCAAGTCTCCTGATCAAAAGTTTGGCTCTGAGGTATTCATAAAGCATATTTCTGGTATCTTGGCATTTAAAGTATATTTCCGGAGTGCCTCTTGGACCCCATAATAAAACAAAAACCAATCTAGACTCTTTAATCAATTTGGGCTTCAGAAAATACAGATTTTTCTATAGTAGTAACATCTTTTTTTTTTTTAAAGATTTTATTTATTTATTTGACAGAGAGAGATTACAAGTAGGCAGAGAGGCAGGCAGAGAGAGAGGAGGAAGCAGGCTTCCTGCCAAGCAGAGAGCCCGATGCGGGCCTCGATCCCAGGACCCTGACATCATGACCTGAGCCGAAGGCAGAGGCTTTAACCCACTGAGCCACCCAGGCACCCATAGTAGTAACATCTTTGGTAACATATTCTGCATTGTCCATTCTTTCTCCTCCTTTTCTGCCTCCTCCTCCTCCTCCTCCTCCTCCTCCTCCTCCTTCTTCTGATATGCAAAGTAAATAAAGGTACTTGGAATGTGATCACTTATCTTTTCCCTGTCTCTAGAATTGAATTTATGTTTTTATCATCTGACTCTGAAAATCTGTATTCTATAAGAAAGCATGCATAGGATTTTTTTTTATTAAAAATTTTTTGAAGCTTTTCAGCAGAGTTAAGGGATTCAGAATGAACTATAGCACTCGTAAGCCTATTCTTTGTTTTTATACTGTAAAGGTCTTTCAGTTCTATGCTATTTAAAAACATAAATATCAAAGTACTTCCTTTTGCATCTGATTCCCTGTCTTCTGAACTAATAGCACAGAGTTTTGGTAGGGTGTTTTCAGTTTTCCATGACCTCATGGTGTTCAGTATCTCTGTGGTGTACACAGTGTACTCATAATAAACTGGTCCCAAACCTGTTTCCTTTACAAAAGACATTGGGTAGACTGAGGTATATAGTTCTAAGGCAATTGATAGTTTGTTTATATCCAGATAGTTTGTGTAATGCAGGCATAACTCATTTCATTGAGCTTCACTTTATTGCACTTTGCACATACTGTGTGTTTGTAAATTGAAGGTTTGTGTTAATCCTGCATTGAGCAAGTCTGTCTATGGCATTTTCCTTACAGTATTTGCTCATTTTGTGCCTTTGGAGCACATTTTGATAATCCTCATAATATTTCAGAATTTTCATTATTATATTGTTAGGGTGATGAGTGAGCAGTCATCTTTGATATTGGTATTGTGTTTTGAGCTGCTGTGAACCACACCCATGCAAGATGGTGAACTTAATCCTTAAATGTTAGGCCTGTTCTGATTGCTCCACCTACCGGCTATTCCCCTTTCTTCGTCCCTTTCCTCAGGCCTTCCTATTCCCTGAGACACAGCAGTATTGAAATTAGGCCAATTAAGAAACCTATAATGGGGTGGGGGGAAAGAAACCTATAATGGCCTCTAAGTGTTCAAGTGAGAAGAAGAGTGGAGTATTTCTCACCTTAAATCAAAAGCTAGAAAGGATTAAGCTTAATGAGGATGGCATGCTAAAAGCCGAGATAGGCCAAAGCCTAAGTGGGCCTCTTGTGCCAAACAGTTAGCCAAGTAGTGAATGCCAAGGAAAAGTTCTTGAAGGAACTGTTTCAGTGAACACAAAAATGATAAGAAAATGAAACAGGCTCGGGCACCTGGGTGGCTCAGTGGGTTAAAAAGCCTCTGCTTTCAGCTCAGGTCATGATCTCAGGGTCCTGGGATGAAGCCTGCATCGGGCTCTCTGCTCAGCAGGGAGCCTGCTTCCTCCTCTCTCTCTCTGCCTGTCTCTCAGCCTATTTGTGATCTGATCTCTCTCTCTGTGTCAAATAAATAAATAAAAATCTTAAAAAAAAAAAAGAAAGAAAATGAAACAGCCTTATTGCTGATATGGAGAATGTTTTAATGGTGAAGATCCAGCCACAACATCCCCTTAAGCCTCCACCAGAGCAAAGCCCTAACTCTCTTCAGTTCTTTGAAGGCTGAAAGAGGTGCGGAAGTCACAGAAAAAAAGTTCGAAGCTGCCAGAGGTTGGTTCATGAGGTTTAAGAAAGAAGCTTTTTTTATAATATCAAAATGCAGCGTGAAGCAGCAAGTGCTGATGTAGAAGCTGCAGCAAATTATCCAGATCCAGCTAAGATCATTAGGGAAAGTGGCTACACTAAAGAACAGATTTTAAATGTAGATGAAATAGCCTTTTTTTGGAGGAAGATGCCATCTAGGACTTTCATAGCTAGAGAGGAGAAGTCAGTGCCTGGCTTCAAATCTTCAAAGGACAGGTAGACTCTCTTATTAGGGGCTGATGCGGCTGGTGACATTATGTTGAAGCCAGCGCTCATTTACCATTTCAAAAATCCTAGGGTCCTTAAGAATGATGCTAAATCCACTCTTCCTGTGTTCTATAAAGGGAACGACAAAGCCTGGAAGACAGCACATCTGTTTACAGCATGGTTTATTAAATATCTGAAGCTGACTATTGAGACCTACTAGAAAAACAGATTCCTTTCAAAATATTATTGCTCATTGACAGTTGACCTGGTCACCCAAGAGCTCTGGTGGAGATGTGTAATGAAACTAATGTTTTCATGCCTGCCGATACAACAGCCGTTCTGCAGCCTGTGGATTAAGCAGTCATTTTGACTTTCAGAAGTCTTACTGTTTAAGAAATACATTTGGTAAGGCCATAGACAGTGATTCCTCTGATGGATCTGGGCAAGGTAAATTGAAAAATTTCTAGAAGGGATGCACCATTCTAGATGCTTTTATGAACATTCATGCTTCATGGGAAGGGAAGAGGTCAAAAGTTGATTCCAACCTTCACAGATGACTTTGAAGGATTCAAGACTTTAGTAGAGGAAGTAACTGCTGAGGTGGTAGAAATAGAAAGAAAACTAGAATTAGAAGTGGAGCCTGAAGATGTGACTGAATTGCTGTAATCTCATGATAACACTTGAATGGATGAGAATTTGCTTATTATGAAAAAGCAAAGAAAGTGGCTTCTTGAGATGGAATCTACTCCTGATGAAGATGCTGTGAAAATTGTTGAAATGACGACAAAGATTTAGAATATTACTTAAAGTTAGTTGATAAAGTTGTGGCAAGGTTTGAGAAGATTGATTCCAATTTTGAAAGAAGTTCTATCATGGATAAAATGCTATTGAACAGTATTTCATGCTGTAAAGAAATGGTTCATGAAAGGGAGAATCAATTGATGCAGCAAACTTCATCTTCTTTTAAGAAATTGCTACCATCACCGCAGCCTTTAGTAACCACCACCCTAATTGATCAGCAACCATCAACACTGAGGCAGGACTCTCCATTAGATTATGATATCCTGAAAGCTCAGATGATGGTCAACATTTTTAGCAATAGTATTATAAATTAAGGTATATGCATTTATTAAGACATAATACTATTGCATTCTTCATAGATTTTAATTTAGCATAAACATAACTTTTAAATATACTGGGAAACCAAAAAATTCATTTGATTAACTTTACTGCAGTATTTCCTTAATGTGGTAGTCTTGAACCAAACCTGTAATATCTTGGAGGTATGGCTGTTTTTTGGAAGGAAAAAGGAAGAAATGAAATGTGAATATAAGTTACATGTAGTTTCATTTGAACTGGAGAAATGAATTATTCCATTTAAATTCATTAATTCATTTCACTGTCTCCCTGTATCCAGTTTATTCAGTCAGTTAACATTGCTATTGAATTCTGAAACAAAAATAAAGAAGCATTTGAAATTCCGTCTTCCTGTGTTTGTTAATTGAACTAAATCAATTTATTCATGCTTAGGTTCTCAACCTAAGCATTTTTCTTTTTGTGCATAGTTCTTAAAGCATCCAGTTTATAGTTGTTTTTTTTTAATAAATAGGAAATGAGTTTATCTGCAACCTATGTATCTACCTCTGTATCCATTCATCAAGAGAGGTTGGCACTGAATGTCCATAGGTGTACTTTCCATTCATGGCAAAGGATACTTTTTTGTTTGTTTGTTTCATAGAAATTTTCTTTATTACATAAGGCAAATTAAATGTGGTGTCGCTCTTTCATTTTGGAAGGGGCTCTGTGTGTAAGCATAGACATTGTATTAGACAAATGGATTTGTTCTTTCTTTTGTGGCTATGACCTTGTAGCCGTTTTTTAGGCTTGACTTGAGTGGAGTGAACTTACGTAGTCTCTGTAAGACAACTGGTTTGTCTCCTCCTTCTATTGTCCAGAATTATGGGGAAATTCTGTATCTCTTGAAGTGTTATTTCATTATAGTTTATTTATTTTTATGTTCAAGTTACAAAAGGCTCATGTATGTGGCTCCCCCTGAGACTCATGATTGGGAATGTAGCGGAGGAAAAATGATTTCCTTTTTTCTGTCTTTCTAGGTTCTTGGCTGGGATATGCTCTCTAATAAAAGACATTAACAGAAGGAAAGCAAACAAAAGTTTAATAACATGTATGTTTCATGTATACATGGGAAATAGATAGGAAAACTGAGTAACTCCCTCAAGTGGCCCAAACCACCACCGTAAATACTATCTCTAGCTAAAGCCAAAAGAAAGTTGTTGGGAGGGGGAGCCAGTTATGGGAGTTTTCAGGTAAAGCTCAGTAAATGAGTTTATGTTTGTTATGCAGTCTTAGGTCTGTGCCTTCTCCATGGATCAAGAGTTTCTAGAGATTTAGTCATCCTTCTATTCCAGGTACAGAGAAGGAGACACCCTTACAAATGGAGATTTCCCTTATAAAGGTAAATGTCTCTTATTAAATGTTAACTTCTACATGGTTTTCAGAGCTTCTCTGGTGTCTACTCTGTCTTAAAAACAACCTGCCCCAAAGAATCAGTATTCCAAAGAGGCATATTTTGCAGTAGTGTATTTTGCTTCCCTTTAGGAAGCATGCTGGTTTCTTTTTGCCCTCAATCTTTGTCGTTATTTGTACTTCCTGTTCTAGGATGTGAAGCTCTCCTGAGTGGAGGATAGACACAGCGACTCATTTAGAAAAGATAAAGTATGGGGATGGTATATGGGTGGCGCAGTCAGTTAAGCGTCCTACTCTTCGTTTTGTCTCAGATCGTCATCTCAGAGTCCTGGGATGGAGCTCCCCTGTTGGCTCTGCACTCAGCATGGAGTCTGCTAAAGTTGCTCTCTCTCTCCCTCGACCTCTGCACCATCCCCCTCCACTCCCCCCCCCCCNCCCCCCCCCCCGCATGCACCCATGCACGCTCTCAAATAAATAAATAAATCTTAAAAAAAGAAAATATAAAGTATGGAAAAATAGTAAATCTACAGTAGAGGAGCCTCTACTGTAAATGTAGAGGTACATTATACGTTGATTTCTTGTGCCCCCTGATGTGATGCAATGGGAAGGGCACTTCACCTCTGTGGTTATCTACCCCAAAACCCAGGACCCCAGTCTGATCGTGAGAAAAACATTAGGCAAATACAACTTGAGGGACTACAGAATGCCTGAGCAGTAGTCTTTGAAACTGCCAAGGTTATGAAAAACAAGGTAAGATGACAAACTGTTACAGATTGGACTGAGACTAAGGACACATGATGACTAAATACAGTGGGGCATCCTGACTTCAATCTTGGAACAGAAGAAGGATATTAGTGGGAAAACTGGTGAAATATGAATTGAGTCTCTAGTTAATAGTATCATCCCAATGTTTAGTCACTTTGACAAGTGTACTATGATCACGTAAGATGTTACTTTAGGGGTAGTTTGGTGAAGGATATATAGGAATTCTTCCTTCTTTGTAACTTTTTTGTAAATCTAAAATTATTCCAAAATAGTTTATTGAGGAAAATAATATGAGTACCTCAAGGAAACAGGATGATCTCAGATTTATTTTTCTGGGCCCATAAAAGATATGCCTTAAAAAAAATCTTGATAAGTAAATGCATGAATGTCGACATATCATAATATGGTCTAAGAATATTAAATATTACATAGACCTGAGATATTTGTTATATTTTTTCATATTATGAAAGTAATACATGTTTATTATAAGTATAGAGAAGAAAATTAAAATCATCCATATTTTGTTTTGTCATTTAGAAATAACTACTTTTAATTCTTTACACTTAAAACCACTTTTTTTTATGCATGGTGTTTTAAACAATATTTGAGTTATACTGCACATTTGGTTTTTTACCTGATTTTTTTCATTTAGAAATACTGCATCATTATAGTATTCTTGGGGAAAGTGATTTTTAAGCATGTGTGACTACACAACAAACAGCCCCACAGAGATATAACATAGAAGAGAAGCAGCATTTTGAAAAATGCCTGTATCAGAGGGAGATTTGTTTGCTAATTTCAGACCCCGTGCTGAAGGGACAGGGATCTTGGGGAGACATTTGCAGGAACAAAAGAGGTGGTAGGTACGATTCCCCCCTCACCCCGAGCCGCCTCCCCCCCAACCGCAGCCTAGATATATGAATGCCAGTGAGAACCAGCCCAGCACCAGCTCTCTTCACCTAGCTTGCTAACAGCATGCCTCGCCACCACCCCCCACCCCACCCTTGCCCTTCTGCAGATCTCTTCTCTCCAGCTGGGCTCTGCACTGACCTAGGCAGAAGTCCTGGGCAGCTTCAGGACCTCTTCTATAGTGGACCTGACTGGACCTTGCTGGCACCACATGCCCTGCCCCTGCACCCTGTGGACTCGCCTCCTCCTGGGCACCCTTGGCGAGAGCACATCCACAGTCGCGCTAAAGCCTGGCGACGTGGAAGCAGCCCTGACAGGGGCCAGCACCACTCCAAAGTGACTCCTGCCCCTCAGAGAGGCGAAGACACTGACACACACCAGTCCACCTGTGGCCCAAGCAGTGGGCTGGGGACAGACATCTAGTCTCACGGCATCCCCTGACACCAACAAAAGCTTTTCAGGGGACACCGCAGGGAAAGCACCCTGCAATTTGGTGCTTCTGCATCTTTGGCAAACACCTGGTTTGACTCAACTCAAGCCCAAGGCAGCCCCAGACTAGCCTACTAACAACACAGGGAGCAAACCATTCCCAGAGCAGGCAAAGAGAGACAGTGCAGATGAGTGGACTGATAACAAAAGTGGCTCAACCACAACAGTAGGGTGCATGCAACACACATAGGAGGCACCCCTGAAGCACTAGGTTCTGGTGAGCAGGGGACATTGCACTGCAGATCACTATAGGGCTTCTTCTTCGTAAGGCCTCTACTTTCATGAGAAGGAGAAATAGAAAATTTGAAAGATCAGTTACCAGCAATAGAATTAAGTCAGTAATCAAAAAACTCCCAACAAACAGAAGTCCCAGACCAGCTGGCTTTACAGGTGAATTCTGCCAGACATTTAAAGAAGAGTTAATACCTAAACTTCTCAAACTATCCCATAAAATAGAAGAGGAAGGAAAGTTTTCAAATTCATTCTGTGAGGTCAGCATTACCCTGATGCCAAAGCCAGATAAAGACCCTACAACAAAAGAGAACTACAGGCCGATATGTCTGATAAATATAAAAGCAAAAATCCTCAACAAAGTATTAGCAAACTGAATCCAAAAAATACAGCAAAAAAAAAAAATTCACCATGATTAAATGAGATTTCTTCCCAGGATGCAAGAATGGTTTGATATTCCCAGATGAATCAACATAATACATCACATCAACAAGAGAAAAGATGGGGCAACTGGGTGGCTCAGTGGGTTAAGCCTCTGCCTTTGGCTCAGGTCATGATCTCAGGGTCCTGGGATCGAGCCCTGCATCAGGCTCTCTGCTCAGCAGGGAGCCTGCTTCTTCTTCTCTCTCTGCCTGCCTCTCTGCCTACTTGTGATCTCTCTCTCTCTGTGTCAAATAAATAAATAAAATCTTAAAAAAAAGAGAGAGAAAAGATAAAAACCATTTCATCATTTCAACAGATGCAGGATAAAAATTTGACAAAGTACAACATTCATTCAAGATAAAAAGCCTCAACATAGTAGGTTTAGAGAGAACATACCTCAACATAATAAAGGCCATATATGAAAACCCACAGCTAACAGCATATTCAATAGTGAAAAACAGATCTTTTCCTCTAAGATCAGGAACATGATAAGAATGTCTACTCCCACTACTTTTATTCAACACAGTACTGGAACTCCTAGCCACAGCCATCAAACAAGAAAAAGAAATATAGGTCATCCAAATTAGTAAGGAAGAAGTAAAACTTTAACTATTTGCAGATGACATGACACTGTATATAAACTTCACCAAAAAACAACTATAATTGATAAATGAATTCAGTAAGGTTGCAGGATACAAAATCAATATATAGAAATCTGTTGCATTCCTATACTCTAATAATGAAGTAGCAGAAAGAGAATTTAGAAAAACAGTCCCATTTACAATTGCACCAAATATAAAAAAATACCTAGGAATAAACTTAACCAAGGAGGTGAAAGACCTGTTTTCTGAAAACTCTAAAACACTGATAAAAGACATCGAAGATGGCACAAACAAATTGAAAGATAGTTCATGCTCATGGATTGGAAGAATAAATACTGTTAAAATGTTTATACTACACAAAGCAATGTATGCATTTAATGTGATCCCTGTCAAAATACTAAAACCAGAACTAGAACAAATAATACTAAATTTGTATGGAACCCTGAATAGCCAAAGCAATCTTGAAAAAGAACAAAACTGGAGATACCAGAGTCCCAGATTTCAAGATATAATACAGAGCTATAATAATCAAAACAGTATGGTACTGGCACAAAAATAGACACACAGATCAATAGAACAGAGTAGAAAACCCAGAAATAAACCCATAATTATATGGTCCATTAATCTTTGACAAAGGAAAAATGAATATGCAATAGGAAAAAGACAGTTTCTTCAATAAATTGTGTTGTGAAAACAGGACAGCTGCCTGAAAGAATGAAACTGGACCACGTTCTTTCACCAGACACAAAAATAAGCTCAAAATGGATTAAGGACCTAAACGTGAGACCCAAAACCATAAAAATCCTAAAAGAGAGCACAAGCAGTAATTTCTCTGACATCAGCCATAGCAGCATTTTTCTAGATGTCTGTCCTGAGGTAAGGGAAACAAAAGCAAAAATAAACTACTGTGACTACATCAAAATAAAAAACTGTACAGCAAAGGAAATAGTCAACAAAACTAAAAGACAGTCTGAATAAGAGAAGAAATTTGCAAATGACATATTCAGTAAAGGGTTAGTATCCAAAGTATCTAAAGAACTTCTATAACTAAACATCAATAAAAACCCCCAAAAATCTAATTTAAAAATGGCAGAAGATATGAACAGACATTTTGCCAAAGAAGACATACAGAAGGCCAATAGACACATGAAAATATGCTCGACATCACTGACAATTAAACATCATCACTCATATCAAATTAAAACCACTGTGAGGGCGCCGGGGTGGCTCAGTGGGTTAAAGCCGCTGCCTTCGGCTCAGGTCATGATGTCAGGGTCCTGGGATCGAGGCCCACATCGGGCTCTCTGCTCAGCGGGGAACCTGCTTCCTCCTCTCCCTGTCTCTCTTCCTGCCTCTCTGCCTACTTATAATCTCTCTCTGTGTGTCCAATGAATAAATAAAATCTTAAAAAAAATAAAATAAAAAAATAAAACCACTGTGAGATATTGCCTTACACCTGTTGGAATGGCTGAAATCAGTAACACGAGAAATAAGTATTGGTGAGGATGTGGAACAAGATGAACCCTTGTGCATTGTTGGTAGGAATGCAAACTGATGCACTCAATTTGGAAAACAGTATAGAGGTTCCTCAAAAAATTAAAAATAGAACTACCTTACACTCTAATAATTGCACAACTGGTACTTACCCCAAAATACAAAACACTAATTTGAAAGGATATACTCACCCCATGTTTATTGCAGCATTATTTATAATAGCCAAATTATAACCAAGTGCCCATTGATAGATGAATGGATAAAGAAAAGGTGGTAAATATATACAGTGGAAAGTTATTCAGCCATAATAAGAATGGAATCTTGCCATTTTGCAACAACAAGGATAGAGCTAGAGAGTACAATGCTAAGTGAAATAGGTCAGAGAAAGACAAATACCATATGATTTCACTCATATGTAGAATTTAAGAAACAAAACCAATGAACAAAGAAAAAAGAGACAAACCAGGAGACAGATTAACTATAGAGAACAAGCTGATAGTTACCAGAGGGGAGGTCGCTGGGGGGATAGGTAAAATAGGTGAAGGAGATGAAGAGTTTACTTATCACAGTGAGCACTGAATAACGTATAAAATTCTCGAATCATTGTAACGTGTACCTGAAACTTACATAACACTATAATTACTAACGTCATGCGGAATTAAAATAAAAATGAGAATGTGTAACCAGACCTAACATGTAAAGAGGATGTCTTATTATTCTTTTACTTATTCCTTTATGACTCTCACTGTCTCCCATTCTCCATTTCTCCATTTCAGTTAGTGGGTTTCTCCTCTTCTAGTTGTTAGACCAAACATATGGGACCCATCCTTGGCAAGTCTACTACCTCTTCCACCCACATTCAATCCATTAAGAGATGGTGTTAGCTTTACCTTCATAATATATCCAGAATCCAACTAGTTCTCATTTCTTCTGCTACCACTCCGGTCCAAGCCAATCATCCTTCCCTTGGATGTTTTCTCAGTTTCTATCCATATGGCATGCTCTATTCTCAACACAGCCATCTGAATGATTGTATTAAAAGAAATTCATGTCCTTCTCCACTCAAAATCCTTCATTAACCTCTCTTGACACAGAATAATACTAAGATCCTTACTAGACTCTGACCTTTTCTTTCTGAATTTTTTTTTCATTTTGTTATTCATCTTAGTGTTGGACTATTTTTTACTTAGAGGAAATTGGAGGTAGTTTTCATGACTGTTCCACTGTGGAACATTCTGTTCTGTGAAAAGCAATGTGGAAACTGCCTTTTAATATATTCTTTCAAAAAAGGCTTTGTGCATGGAAATAGGGACACCGATTGTCGGGAGTTTTGTGGATGGATCTTAGGTTTGAGAAAGAGGACAAGTTTATTAAAAAAAAAAAAGTCATGCAACTATACTTGGTAAAGAGGATTTTGAGAAAGAGGCAAGATTTGAAGCAATGGCAGATAATAGGAGGAAAAGTTTACCCTGAACAGTATTTTACAGAAAAAATTGGCAGAATATCTGATGTGGTATTCTTAGAAGTAAAATGCCAAATTTTGTTTTATTAATGCAGCAGTGATTTGTAATTTTCCCTTTTATCTCTCAGATAAAGAAAGCTGAATTAAGGTAAATATGTTTTAACAAATGAATAAATGGAAGCTAAAGTCCTGAAGTCAACCTTTTTGTTCCTAATATATATGAGAAATTAGCTGAAGTGGTTTTGGATGCTACTTCATGAACTCTTTCCTTTATGAATCTATATTTTTCTGCTTTTATTACCTCATAAATTCTGAGGGATGATTTATATAATTTAACAGTGTCCTTGTCCTTCCATTGTTGATCAAGAGAGTAATAAGCCCGTCTTTGATATAAAAGTTATAATGTTATTCATCCTGCTGCAGTCTGAGTGAAGGAAGTCATTTTTTATTTGAGCTATGTCAAATTTCGCTCTTAGGAAGGTTTTTGATTTCATATTTAAAAAAAACACTGTGGGCGCCTGGGTGGCTCAGTGGGTTAAAGCCTCTGCCTTCGGCTCAGGTCATGATCTCAGGGTCCTGGGATCGAGGCCCGCATCGGGCTCTCTGCCGGGCGGAGAGCCTGCTTCCTCCTCTCTCTCTCTGCCTGCCTCTCAGCCTACTTGTGATCTGATCTCTCTGTGTCAAATAAATAAATAAAATCTTTAAAAAAAAATAAAAAAAATAAAAAAAACACTGTAAATGCCATTTGATAAGAAATAACTAATATATTTATTTCATTTCCCATACACAGTCAAAATAAATGTGCCTCAGGCAAAACAGTCTATCAACAGAGACACAATAAGCAAACACAGCACATGGAGGGATCATCATGTTAAAGCAGTGTTTTTTATTACAGTTGTACTCAAGGGTGCTGGGGATCTGGGAATCTTTTTTAAAGAAGTAATTGCCTTTTCCGTGTACATTTGAGATCCGGTGTCTTTCAAAGAATGTAAGATTTCACCCTATGTGCCAGAAAAAGGCAATTTACCTCCCCAGGTTAGATTAGAGGATTTGTTCCTTTGCATGCATAAAGATGCTGCTGGCAATATGCTTTCTTGGCTGTGGATGAAGACCCTGTCTCCCAGTTTAACCTGCAGAATTGCTAGTCATTCATGGCTTCCAGCTCCTTCTGCATGATAGCCAGTCTTGTGCTTGAAGTCCAGGGAGCAGAGCAGCTCAGGAGCTGAGGGCAGCAACTGTCCCATCCTGCTTAGGGAGGATGGGACGTGGCACATTTTATTGGGTCATTTGAAGAGGCTGGCAGGACGGAGTACACCTTCACATCTTAAACTTACAGTAGTGAAAAGGGTTTTGAAAGGTCATTTCAAAGTAATTTTGCAACTTGTAAAATGTATAGTTAATATTAATGTTTTTAGCAATTTAAGAAGAATACAATGGAGTTATTTTAAATGTTTTATAGACCCTTCTTGTGTAAAAGTGCTGCTTTTAACTTGACTTGATGTAGAGAATTTCTCCAGTTCTGAAAATGTTGACAGCAGACAATCTGTATATGCTTCAGTGTATCTGGACAGAGTGTGCAGTTGAATCCTATTCTTTCTGTGGGATTACACTGAAACAGTACAAATGAGCATATATTTGTTTCTTTTGTTCTTTTTTTTATAAAGTTCTCAGAGTTCATATTTTCCTTTTAACAGCTCAATCTTTTTCTAACTTTCAAAGTTTATTTTCACTTTGGCTGTAAACTCCCCCCCCACTTTCTTTTTTTTCAGCATTGTTTTTAGCTACTAATTCCCATTTTAATAACTGAATGGTTTGAAGTATTTCCATTCTCCTTTTTTGTTCACAAGATATTTATTGAGGGCTTATTAAAGAGAATATTGAAATGTTTAGAAAAGATGTTCCTCTTCTCAAAGTGTCACTTTTCAAAATTAGAAGCTTCTTTATACACACATACACACACACACACACACACATATGTAAATTTACCTGGAAAAAATGTTTCAGATACTAGGATAATACTATATTATGACCCTCCGAAAAATAAATCAGTCCATTCAAAACTTTCCCTATAACTGGACCTGATTAAAAACAAATTGTTTTGCTATATTTTTTGTTCTTCATTTCCATGTTTTCAGTTAAACAGATATTATTTTTGACATAAAAGCTGGAATAAACTAATAGTCACCTATAAATCATTTTTCTTCCATAGTTTCTTTATAACAAACATCAATAGATATGGCAGGAATTGTAGTTGACAAATACTTTGTATGTATGTGCACGTCTATGTATGTATGTTTGTGTATGTTTAATTACTACTATTATCCAAAGAGTACTTAGGCAAATGGTGTATTCTTTATATGATTATATGATGTTCTAAAAATATTTACTTTTTTAAACTATGAAAGTTGTATTCATAAAATTTACATATAAATTATATCTCTTGTGCCAAAAAATTATATGCACATAGAAAAAAATGAAACATTCAGTTTTTTCTTTCACTTAGAGATGGATTTTTAAGCTTGCAAAGCTGCAAGCAAAAAACTCCATATTTATACCAAAAGGCATGTTTGATTGAGGAAAAACTTATAATTGTTTTATAAGTTTGGTTATATTTTTATAACATATAAAACCTGGTTATATTTGTATAAGTCCAACTGATTGTTTATGTAGTTATCACTGTCAAAATAAGAAACAAAGAAGTCACAGATTTCAAACACCTAAAATGTATTTGAGGTGCTTTTCCTCAAGTATGTTTTAAAATACACATTATTAGACTTTAACAGTACTTAGAAAAATATGAATGCATTATATAAGTTTTTTATCGAATATTCAAAATGTACTGTGGCTTCAGAGACCAAAAAGGGGAAAAAACTCTGTGAAAAACTTCATTTCGTCATACTGGGACTCCAATAAGGCAGAAATTCATTAATTTTATTTGGTCGTTTCATAATTTACGTACCATTCTTCACTCTTTCCTGTAGGGCTGTTAGAAAAATATTCAGTGTATATTCTATGTAGGATTTTATCTTTATGCAAAGGAAAATATGTTATTTCTTTGAGACCATTAGAATTTTTACTGTTCTTTCCATTTCACATTTGGCCAAGGTTGCAAACCAGTGGAACTTCTACCCTTTGTGTGTTTTAAGTACAATGGCAAATCCAGTAAAAATCCCCAGACTCGGGCACTGGTGGATCTTGGCACAACTATTTTTTGCACTTGCACTGAGAAAATTGCCTGGTGTGAGCGATGTGAATAGAGCAGTATATGTATCCAAATAGAAGAAGCAGCTTAAACTTCTTTTTCTTTTTTGACCATATCTTTGGGAACTTTAACATAGCACTCTCATTGGGACCAATTTGCAGGTAAGATCATCTCATAACAAGGTACTTTAGATATTCTTAATTAAATTCGCTTGGATGGAGTCCAAAATAAACTGGCCTAATACCAAATTCTGCCCTGTAGTGAATGTTGTGATAGTGAGATGTCAGAGTATAGTGTATGTTTCTTTAAACCGTAATAATTAAACATGGACAAATAAGACTGAAGGGGGTGACTTGCTTTATAATCCATGTAATACAGCAACTATGGAAACCAAGCGGGCCTCTGCCCTTATCACGGCAGGGAAGAATTCAGTTATGATGGTGATTCACACCTGAATAACTTTCCTTCATGGCATCCATCCATCAACAGCAAGACTGTACACACTCTGAGGAGGTTTCCCAGATGTGACATTCTGGGTAGGGGGCCCATCCCCTGAAGACAGTCATGGAACCAAGAGCCAGAGGAACAGCTTCACTGCGACAACTGCTGAGACAGCCCTAAATAATCCTCAACACCCAGGCTGCTGAGGAATTTTAGAACCTTTCAATCATTTTCATCAGCAGTAGGAAAAGCAGTGGAGCTAACAGTAGCCATAGCTGAGGGATCCTCTATCATCCTAAAGACCTTGGCTTGAGTTTTCTTGGATCAGTTATTTTGTAACCTTGTCAGTCATGCAGTTTTAGAAGCAGCTATAGCATGACTTTTGCAGAATGACAGATGCAGGATGGGTTCAGAAAGCATCACTGAGAACTCAGTTGTATTAGCTGCTAAACTGTTGGATACTGTCAGCAGATATGGGCCGATTCCACACTAGATGAAGTGGAAGTGTTAATTAGCCCGTTGTGATTTTAGGAGTATTTGTTTACGGATATCAGTAGCTATCCAGTTTTCCTCTGTTTCTCTGCCCCCAGGGTGTAAAAAAGGCTGACAAAACAAACAATGTGTTCAATTTATTTTGAAACATTATACACAAAAATTAATTTTGATATATGTATTAGTCTGCTTAGGCTGCCATAACAAAAACCAGACTGGGTGACTTTAACAACAGTCCAAGATCAAGGTGCCAACGGATTCGATTCTTGTTGAGGGTTCTTCTCCTCATTTGCATATGCCTCCTTTTTGCTGTGTCCTCACATGGTGGAGGGAGAGCTCTGGTATCTCCTTTTCTTACAAGGGCACCCGCTCAATCAGATTAGGCCCCATCCTATGACCTAAATGAACCTTTATTGCCTCCTTACAGTCTCTGTCTCCAAGTACAATCACACTGGGAGCTGGGGCTTCAGCATGTGAATGGGGGGGAGGGAGGCGCGGTGAGGCAGCACAAACTTTTAGTCAATAACAGTGTGTAAATAATTAGGTTAATATACTTGTGGAATTCTTAGGAACTTTTCCAGCTCAGGATTTGGATGTCCTTGGCAATGATGACTGATGTAATACTCTTCTACAATTATCCTCCACATTTAACTCCACTTATAGGATTAGCTGTGCTCCATGGGGGAGGATCATTCTTATTCAGAAATTAGGGACATCTAAGGACTCCTACCCTGGTAGTTTAGTGAATCCTTAAGTCCCTGTGTCTGAAGTTTTTGCTCTGAACTTCTACTTGGGCTCCAGCAGTGAGCCCTTTTCCTTTTCTGTGGTCCAGTCTTAAATCACACACCTATTAATAAGGTCCTGGTCTTACACACTTAGCAACACAGTCCATACAATCCATACCTTAGTTTACTGGTTTCTTGGGACATTTAAAAAATTTTTTTAATTTACTTCTTTATTCAGATAACAAATACTTTGTTGTTTTCCTATTGGCTAGTCACTGTGCTAGGGGTAAGAACTACAACTGTCAGTAAGAAATTCAGGCTTCAATGGTCAATCTCCCTCTCCTAATGTAACACTAATATCTTATATCCCTAAACTGATAGTCAACTAGGTATTTTTATTTTCCTAGTTGCTACATGTTGGGAATAGATTTAAATAAATAGGCAATTTCAGTATAGCATAGGAAATGTTAAAATGAGGAGGGGGTTACAGGATGATATAACAAAATGACAAAATAGGATAAACAGCAAACTTGCCAGAGTTGGACAAGGTTTCTTGAACAAACATAGTTATTTGAAATCTTGAACATGAAGAAGAATTAGCTAAAGAGTTGTAAGGAGAGTGATTCTGGAAGAAGGAAATGTGGATACACATATATATTGAAGAAATAAGTGTCTGGGTAAAGCATGGGCTATGAGGGAGGAATTAGTTCTACCTTATTTTCACTAACATCTTCCAGAGATGGGAATTCTGGTTTTGAATCCCCATTTTTATAGGTTTATTTCTCTTTTCTCTGTATCTGTCATCTGTTGCCAAAGTCCCCTTTAGCTGCTGGTCTCTACCAAATCTCTACTACTTGCTCCCCTTAGCCATTTCTAGGTAACTGACATATATGTGTTTTCTGAACTGGTGAAGTAACTGTCAGGCCATGTGGATTTAGACTAACTCTAGGACCCATGTCTGGGGGAAGGGGTCAGAGCGTAGTCATACCATGTGGACATATAAGTATGTGCTTGACCATCAGTGGCACTGTCTACAGAAAGTAAAAATCTAGATTTGATGGCAAAGCTTACGTATTTATTCATACCACACAAGCAGACTAGAATTTTAGTCCTGGAAGGGAGCTAGGGGAAATCACGTGATCCCAGCCCTGCTAGGTTAAGTCTAACAGATGTGGTTATTTCTAAGTACAATTTTGAATTCTTTCCATATCACCGTATGGCTTCTGTATTATGTGGTATTGGAGATACACTCCTCATCAAGAATTATCTCCAGTTTAGGCTCATTCGAGGAGATATTTGCTATTGTACGCAGGCCTGTGGCTAAATCTCAACAAGTGAAACTGAACTAGATTACTTAGTTTGAGTGACAGAGGAAATATCGAACAAAAGAATTAAACATTACCCAAGAAGAAATCTGCATTAAGATATTAATTGGAAAACAGCTTTAAATCCCAATTGAATAGATACCTTTCGGTTTTTGAGGGGTCATTTCAGGCTTTTGAGAAAAATAGATGTTGAAGTAGAATATTCTGATTATAGGGTTATATACTTGGAGTAAAATCAATACTGGTACTTTTTTTTTCTGATAGCTTGCTATGTTTCTGAATTGGTTCTGAATACAAATACTATCAAATATGTTATCTTCTATGACATGAAACAATTCAATAATATAAAGAACCCAGTCATCTGTGATACTTTAAAAAAAAGGCATGGAATTCAAATAGTTTAAAAGCCTTTTGACAGAAATAAAATGTAATAACTTTCAAACATTTCGTAAGTAGACATGCAGTCATCAAAGGGAAAAATACAAAAGCAACACGAGAAGTAGCGATTTAACAATTTTTGCTTCATGTGATGTATTTCCTTTCATATTTATGCCCAATGCTGTATTATTTTTCTGAAGTGAATTGCATATTTTATATTTCTCTTCACTTTTTTTTTTTTTAAGATTTTATTTATTTATTTGACACACAGAGAGAGACTACAAGTAGGCAGAGAGGCAGGCAGAGACAGGGAGAGGAGGAAGCAGGCTCCCTGTTGAGCAGAGAGCCCGATATGGGACTCGATCCCAGGACGCTGAGATCATGACCTGAGCCGAAAGCAGAGGCTTTAACCCACTGAGCCACCCAGGCGCCCTCTCTTCACTTTTTGATTTTTATTATATACTTTAAACTTCTGATAGTTATAGAGAAGAGGCCATATCATTGATGATAAAAGATTCTAAATAAAAAGACTAGTTTGACAAAGTTATATAAAATTTTGGCTTCTATTATTCAACTTTTATATAAACTATTTTTTTCCTCTTTTCTTCAGTGTCTTCAAGTACTTTCCATTCTTATTCCATGAAAGTTTTACCAAGTCTCTCTGACTCACGCTAATCTCTCTCTTCGAATTCTGTCCATTTTAATTTTACAACTATAATTTTGGAAGCTTACATTTTTACATGTTTTATATACATCTTATTTTCCTAACTAGAAAGGAACTATCTTTAGCCCTATTAACGTGCCAAAGCCTGAGCAGAACTCAATGTTTATCTGCTGAGTTGGAATTAGGCTTTCAATCGTGTCATTTCTAGGTGTAGGTAAACCTAGATGTGGTAGAAAGGACTGTGAAACTGGCTTGAATGAATGGATTTTCCTTGCTTACTTAATTCCTCATAAGGTAAAGATAATGCCCTCTCCCGCCACCTCTCTAAGGTAGTGCTTTTGCCCCATTACTTAAAAAGTGGGCCCAATATTTGCTTCAATTCTTATCAGAACATTGAGCCAAGTTAGGAAGAGATGTATGTAGTTAACTGCTGTTTTTATTTAAAATCTGTACCCTGTGGGCTTTTTATGAAATTATCTAGCCTAACTTGTAGACATATGTTGCATAGACTTCTAATCCTTTGTGATCTATGTTTTGCCTTTTAGAGGTGATATTATCTCAATTGTGAAGAAATAAGTGAGATGTTAATAGGAATAAAAAATGATTTCTCTAGCAACATTGCATCAAGGAAAATTAGGTTGATAAAGGATGTGAGAGCAGTTAATTTCTTCACAGGAAAGAATAGCAAGCAGTATTGGCACATGGGCTTCTTGTTTTTTCAATATTCTTCAAACCCAGGCTTCCTGGTGAGGGTGCTAATGGGAAATACTGTTGAAAATCTCTTTCTTAGAGGCATTCCCATTCCATTAACACACACACACACCCCCCTGTCTCTTGATTATTCTTTATTCACAAATACCTAGTGGGTATCCACTCTTTTCCAGCTACTGTAGTGGAGGTAGGGGTGCAAGGTTGAACATACCTTTATGGGCTGTTCTGTCTAGCACTGTGTAGGTTGGTTAAGAACCAAGAGAAATTGTTGATTCAGCACAAATTCTTTACCTCAGAATTCTATACGTTGGCTAAAAGGCTAATAACTCCCAGATGTGCTTGCATCTGTCTAAATCAGCCTGGGTTGTCGTGAACAAGTGTACCCACCTAATGAACACATATAAAAGGAAACATTCTACAGTCTTTAAAGGCATTTCATCATAAGTTGACTCAGGAGAACTCTTAATAGATGGATGTGAGTTTGCTGAAAGATGGTGGAAAGGGATTAAATCTTCCAGCAGTAATGATCTCCTTCTCTTTAGCTCATATTAGAGCATTTCAGCCAAACAGAAAAAAGAATATAATGTACACATATAGTTGCACTGTTCAGCAAAGGGGGTCTGAAGGGTGTTATTGTTTTTTTAGTAGACTTAGTTTTGTTTTGTTTTGTTTTTACAGCAGTTTTAGGTTCACAGCAAAAATGAAAAGAAAGTACAGAGACTTCCTATATACCCTTTGCCCCCATTCATATATAGCCTCTCCTATGATCAATAACCCTCACCAGCCTGGTACATTTGTTACAACTGAACCTTCACTGACATATCATAATCACTTCAGGAAATGATTTGAAGTCCATAGCTCACATTAGGTAGGGTTCACTCTTGGTGTTATGCATTCAGTGAGGTTTGGACAAAAGTATAATGGCATGTACCAACATTTTACTATTACTCAGAGTAGTTTCACTTCTCTAAAAATCCCATGTCCACCTATTCATCTTTTCCTCTCTGGCAGGATGTTGTGTTTTGGTGCATCTAGCCAAGTGGCATGTTCCTTGACAGAGGGAACTCAGCGCCTGGAATTAGAAGTTGTGTCCTTGTCGTACCACTTGTTATCAAACCACCCAGAGTATATTATATAGACTTCCTTAGGATTTGTTTTCCCTTCTTTAAAATACTGTTTTGGTCTCCTAGGGATGATATTTGTGAGAGTAATTTATAAACTGACAGGAATTATACAAATGCATCATTGTTTTTAAACATCACCCCAAATCTATCAGTTTTAATATTAAAATGGCTGTGTCTCAGATGCAGACCTATTTTCGTCTAAGGTGGTGGTTCTCTATCCTGGCTACGTTGGCAAGCACCTGAAAGGCTTTTATAAAATTGTGCCTGGGTACTTGGGATAGGATGGAGTCTGGGAGCCCGTTTTATTTGGGGGGGGGGAGGTAGGGAGAGCCATTGTTTTAAGGTCCCATGTGATTCTACTGTACACTCAGTGTGAGAATTGCTAGTTTAAATGTCAAGTCCTTCAAATATGAGGACCTTTAAAAATGGCCAAGCAGCAACATTCTAGTGCCTAGAGCAATGAATTCCATCTGTAGCCAAGAAATAAATAGTAAATATTCTTTATCAGAAAGCCATTGTGGTGGTAGATACTGTTAGATGAAGGTGGAAATACTGCCTCAGTGACTAAGCCACTGTCGTAATGAAACTATGCGTCAATGCCTGGAACCATTTTACTATTATCTTGTGGGTAAAAGATGAAAGAAGCTTTCGAAACCCTTATTGGAGCATATAGCTTGGATTGATAAATAGTCACACAGTTGTGTATTGATCAGTACACTGTTGTGTATTGATACACAACAGTGGGATACTAAGGAAGAAGAGATGAGGTATCTACAAACTAATGCCTACTGCTCCATGATTTGAAAGTGTGAATATTTGCACACTGCCACAGTCCATTTAAGGATAAGGGGTAATTTGACTGAGACCAGGGGAATGTGTTCATTTTTAGAGTGCATGCGCATTTCAGAATGATCAGAATCCTGGATAATTTGCTGTATTTTTTCAGTATATTCATGCCATCTTCCTTATTTGGAGAGAAGAGACTGCAAAACACAGCATCTTTTACTTTTGAAGAGGTCCCACTTACAGTATATCCATAAAGAATAGAAAAGCTCTAGGACTTAGTGATATTTTTACTGAACTATTCAAGCTAAACTTTTAAAATCACATAACATGGCTTCTTTTACCTAAAACCTTTCAATAATTTCCCATTTTCTCTTTTTTTCTCTAAAGATTTTAAGAATTGCTACACCCAGCATAGCTCTCGAACTCACAACCCCATGATCAAAAATCTCACACTCTGCTGACTGAGCCAGCCCACACCCCAGTAATTTTCCATTTGCTATCAAATAAGTTATGAGCCCATTTTCTTAACACTCGAGGCTTTTTGAAATATTGGCAAATTGATATCCCTTTACTTTGCCGTATGTACTTGCTTAATGAGTCCTGTCATTTTGTATAACTTTTAGAATGTCTGCCTCATTCATCTTTGTATCACTTTCGATCATCCTTACTAATAATAGAAATAATGCTAATAGTAGCAACTTGTTTCCCAAAGCTGTCCTTGTGGGGGTATAGCTCAGTGGAAGAGCATTTGACTGCAGAAGCTGTCCTTGAGACAGGATCCATGTGTCTTAGGAAGTATTCCTGGAGAAAAACCAGAGGCAGTGTGGGAAAGGAGACATGAAATGGAAGAAGACAAGCATGGGGTGAGATATCCAGGAAAATCCAACAACGGGTGGGGGTAGCATGACTGTCTTGCAGGATAATCTCCTGAGACACTTGTGGGCATACCACTGAGTTGTGCCATCCGGGAGGCAACTTTCTGTGGGTACAGGCAAAGCAGTTCTAGTGGTCTTGGGCAGCCTTCCAGCAAGGAGCTGCAGATGCTGGTGTTGGGGGTAAGTTGCACTTGGAGCTGGGGTGCCAGAAGCTGGTAAAGGGATCCAAGGGGATAGGGGCAAGAATGCCATATTCCTTAACTTCTGCATTAGGGTATTTCTTGGATTAGAAGCTCTTTGAAAGCAAATATGTCATTTCTTTTCTATCACAAGCCCCTAAAACACCTTATCCAAAAAATTAAAAAGAATGTCTTCATAAATATTTATTCAGTGATTGAATGGATGAATCAGAGTTTATTTTTCCCTTTTTTCCTTTCTTCATATGCTTCTTTGTATCTGTGCCAGTGCTGAACATCAAGCTGCTGAACATGTGCACTGGGAACGCTGTAGGATGTGATCCCAACTCTCCCGTGGTGCTCATTACTGATCACCCCTCGGGGCTCAGTCAGACAGCAAAGATGGTTGGAATCCAGAGGAGCTATTATTTCGGGAGTTGACCTGAGATGCCTAAGGGTAAAAGGACTGTGGTCTGGTCCTGTTCCCCTGCATTCCTGGGAAGGACCGAAAGACAACTGCTCATAATAGCACTTGCAAGTTGCCAAAATGATGTGTTTTGTTTTGCATGAAAGGCTTCTGATGTGTTAATGTCACCAACAAGACATTTTGTTTTGTTTGTTTGTTTCAGATTTTTATTTAAATTCAAGTTAGTTAACATAGAATGTAGTATTGGTTTCCGGAGTAGAATTTAGAGATTCATTACATGCATGCAACACCCAGTGCTCATCACAAGTGCCCTCCTTGATACCCATCATCCACTTAACATCCCCCCTTCCCTTCAGCAACCCTGCCTGTGTTCTCTGTAGTTAAGGGTCTGTTTTATGGTTTGCCTCTCATTTTTTCCTCCCCATGTTCATCTGTTCCGTTTCTTAGATTCCACATATGAATGGAATCATATGGGATAAGACAAGCATTTTAAATGGAGACAATGAGTAATCAGGGGACATTGTACCCATGTTCATTGTGGGAACAACCTTTTACTGCTTAGTTGCTCTAACACTTCCCTGCATAAAACAACTCCCGCAGCGTTTTAGTAGAAGCTCCTCTTTCTGAAAGTTTTCTTCATTTGTCGCTTCCAGTGTTATACATACACATTTTCAAGGAAAATACCTTAAGGAATTTTGGGTGTGCAGAGTAGATGCGGTGCTCTAAATAAATCTTTGGAATCAAGAAAGGAACAGGTCAAATGTGTGCTATTATACAGCATTAATTAAATTCAAAAAGTTGCACCATCTTTAAGAGACTTAGAATGCTAACACTAGGCATTCTGTACATGGGTGTCATTATCATCATGTTGAGTATCATTTTTGATATATCCTACATAAGCACTATGGTTAATTTATAGCTCACATTTTTTATACTGTGCAACACATAGTACAATAAACAAATTTGCATATTTTAATGTGAATGGCAAAATTTTAAAAATCAGTTACTTACTACTGGTTTGTTTTTATTTTGGATAAAAAGATCTCTGTAGGACAGTGGGAATTTAGTAATTACCCCTGTGAAAAAACATTTTACCTCACCTTAAGCTTACTCATCATGAATGGATATATGCCAGAGTTTGGTAAAATGCGATGCCCTTTTTATACATCATTCACAAATTATGTATAGAAAAACTCAATGGTATCTTTATTCTGCAGGAACAGTACATAGTAAAAAAAATTCTGAGTAAGAATTGCTCAATATTTCTCAAGTGGAGTGGTCACAAAGAAGAGAAAACCTATAGGAAATCTAATATTAATAAAAAGGAAGGGAGAGAATTAGACTTGACATTCCATTCATTCATTCCACAAACATTTATTATACTACAATGAAATCTTGGTTATTGCATTATCAGATAGGCAGAGACAAACCACTGTGTTAGAAACATTAGCCTTTTCATTAATTTTTGAAAACATAAGGATAAAAGTAAATACAAGTGACACTCAACTACTTGGAGTAATGACAAAAAGGAGGAGAATATTCAATAGAGAAAAATCAGACGTAAAAAAATTCATTCATATGATTTCTAACGGTTATATGCAATTTACCTGTGGATGGAATCATAAAGGAGAATTTTCCTTTTCTTCTTTTTCTCGTGGCGCAGGGTAAGGGGTTTAAAGGTGAACCATCAGGGAAATTTAATTTCAAAGATGTTTGGGAATCAGTGCTTTGAAAACAAAATTTGAAATATACTTTGCCACGCCTTTTTATGCTGTACAAAATCCATCATTTATAAAGCTACTGATTCTGACAGTGCCTCTCTGCAACACAGGACATAACGCAGAGCAATCAAAAGGCATTTTAATTTTTAAAATGCTCTCATCTGCTTTTCCATTGCCTTTGGTAGCTTATACGATTTTAGAACATATGCCGCATGCCAAGTTGTCTGGCTTTATCTTCTCTATGAAGGAAAAATATCACCGGAGCAATGCTTGACTGTTTACTGGCGATGAAGATTTTCCATGGATCGAACTTAGTATGAATATTAAAATGTTAGCATTAATAATTAGCATTATTAGTTAAAAATAATTGTTACACCTAAGTTCTTTCTATATGCCAGGCACTGTGCCAAATGCTTTACACACATTATCACATTTTACCTTTAAAGCAACCTTAAAAAGTAATCATCAATATCCACATTTTATAGACCAGTACAGCGAGACTTAGTGCACACGTAATTACAGAAGGTCCTTGCTCTTTATGGAGAACCGCTGAAAGGCAGGTTCATGCACCTGGGGGAAACTCTAGTCTGGAGAGTGCGTGTGACTTTCCCAAACTCCTGAGATAAAATCATGAGGTCATTAACTTTAGATCTTCAGGTTTTTCCTAGAAGGATGCTGAATGCTGAGGCACATCTAGAATAGCTTTGGTGTTCTGGAATATTCCTTGACTGGAATAGGATTCCTGTTTTTATCCTCACCTAGACCTATCACTGAAACAGAAACATTATCTTTACTGTCTTTGGAGCAGCATTCATTACCTCTACTTTGCCCAGAATGTCATTATAGTTTAAATTCAGTGTCAGTTAGGTAGAGATGTGTTTGGGAAGTGATAAAATAAAATATTAAACAAGGAAATAGTATAACATATCCCTTTACATAAGCAAATTTGAGATCTTATGTGAAATTCGTGTTAAGTCTGAAATTCTTGCTAATCACTTCATTGCTGTAGATTTTCAATGTACTGCATTTTTGGATTTTCCTTCTAGGATATTGTCCCTAATTTTAGTGAATTAAAATATTGTGAACAAATATTGTTGCCCTTCTATCACAGGACATATGGCTGTGGCAAACTTAGTGAAAAATATTCTTGGATTTTTTAAGTCTGACATTTAGAAACTGGGTGGCACATAAAAAATACTGCCAAGGTGACATCATATTTCCTCCCTGATTCTGGAAACCAATTCAGATTGCAAACATTTAAATTTGTATTTTTATGTGAATGTCATTTAGGAGAGCTTTGACTATTGCAGATTGACCCAGAAGTCATGTGTGAAAAATGATATTACCTGGCTCTCATTCTTTGTGGTTGGGAGCCTCCGTACTTCGCAGAGCACCATATCCGCTACCCTTCTTGTACTGCACATGCTATGTCCCAGGATGATGGAAATGAGACAGATATGCTGGTGTTTTTGCATTAAGGAGGCAGTTCCTGAGTGACAAGGCTATTTGTGTACCAAGCACATCAATATTGTCTGATGATGTCTGAGTTCACCTGGCTTCCCCATAGCAAACTTGCATGAGTGCCAGAGAATTAATTGCATTGTTTAGACTCGTGGCAAAATGATTAAAACGATGGCTACATTTGAGGAATTTTAGGTTGGCCTTATTAGTTGTACCTTGCAGGGTGTAAATGCATTTTTAGCAATTCTCAGGTTTATATTGTTGTGAAATTTTACAATTAAGTGCCCTTTTACCTTTCCACAATGTATTTCAAGATTTTTATAGTTTCAAATGACCTATTATTTGAAAACACCAAACTGGAAATAATAGATGAAATGTTGCTTGTATCCTTGACTTCTTTGTTTCTTACTCTTTCACTTATCATAATGAGCTGTCAAATTTATATGGCCTATTTATATTAGACCTGGGAATAAAACTCCTTTCCTCCCAGTTATGTAAGATTAATCAGTGTTTGAGAATTATTACCTAGAAGTCTCCTAATTTTTCTGAAAGTGTTATGATCCTGTAATCCCAGCATTATAGGGATGTAAAAAAATGTTATTGTTAAACTGAGGCACTTTCTGGAATATAAAATGAATTTTATTTATGTTTTCATCTTCCATCTCATAGCATTATAATCTGAATTTGTGATGATCCAGTTTTTATTTATTCCTGTTTTAGTGGATGGATAGTTAAAAAGATGGCCTTTGATATTCTGAAAATTATTGAAAGTAGTATTGGTATATATGTATTTTTTTTAAAGATTTTATTTATTCATTTGACAGAGAGAGATCACAAGTAGGCAGAGAGTCAGGCAGAGAGAGGAGGAAGCAGGCTCCCTGCTGAGCAGAGAGCCTGATGTGGGCCTCGATCCCAGGACCCTGAGATCATGACTTGAGCCGAAGGCAGAGGCTTTAACCCACTGAGCCACCCAGGTGCCCCTGTATTTCTTTTTTCTAAGATTTGCTCTATAACTCTATATTGCAGCATCCATAAGAACTTTTGTTGCTCTTTAGAAAAAAAAACCACAATAAACAGCATCTTGTTTCAGGGTGCCTCGTTTATAAATGACAACACAGCACAAACCCTTAAAGGAGAAATTGTGAATGGATTGGAAGAAATGCAGTGTTTCTCATCTGCTTTTTCTGTGGGCTCCCTAGATCTGTGCACCCCCTGTGCTTGTTAGGTTTGCAGATTCCAGGCTCTTACACAGTCCCACAGAACCTCCTGAGCTGGGGCCAGGCGCTCGGGGTAACAAGCCCTCTCTGGTGTTAGAGCGCACTTATGTGAGAATGACTGGTGCTTCTAGTAACTTCCCTCTCTGAGTAAGTTTTATCACACTGGTGATAAAAATAGCTTTGTGATTCCTGGCACCTAGAGGAAAAAAGAGAGAGAGAGAGAGAGAGAGATTGAAGTTCCTAATTTTTTCCTTTCTCTCCACAATAATTTGATCTAGATTTAATTCTTTATCTTCTTTTTTTTTTTTTTAAAGATTTTATTTATTTATTTCACAGAGGGAGAGAGATCACAAGGAGGCAGAGAGGCAGGCAGAGAGAGAGAGAGGGGGAAGCAGGCTCCCCGCTGAGCAGGGAGCCCGATGCGGGCCTCGATCCCAGGACCCTGAGATCATGATCTGAGCCGAAAGCAGAGGCATTAACCCACTGAGCCACTCAGGCGCCCTAATTCTTTATCTTCTTTCCAGTATTTTTATTTCTCTTAGTTGAAGTATAACATTTTTAAGTTTTATTTATTTAATTTTTTAAATAAAATTTTATTTTATTTGACTGAGAGGGAGAGAAAGCACACAAGCAGGGGCAGAGGGAGAGAGAGAAGCAGACTCCCCCCTGAGCAGAGAGCCCCAAGCAGGGCTCCATCCCAGGACCCCGGGATCATGACCTGAGCTGAAGGCAGATGCTTAACTGACTGAGCCACCCAGGCGCCCCTATTTATTTAATTTTTGATGGTGGTGTATGATGGAATCCTTTCACAGTCTAGGAAAGCTGTGGAACCTCTCTCCAGAAAAATGCATATCACATTTTTGCGTACCAAATCAAGGGTTTATGGAGCACCTGAACTCACCATGGTCCATAAGATAACAATCCCCATACCAGTCAGACTTCATAATTAATATAACACAAGCCTGTGATTGACAGATTTATTTATTTTTTTGCATATGTGGTCATTTTTGGACAGTGCAACCATGGGCTTTTCGATGTGTACGTTATTTACTTGTAGTTCATAATGGTTCCTCAGGGGCCCAGAAGCATGTGAAATTGTAATTATTGAATTAAAAACAATCTATACAGCTCTTCAGATAGTTCAGAACAGCATCAATGTGTAAACATGCGATTTCGTTTTTTTAAGGTTAAATTTACTCCACAGGCCATGGAAATTGCAAAAATTTCTCTAAGTTTGCAGAGAGACTAAACTTAGAGAAGACTTTATGTTAAGCCAGAGCTTACTGTCAAATTGACATGGATGTACCTCCTAAGATCTTAACGATACATTTTTACATGAGAAGACATGTTTTTAGTTCTTTGGACTGTAAACCCCAGATGTGGGACTGCTGGATCATATGGCAGTTCTAGTGCTAATTTCTGGAAGAACCGCCATACTGTTTTCTATAACAGCTGCAACATTTTGCATTCCCACCAGCAGAGTTGCAAAGGTTCCATTTTCTTTAGAAGTATCTAGAAGTATCTTCTGGTATATTGATGCATTCTATTTGACAATTTTAAAAAAGTCTGCTTCATTAGTTTCTGATTCTATAAATGAGATTGATTATGTATTTATACTCATATTATTATTATTAGGTTTTCGTATTAAATTTATACTTACCTTAATATAATTTGAGGAATTTTCTGCGTTTTCTGTGGTCTTGTTAATTTAATTAATAATAATTTAATAATAATTTAGATAATTTTGGAATTGTCTGCTTTTTAAGGTTACTAAAGAATTCTTCTCTGAAAAAAAAAGGAGACATTTTCAGAAATTTATTTAACAAAACACACTCTCATCTACTATAGCTTTTCTGAAGGCTTCACCATGCTTAATAAAGACATGTCTAAATAAGTTTTTTTTTTTTTAAGGAAAAAAGACCACACATATCAAAGCACAGAGCTATCAGTTGTATTCATCAGACACACTGCAGGCCAGAAGATCAAAGCTTTTGTTTTCATAATTTTATTTAACCTCTCCAAAATGTAGTCAGTTGCACCATATGTCAGTACGATTGTATTTGAAGAGTGAGAATGACACAGGTTATTGGCTTGACAAAGCTAACCTGCTAAAGAAAGACATATTAGATTTATGTGAAGATTTGGAAAGATAGTGTGAATGTGTTGTTTCTTCTGTCATTTTGAGAGTTTATTAGGGAGATATGAAATTGATAAATGAAAAGTATCCACTCACGGGCAGAAAGGAATTTAAATGTGTTTCCACATAATATGTATTAAACTATCATTTTTAGCATTATCCTTTTGATTTTCCAAACCAGTTTTACAGGTGAGGAAGTTAAGGCCAACATAACTCGCCCAAATACATAAGTGCCTTTAAGGGTGAGGATGATGCAGAGTTCTGGAGGAATCCAGGCTAGATCTCATTAAAGCATCAACTATTGCATTTAGAGCTATGCAGATAGTTCTCTTCTTGGTAGGAGAATTTGAGAATCTAGGCTGACGGACTTCAGGTCAGACTGTGTGGATCAAAATCAGTATTATTGGGCCTGTACTGTAAAATAATGAATAGGAAATGAGTTCTACATACTATTGAGGAGGCAGGGTTGTGGAGTCAGCTGAGGGTCGCTATCAGCGAATTCTAGGAAACACTGGGTGTTGTGGTGGAACCTTTAATTGAGGGTGGGGCTCATTAAGCAACCATAGCAATGGGAATGGCCTTGAGGACCCCAGACACTCAGATAGAGGAACTCATGTTTTGAAAGACATTCTTACCCAAAGGCTAAGATTGCTTTGATATCTTTTTGTAAGCATATGCTTACATAGAGATGTATATATATATATATATATATATATATGTATGTATGTATGTATGTAATCACATATATATGTTGTGTGATTCTGTGTGTGTGCCCATGTGTACATATATAATTATTATTTCTAGTTAATGCTAGTTTACTGTTTTTAATGAAGCATTATGTAGGAATTACATAGGGCACGATGACACAATTTTTGATTACATTTTATCTTTCTAAAGATTTTTATTTTTTCCTCAAATTTTTATTTAAATTTCAGTCAGTTAACATACAGTGTAATATTAGTTTCAGGTATTCCAATAATTTTAAATTGCAGTATTCATAATAATCTCTAGTAAACTTCCTGGAGCTTTCCATGTATGAAAAATGATCTCTCTCTCTCTCACATACACTCATACCTCTCTCTTTTGCACTTCTCTTCATGAGTAATGTCTCTTTGCCTCTAATTCAATCCAACTCAGTGTATACCTCCTTGAGGAAGTTAAGAGAAATAAGAGCATTTTTGGAATACCTACTGTGTGTACTAGCCGCATTGGCCGGTTCCTTCCCCAAATCTCTACTGCTCATCCCAGCACCGCAGCCACACAGGTGTTCATCACAGATGTCCGGCAGGGGGAGTGAAATGGAGGGTTAGAGAGGCTAGGTGGGGCCACACTGATCAGCTCCCAGACCTCTGTTCTTTCCACATTATGGTGCCTCCTGTGCCTGTTCAAGTCCTTGGGACCGATGACGATTTCAGAATAAGTGCTTGGTTCCCAGTTATCACTAAGGCCTCCAAATCTTCTGTCTATATTTAATAGTTACTTCTAATAAATCACAACCACAAGAAGCAAAGTAAATGTAAACTGAATCCAGAAACAAATGAGATGAAGTCCTTTTTATTTTAATAGTGTTTCTAGAGGTCAGGAGCAGTTTTCTAAATATCTGTTGAGGGTCTGATACTCTGTTGTATGGGTGATCACAAGTAAGTCAGTCTATAAAGGGCAATCATGTAAAATGTATTCATGTGTTTTAAGTTAAATTTTACTATGTGCCATAATATGATATCTCAGTTTATAACTCTGGTGACATACTGT
Organism: Ailurus styani; assembly: GCA_002007465.1. NCBI lineage: Eukaryota > Metazoa > Chordata > Mammalia > Carnivora > Ailuridae > Ailurus > Ailurus styani. The sequence continues at coordinate 316,177 of LNAC01000160.1, forward strand.
TGAAAGGCATTTGGAAGGGATAAAGGCTGCTTTTGTCCTTTCCTTATAGAAACAGTAACTATCTGAAAATCACACTGAATTTTATTGAGGTTCTGTTCTTAGGTAACATGAAAATAAGTATTTCTCTTTCTAATTCTGTCATCTTAGTGGGGAAAATCTAGGAACTAGGTCAAATAATCTAATAGGTAATTCATTGTTTTCATCTATGTAGAAAACATGAGAATATTGAATTAACCTCTAAGTTTGTTTTCTCTAGATTATCCTCCTATCTGGACTTTATGAATTGTTATATCACATATTTTTGGTTAAATCACCCCTCTCTTTTAGTTTCTTTTTAATTTATTTAATTTATTTTATTTATTTACCTGATTTGCATCAAATTCTTATTTGTGCTATAACACTACCAATTATCTGTGTATTAAGAAGTGAGTAAAATTAAATAAATAAGGGTAAGAGATTAGAAATGCATGCACTTGATAATTTGCTGTCTGTTATAAATCTGTATGTCTGGGAACAGCCTTGGAATGAAAAATATGGTTATTAATAATACTATAACCACTCATGTCCTCCTAGGAGTTATAACCAAGCAGTTTGCAATCCAGATTCCAGCTTTGCCACTACAGGGCACATTGTCTCTAAGGCTCAATTTTTTTGGTATGTAAATGGAGGATTGTTTATTCATTTGTTGGAATGAGGAATGAATGAATGAATGAATGATAAGTAAGTAAGTAAATAAATAAATATGTATGAAGTACTTAGGAGGGTATGTAATACTCCCTGATGTCACCAAAGCTCAATACCTCAGAATTGTCACTGACATGCCCTTCTCTGGTATTCCTGTGGCCAATCCTTTGTAAACCCTGTTTTCTCTTCTGTCTTACTTCTGTTTATTGCTCTTGCCCATTTTCATCATTGTCACTTTATCATAGCTTGCCTGGATTTTGGTGATTGCCCTAATGGACCATCCTGTCTCCTCACTCCCCCAATTCCATTCACCCTCATTGCTGTTAGATTACCATTGTAATGTAACATTTGTAACATTTGTACTGTGTAATGTATAAACACAGTAATTCCTTCACCTTGGTCCGATTCTTCCTAATACTTTTTTTTTTGGCCTATTGAGTTCAGATGTAGCATCTTAGCATCCATGGTCTTCCACAGTATAAACTTCCAGTCTCTTCCCTCCTACTCCACTGTACATACCCTGTTATCTAATAAACCAAACTTCTTTCTATTCTTACTTATTCTTCTTTATTCCTTGAGTTTGCTCCTGTGGTTCTTTCTGCCTATAGGAGCCATTCCTAAAATCCAACTCTCACGACCTGTTTCCATACTGGATCCCACAAATAATGCAGTGTCTTCTTTCAACCTTCAAAACCTTTGACTTTCCTTCCCTTATGACATACATCATTTTTTTTTCTAGCACGTGTTATAGTCAGTTATGTATCTCTTTTTCCTCCCATAATGTAAGGTCTTTGTTGGATAAAGACTTAGGCTTACCATGGAGTCCCTGGGAACGTTCATTCAGGGCAGGACACATAGTAGGTGGCCAATGAATAAATTGTTTAATTGAATAGCTACATCTCAAAGCCCTCTCTTTCTGTTATTAGTCCTGTGAGTTTCTATAAGTGTACAAATCTTAATAATAGAAAAAGTTAAAAAAATTGTCATTCTCTAATGCCAGTCGGCCTCTTCAGGAATCCATAGGGACAAAGATATAAGGTCAAAGTGCTGTGGGGAAGGTAGGGGAAACAGTTATGTTGAAAGAACTTCTAGGGTGGGAGTATATTTAAAGTCAAATAATGTGGATTTTTATTTTCCAACTGGATTGTAATAGTTAGGAGGCTGTCTGCCGTGATCAATGTTTATCTTAGGTTTACAGGTAACTCTAACAATTAATATCATAGTCTGGACTTCAAATTTACTTACTTATCTCTCTCATTTGTTATTTTTACTTCCAATGAAGTTTCATTTTGTACCACCTGTTTTTATAGAGAAGACGACAACATCTATGAACTTGCCATTCGTACTTGCAGACGGGAGAATTAAGGCATGCAGGGATGGAAACTGTCTGTCTTCTGACCCCTTCTTGGAGTTTCTAGTATATATCTAGTTAAGTTGCAATCAAATGTTCTCATTCCTGAGAAGATTGTTTGTGGCTATAGCGTCAACACACAAGAAAGCCGATTAGATTTTAATCAGCTGATGGGCGCCTGGGTGGCTCAGTGGGTTAAAGCCTCTGCTTTTGGCTCAGGTCATGATCTCAGCGTCCTGGGATCGAGGCCCGCATCGGGCTCCCTGCTCAGCGGGGAGCCTGCTACCCCCTCTCTCTCTCTGCCTACCTCTCTGCCTCCTTGTGATCTCTCTCCCTCTGTGAAATAAATAAATAAAATCTTTAAAAAAAAAAGATTTTAATCAGCTGATAAAAAGATTCAGGCCCGCTTGGCCTGTGGGCAATGCGTGGAACAGAGTTGGTACATTACTCACTTCCTTCCTTGTCTGATGCTCCTTCTGCACCTAGAAGTGCATCAGTGCCTATGTCATGCTGTGTACTGAGGGCAGTAGTGCAATGTGCTGAACGAAAAAGCGTTCTCCCCATCTATAAATGCAGGCCTCCTCTTCCCTTCCTTCCCATGATCTTCTCCATCTCAGCTAGGGAAAATGATGCTAACTTAACAAAACCCAATTATTTCTGCCATAACAATAAAGTCGTGTCATAAGTCATGTGGTTACAGTGAAAGATATATTTAAATGAAGAAAAGACGTTTTCTTCTTTCAGCTATAAAGATCAGATTATCAAAGAACATATGATAATCTTTTGAAGATGCATATTACCTCTTCCAGAGTGAGTTTGTGTTTTCTTTTTTTGTTGTTGTTGTTTGTTTGCTTATTTTGTTTTTCTTTTGTTCCTGTTGTTGAAAGCATGAGGAAGGCATAAAATGAAGTTTGGGGATCTGTCAGTCAGGGTCTCTGGGTCTCTTAGATTGCTACAGTCTATTTTAAATTTCAGAAGTAGTGAGACTGTAACTGGCTCCAATGTTGTGAGCTTTATACTGTAAATAAATAGGCATGATCCTGACTTTGCTGTTTCAAAATCAAATAAATCATCTTTTTCATCTCTGAATTCCTAAGTTCATTCATTCATAGATATTTATTGATTGTCTTCCACATACCAGGTACTATTGTAGGATCTGGAGATAGAGTAGTAAACAAAACTAATTCCCTATTCTTACGGAACTGTCAGTCTGTCTGGGCCCCTATAACAAAATATCAGAGACTGGGTGGCTCATAAACAACAGAAATTTATTTCTCACAGTTCTGGACACCAGGAAGTCCAAGATTAAGGTGCCAGCAGATTTGATATTTGCAGAGGGCCCACTTCCACTTCCTTTTGCATGGCGTGGTGGAAGGAGCAAGGGCGTACTCTGGGCTCTTTTATGAAGACACTCTTCTCATTCACGGGGGCTCCACCCTTGTGATTTCATCACCTCTCAAGAACTCAGCTCCTGATACCATCGCCCTGGGCTTTAGGTTTCAATATAGGAATTTTGGAAGGACACAAATATTCAGACCATAGCAGGAGTTTACGTCCTGTGGGACAGAGAGGCCATAAACAAATATATAGTGTGGAGAGAGGATAGAAAGAGATCAGAGAAGGGGAGGTGCAGTTTCACTTAGGTCAAGGCAAGTGGTTCTGTTAAGGAGGCATTTGAGCAAATCCTGAAAGAAGTGAACTGGGGAGCCATGTGCATTTCTGGAGGAATAACATTCTGGGCACAGAGGATAGTAAATGCCAAAGCCCTAAGGTAGGAGTGTGTTGGATATGTTAAAGTATTACAAATATAACAAGCATAGCAATTAGATAAATCAAACATATTCACTAATCAAGTGTTCTGTATTTGCTCCTGAAACTAAAAAAAAATAAAGTGCTAGCTGAATCTCAGTTAACCTGCTAAAAATTAATTGGTTATGTAGAACAATTAGTGAAAGCGTTATATCAACCTTTGATAATTAAACTTTTACACAGCAATATCCTGGTTAATTATCTTTGCTTTTGTTGAGCCTTTATTGCATTTTTATGGTCATATTTGCTGGAAGAATACTTTCACATTTTTCTCTGTTCCTTTTAATTAAGTTAAGTGAACTATCCTAGAAAATACTAAGTATTCTTAGGATCCTCTTAGGCGAATAACAAGAAAAATATACTTAAGAATCTCTTAAAGTTAATCTGTATAGCACAGATTCTTTCTATGTGAGCAATGCATGGCTATTGACAAATTAATATATAAAATATCTATTGTATCATTTATGAAATCAGTCTCTTGGAAATTTTGATAATTTAAATCCTGATGCTTGCATTTTTTTCAAAGGAATAAATACTGTAAAAGTTTGCAGAAAGTCATTAAATGGTAATAAAAGTTTATATCTGATACTATATCAGGATAAGATATCTTTAATTTCAGTTCATTCTGAAAGAATCCTGATGGAAAGACAACTCTAGAATGATATTTATTCCAGTGATAAACATTTTTACACTATTAAGCTATATAGAAATCTCTGCCTCTTAATTTTTTCTTATATCTATGTTTTAATTATTATAGTGGACTCAAAACAAGAGTTAGAGTAGAGATAGATATATATCTTTTGTATTACTGTGTTGGAATAGATCAAGAAAAAAGATACATACCAATTATTCTGTTATATGTTTTAATCCACACATAGGTATGTTATATAGTTTATATGTTATATATTTTATTCAGTTTACTCCAAATTTTAACCTTAATGCAATAATTTTGTCATTTGCTTTAAAAATAATAGTAATACCAATCTCTTCGGAAGAAACTTCAGAATTTCAAAGAATTTAATATATATCCATTATGTAACCTCCCAGGAACTACGTGGTTCCATAATTCTGTGTCAGGCCATTACCATGGTGCCAAGGTCAACAGTAGTTGAGATAATCAAATAGAAGAATGGCTTTGTTGGATATTGACAAGACAAAAATGAATGAATGGATACCCTATAGTGAGGGAAGATTTAAAGTGTGCAGATCATTTGAAAAATGTAGTTATGCAAGGCAAGATTTTCAACATTTTTATTTATTTTTTTATTTTCAACATTTTTAATTGTACAATGCACCAAATTGTTTTCTCTCCCACTTACATTCTATTAGACAAATAAAATAGCTCCTTTGCCAAATGGTAGAAAACAAATTGCTCCTGATGGTACCTAAGAAGGATTCTGTAGGTGGTTTTGGAGTTTTATCTTCCTAGAATAAGCAGTATGATTTATTTCTTGGGAAAGCTGACTTTCCCCATGGGAGATATAGTTAGAGGTAAATTTCTCTTGTGCATTTCATCGAAGGCCTTTGCTCATTCAGTTTACCCTCTCTCCTCTACCCTCAATTTCTCCCTTATGTTGACTCCTTTCTCTCTTTGCTCAACTTCTGTCTTCATCTGACTATTACCCTGTCTCTTTCTTATCCATCGCAGCCAAGTTTCTTGAAAGAGTAATTTATGCTCATGTTAAAAGTTGCTCTTCTCTCTTAGTTATTATAGCATTATTTACTTTCTTTTGTTTGTTCCAGCCTCTCTAGTTGCTTTCTTTTGGCTTAAGAAATTTATATCTCATCAACTTGATAAATTTAGTATGTCTTTGAATTTCACTTTACCACCCTCACTTTCCATATTTATAAAATTGTCATGCTTTTCCATGGTGATTTTTTAACAACTGTACCTTTTTTTAATACTGTATACATAAATGACTCTCCCATTCTTCTCTAGACCTTTTATCTGAGCTCCAGAGTGTCATCTATCTATTGCCCAAACCAGAGCCCAGGAAGACATCTCAGTTGTCTCTCTCATCATCCACATCTAATACCTATGAAGTCATCTTGACCCTCTCCCCTGAGGATCTCATGACATTAGGTATCTCTCATATTTCACCTCCACTGTTACCCTTGAGTCTTACTTACTCTCACTTGGAAAACAATAGTAACTTTTCTTCAACATATGTAATTTCTCATCTTAAAATCTATTAATGCCTACTAATGCTGTTAGGAAAAATTATTTTTTTTTTTAAGATTTTATTTATTTATTTGACACAGAGAGAGATCACAAGTAGGCAGAGGGGCAGGCAGAGAGAGAGGAGGAAGCAGGCTCTTCGCTGAGCAGAGAGCCCGATGCGGGACTCTATCCCAGGACCCTGAGATCATGACCTGAGCTGAAGGCAGAGGCTGTAGCCCACTGAGCCACCCAGGCACCCCTGTTAGGAACAGTTCTGAGTTCCTCAGTGAAATACTATATCATCATTTGGCTATGTCTATATTCTTTCCTTAGTCACTTTACTTTTATTGACCTTAAGGATGTCTAGTGTATTGGTTGATCAATTAAGAGCAAAAGTTGTGAAATCAGGTTACTTGAGTTCCAGTCTAAATTTTATGTGAATTGCACATTTCATGTAGCCTTTATGAGCTTTTGTTTACTTATACAAATTATAAGAAATATTTACTTTCACAATGTTATTGTTAAGTGAATGCTTATTAAGATGCCTGATACATAAATTGGTACTTAAAAATGTTAGTTATTGTTAATTATTTGTGGTTTCCAGGTTATTTTATACTATTTCAAATTATATGTCCCTGCATGTACCATTCAAGATTACACTGTCTCACCTTCACTTTATTATTCAAGATATATTCAAGCATTTACTCTTTTCTGAAGCTTTCTCTAAGTACACTCCATTACAGCTCCTTCACCTGCGCCACGCTAGGTCAAATGAGGGCTCTTGTGGAATTGGAGCATCCTTCTATTATTCATTGTTATACTGGGTTCTAATTGTTGGCCTACTCCAGTCTTCTTCCTTGTTACATTCATCTCTTACTCTCCAGCATTGCTCAGAGGCTGCTGTTACTGAGTAGGCTCTCAATAAGGATTTGAAGGAAAAAATGACTGACGGATGGAATAAGTTAATGAATAAATGTATAAATTAAGTTTAGCAGGGACATCTTTTTCTTGTTGGTTTGCCATTAGAAGTGTTTTAGCACTTATTTGATTTTTTTGATTAAACTGCTTGTGATATTTTTCTGAATGCTAAAAATGAAATTAATTCATTCTTCCTGACTGTAAATAAGATGTTGTCCCAAGTTGAGATTTCCCAGTAAAACATGCATAGAGAGTTTGCTAGTAATACCACTGATTTGATTAATGTGAACAGACAAGTAGAATGGTTTAGAAATTTATCAATTTCAAAATTACTTATAAATCTCTGTCTTTGTATTACATAAATATAAGTAAATAAAGTTGATGACAGACCAGATTACCCCATTGGTTTTTCATTTATGATCTTTCTCTTGTTTTATGTAGAAATAGTTGCTTCCCCATAAGTCCCACTATACCTCATACTCAGAACTCTGAGTATTATTAGGAAATAATAATAATAATGATAGAGTAATTTTACAACAAAGGGAATAATCAACAAAACTAAAAGCCATCCTACTGAATGGGAGAAGATATTTGCAAATGACATATTTGATGAAGGATTGGTATCCAAAATATATAAAGTACTTACACAACTCAACACACCCAAAACAAATAATCCAATTAAAAATGGGCAGAAGACATGAGCAGACATAGCCAACAAACACGTGAAAAGTTGCTCAACATCAGTCATCATCAGGTAAAGACAAATCAAAACCCGGTAAGATACCACCTCATACCTGTCAGAATGGCTAAAATTAACAATTCAGTAAACAACATGATGAAGATGCAGAGAAAGGGGGGCTCTTTCGCAGTGTTGGTGGGAATGCAAACTGGTACAGCCACTCTGGAAAACAGTGTGAAGTTTCCTCAACAAACTAAAAATAGGACTGAGTATTTACCCAAAGAATACAGAAACACTAATTTGAAAGGATGTATGCACCTTTATGTTTATTGCAGCATTATTTACAATAGCCAAATTATGGAAGCAGCCCAAGTGTCCATTGACAGATGAACAGATAAAGAAAAGGTGGTATATATACAATGGAATATTATTCAGCCATAAAAGAATAAAATCTTGTCACTTGCAACAACATGGATGGAACTAGAGAGTATAATGCTAAGTGAAATAAGTCAGTCAGAGCAAGACAAATACCATATGATTTCATTCATAAGTGGAATTTAAGAAAGAACTATAGAGAAGAAACTGAGGGTTACCAGTGGGGGGTGGGTGAGTGGAATAGGTGATGGGGATTGAAGAGTACACTTACGTTGATCACTGAGTAATGTATAGAATTGTTGAATACTATATTGTACATCTGAAACTAATAAAAACTGTATGTTAACTATACCGGGATTAAAATAAAAATCTAATTAAAATAAACGAGAAAAACAAAGGGTAATGATAGAAAACATCTAGTCAGTTCTCGTTTGTATTTTAAAGATAGTGAATAGTTAAAAAAAATAGAAAAAGTTTAAAAAGAAAACTACCTACTAATCAGGTACACATAACAATTTATCAGAAGGAATTTCCTGTCCCAAGTAAAGCCTGTTATTGATTGGTCTTTAAATCCTATGTGTCCAAAGAACTAGAAGATCCTAAAGAGTTGGTTCATTTAACACTAAATCTAAATCATTTTAAAGACAAATCTAAAAGCAGAGATATGTGTTCTCAAAAAAAGGGAAAAAATACCCTAGAAAATGTAATTTGCTCTCAGTGACTTTGTCATTTAACTCAATGACCATATTATTAAATAGCTCTAAACTTGTGCATTCTTAGCTTTTAAGTGACCTCTTATCGGAAGGCACTCAGTAAGTTCAAGTATGAAAAGGTAATCTACTGAGGTTATTGTGTTTGCCATTAGTTATTTACAGCTGTAAAATCTGGAAAAGATTATAGACTTCTTATCTTTTAGTCTAACCAACAACATAATGAGTGGGTTCCCTTCTTCCATCTTTATGTCATCTTACAGACCACTAAGTTCATGCAATGTGAATTGATTTGAAAGGTAAATTATTACCTCATTACATTTGTATCAATCTTGCATTACAGATTGTACACAGGAGAACAGGAAGAATGTAATGATCCACCTGTCATTAAGTGGGAGCTGAGTGATCTGCATAGTTCAACATCCACAAGGACACATTTTAAGTCACCCAGTTCAATTTGTATCCATTTCTTGAATGCCTGTGCAATTTCAAGTGCTTTCTGCTGGGAAGATTTTGAGGAGCGCATGCTTTTCTGTTTGGTTTGCCTACTATCCCCCTCCCCAAGCCTGAGGCATTATTCATGGCACCCATTTACCACAACAAGGGCTTTGCTTATGGTTGGCTATCAGGAAATATTAAGGTAATCCTGATGAAAGCAAAAGTAAACTCACTAACTTGAAAGATTGTGCTATAATCCGTTCTTCTGCATGGGAAGAAGAGATGCTGTTTTCATGGACTAGTAGTAAGACCTGATTTCCTGTAAAAGTGTTTTCATCCATGTTGTCTTTTCATGATAAGTTGTGTTTTGACAAGTTTTGGTAATCTCTGCAACATTTTACAATGAGTAACTAGAGTTTTCAATATAATATGGTGGTGGTAAAGATCCTAGATTCTAGGTTCGTGAATCTGTAGCAAATTCAGGTGTCATTTTTTGACTCCATCGTGTGCCAGATGCTTATCTGAGCACTAAGGATATGACAAGAAAAGGATATGTTATGATAAGAAAAGAGACAAAAAAATCCTTGTTCCTATGAAACTCACATTTGACTGATGAAACAGGCAATAAATCATATCAATAAATGAACCATTTGATGTTTCCGATGGAGAAGTGTGATGGAGAAAATAAAACTCCCAGAGATTAGGGGATGCTGGTGTGTGTATGGTGGAGAGAGAATTGGTTTCCATTTCAAATAGGGTGGTCAGGGACATCCTAAGATTGTGCAATTTGTACAAAGACTGTGCAAAGGCTGTGGGATAGGTGGATTTTTAGGGAACAAGGATTCCCACCAGAACGAACAGAAATCTTACTGCTCTTGCAGTAAGTCTGGGTGTGAGATTTGAGCAAACATTAACATTTTCTAAACCTTGGTTTCTTTCCTCCTCTGTAATATGGAGATCATCACAGTACTGTCTCAGAGAGGTACTTTGAGAATTAAATAGTAAATGCATTACAAATACATAATATTAACACTGGATACATGCTAGGTATCGTTGTTATTTGGAAATTTAGAGTTTCTCTTTCAGATCATGTTAGTCAAAATCTTCACCTCTTAATTAGTATCTTGTAGGGTGTAGGATTCCTTGTTTGAATTCATCAGCTGTAATAGAAAATATTCTACTCTTTCCAGTGGAGGTAAATAAATATGAAATTCTCAAATATCAGATGATAGAGAAATTGTCTTAAGCTCTTTTTTCTTTTTCTAATGTTTGATTTTATCAGTTGTATATGTACATAAAGGCACGTTTTTTTCTCACTCCTGTGGTATCATTCCCAGTCCTTAGAAGCAACTATTTTCAACTCTTCTAGCTATTTCTTTTGACGTTTGCTTTCATATATTTAAGGATTGAGCTTATGCTGCTGCTTTTTGATTTTTCGGTTTCAGATGTTATCTCTTAATTTCCCATTATAATTAATGAGTATTGGCCTTCTTTTTGCCATCGTGTATGTTCACTTTTGATTCTCCCACCTTACCAGTGTAGGGATATCCTACTTTTGCTTAGCTAAGTATTGTCACTCTAAAATAATATTCACAGCTGGAAAATGAATAACTTTCCTTTCTTTGATGCTTTTTGTTTCCTTTAGTTGATACTTGTCTTTTCTGGTTATTGAGTTGCTTCATTTGCTTACTACGTCACCCCCAATATTAAAAATTTGAATTTCTTTGTAATGTGTTCCAGCACTTTGGGTATCCCCTGTTTCTTCTTCGGAGGAGATACTTTGCAGGAGCATGGTGACTAGACTTCATCTGGCCTCACTGCTCTGAGTCAGCTTCAGGGACAAACTCTACATCACCATCAACTCCTGGAGACCCTCTTTGCCTCTTCTCTTCAGTTAGATGCTGTTTCTGGAATCCCATACATATTCCTTCTTGCTTTATCCTCTTGTTTTAATGGAGTACACATCTAAGCATTCCCTCGATAAAGGTGTATGAGAGATATATTTTGACACTTTTTATGTCTGAATGTCTGTTCCTTTTGCAATTTGTCCGAGTATAGAATTACAGTATGGAAATAATTTCCCTTTAGGGTTTTGAAGATATTTCTTTTCGTTCTCCTAGCTGTTAATGTGGCTATTCAAATGTCTATTGCCATTCTTATTTTTTAAAAATGAAACATTTCATTTAATTTGAAACATATAAATGTCCATTCATTTGCTAGTATTTTTATTAATAAGGCACAGTCTTATCATTCAATAGGAATTCCTGATTGAATTTCCTTGTCGTGGTCTCATATGCAACACACCCATAATGCATCATCTATAATGTATGTTTCCTTTTCTTTAAGGTGGAGTGAATTTTAGATTTTTCTTGTTTTTCACGGTCTTTTACCATTGACACGTCCTTCCCAATTTGACATCTTTTTAATCTACTTGTGTTACTGCTCCCTACATGCCTGCAGTGCTGTGGAATTTTGGTGACATCACCAACAACTGCAGCCATGTTTAATTTTTTTTTCATTTTTCATTTTGCTTATATTAACTCTCTTAGGTTGAGTTCCCTAGAAACAGAGTCTGAGATGAAGATTCACATGAAAGCAAATTATTAGGTTGTGTTCCCATCAAATGCTGGTAGAAAAGCGAGGAAGTGGCCTCAAAGGAAAGGGGGCTCAGCAAGGGTGTGATATCAAGTATGGTCCCACTAAGGAAACTGTGGAGAAAGTGTTGTGCACACCTTGTTATTCTCATCCGTAGCCAGGGAGCCAGATTGTTTAAATCCTGGTGTCCTTTCGTCAGTGCTTGAGAACAGCCCCAGGAGGACATAAATCCCGGGCTCTCATTGTGCTGAGGCAAGGTGGAGCTTGAGGTAACTCTCCTGTGAAAAGACACAAGTGGGGGGTGCCTGATGGCTCAGTAAGTTGAGCGTCTGACTTCGACACAGGTCATGTTTTCAAGGTCCTGAGATTGAGTCCCGTGTTGGGTTCCCTGCTCAGTGGGGAGTCTGCTTCTCCCTCTCCCTCTTTGTACTCTCTCTCTCTCTCTCTCTCTCAAATAAATAAATAAATAAATAAAATCTAAAAAAAAAAAAAAAGACACAGGTGGTGATGCTGCCTAAGAACTGATGTTCCCCAGAAGTCTAGGTGTCTGAGGGGATGTAGGCAGACCAGTGACTGCTGCCTTATTTTATAAAAAATAGCTGATAAAAAGCATAGGTCTTGTGATCCCAGTATATCTGACACAAAGATAATATTCATTAAGCATGCTGAATGTGAGATTACTTCAGTTTCAATCAGACATTCATTGCCCTTAAATCACTTGACTCCTATGTTCAATTATGGAGGAAAGAAACAAACTAAAAAATGTTTATAAGTGCTGACTACATTATTGAAATTATCTAAAAGGTAAGTGTAATTAATTATGGGACTCTCTAATGTTTTTAGCTCTCCAGGAAGTGAACCCTTATTATACCACCTAAGATTATTATTGGACAGCCATATTTTTTTCTACCATACATATTGTCAGGAACATCTTATTAATTCTCTCAAGTACTGTTGAGGACCAATGTGCTGGGCCCTAGTTTTGGTGCTGGAGTCCACACTTTGAATAAGGTGGATAAGATCTCTATTCTTAGGGTATGTACATTCTAATATTAGGGGATATACAATGAAAAAAATAATGAGTAAAATGAAAATACTAGATAATGATAAGAACTGTGAAGAAAATGAAATGGAATGAACTGTTAATAGAGCATCAGAAAGCTAATTGGATGCTCAAAACAGACCTCTCTGAAGAGGTAATATTTAGGTGAAGGCATGCATGATAAGAACCAGCCAGGGATAGGAAATTTGGGGGAACATTGACTCCCAGAGGAGGGAACTCCTGTGCAAAGGCAAGAACGAGTGTGGTTCTGTCAGGGGATCTGAGAGAGGGCCACGTGTTTTGAGTGAAAGAACAAATAAGAGATGAGTTTCAAAGTTAGGCAGGGCTGGGCGCCTGGGTGGCTCAGTGGGTTAAAGCCTCTGCTTTCGGCTCAGGTCATGATCTCAGGGTCCTGGGATCGAGGCCCGCATCGGGCTCCCTGCTCAGCAGAGAGCCTGCTTCCCCCTCTCTCTCTGCCTGCCTCTCTGCCTCCTTGTGATCNAAAAAAAAAAAAAAAAAAAAAAAAAAAAAAAAAAAAACAAAGTTAGGCAGGGCCAAATCCTGAAAGCCATGGAATGGATTCTTTGTTATGTCACTGTATTTTAAGAATCATGGAAAAGCCACTGGAGAGTTTCGAACAGGGTAGTGACATGATCTGCTCTGTATTTTGGAAGATTCTTGTGAAAATTTTATGTACAATGAGGTAAGACTAGAGAGAAGGAGAATGTGTAGGAAGGCACCTCTTTGGACTGAAAGATGGTACTAGAGTTGGAGGGACAGAGGCGGATTCCTCTTTTTTTTTTTTTTTTCAGAGGCGGATTCTGAAAATTATTTTGGTTGACGAGCATATAGATGGGAATAGATAAGGGCTCCTAGGTATTTGGCAGGAGAGACTGAGTGGATGAGAAGCCCATTTTCGACTTTTTCTTATGTGTATGTTTATCAAGTACAAGTGTTATAAGCAGTGTTGCTTTACTCTTCATTATGTGGAGTCTAACTGTAGGTAAATGTGTACCATTCATCCAGATCCTCTTTGTATCTTTTGAATGATTTTTGTCTTTTTCTGGTTTTACATTTTGTTTGGTTAAAATAATTTTTTGACATGTGAGAGGAGCAAGAAAAAAATGCTCATATCATGCCAACTGCCTCTTTTTAATTCCTTGCAAGAAAATTCCCCAAAAGAATGCATCGTCTTATCGATGCCAATTTTGCCATTAGAGAAACTCTTATATCCCCAGTTTTAACACTGACCTGTCGTGTGGTCATCGGTACTGGCTTCCTGGATCCTTCCTTTTTCGCTCTGGGGAATATCTAGCTGTGTGTCCTGCTGGGTCTTGAGGAGAGAGATCCTTTCCTTCCCTCTTCTGATGTGGCTAAAACTTGGGCTGATTTCCTAAATCCTTAGTTTGTGACACAGTCGAATTGTATCCATATCTCAGTAGATTCATCAACTATTTCTGATTTAAAAATCACATTCCAGACATTCTAGATTATCTGGTTGTTGTAAGTAGTCTCTTGTCTTTGATTGTTGGAGCCTGACTGCAGAAGCATGCCCACCTGTCCTGACTGGGAAATGGCCTGATGAGGGGAAAACAGAAATTAGGCACTTCATTACTGAATGCATTTCAGCAGCCATGTGAATTAGTATCATTCCGAATACAGAGCCTGAGGGCACTTATTCTGGCACTAAGTAAAATAATTTATTAGAAATGAAAATATTAATGCAGTTTAAAAATGTAATTCAGTGCTCTATAAATGCATTTTTTCAAAATTATTGATTCTCATTACAATGAGATACAACATTACAGTGAACAAGGTTCATAAAAATTAGTAGGTGTATAAAATTTTTTTATTGTTTCTTTTGATTATAAAAATATGTCTACTGTAGAAAATTGGAAAATATGTAAAGTTGTGAATAAGAAAATATAAACAACTTGTATTCCCTCTGCCTGAAGATAACTACTATAACCATTATTGAGTAATTCTTTGATTTTTTTCCGCTCCATACATATATATGTGTGTACACCCACACATCTATACAAAGTATGTGAAAGTATTTATGACTACACATACAGTTTAAGAATTTGAGATAACAGTGTGTCCATTATTTTGTATCGCACTTTTCCATATAAGTACATTGTAAAATTTCACTTATTTTCTCCCCAGGTTGTATTTTTTTTTTCATTTTTTAACCTCTAAAGCTTAGATAAACAATAGTAGATACTACAACATATACTTTTATTGAGAATTCATGTTAAATGTATTTCTTTTCTAGTTATTTCCTTCTTTTCTTGGGAACTGAGTGGAACTATAGGTGCTAGAAAGTTATCAGTTTTGCTATCAGTTCAAGATCAAATGGAAATCAGTATGAATTATATAGATGATCCTGGGCGCCTGGGTGGCTCAGTGGGTTAAAGCCTCTGCTTTCGGCTCAGGTCATGATCTCAGGGTCCTGGGATCGAGGCCCGCATCGGGCTCTCTGCTCAGCAGGGAGCCTGCTTCCTCCTCTCCCTGTCTCTCTCTGCCTGCCTCTCTGCCTACTTGTAGTCTCTCTCTCTGTGTCAAATAAATAAAAATCTTTAAAAAAAAATAAATCATATAGCTGATCCAAACATTTTATTTTCTGACTATGCTTCATGTCTGCTGCTCAGATACATGTTCTATTTATGAAGCTTGGCTATCTTTTAACTGCATAAAAACACAGGACATAGTTAATCCAAAATGCAGAATTTCCTATTTTATTTATCATGTGCTGTCCCACTTCATCTCGTATTGGGGTGAAGGCTAAGTTGCTATAACCAAAAAACCCGGGGCACTTGGGTGGTTCAGTTGGTTAAGCATCTGACTCTTGATTTCAGCTCAGGTCATGATCTCAGGGTCCTGAGATCGAGCCCACGTTGGGCTCCACACTCAGGGTGGACTCTCTTGAGATTCTTTCCTCCTTCCTCTCCCTCCCACTCTGTTCTTCCTCCTGCTGGCTCTTGCACATATGCTCTCTCCCTTTCTCTTTCTCTCAAATAAATAAATAAATAAATACAATCTTTAAAAACAACAACATGAAGTATAGTGCTTTAAGAACATATAAATTCTCGGGGTGCCTGGGTGGCTCAGTCGGTTGAGCGACTGCCTTCGGCTCAGGTCATAATGCCAGGGTCCTGGGATCGAGCCCCGCATCGGGCTCCCTGCTCAGCGGGGAGTCTGCTTCTCCCTCTCCCTCTGTTCCTCCCCTCTGTGCTGGTGAGCTCTCTCTCTCAAATAAGTTAAGTATTTAAAAAACACGTAAATTCTTATTGCTCATGTAATATTCTTTTTTTCCTTAATATAACCTTTGGCTTTTATTTCAAAAGTACAGTGTTTTCCTTAAAAATTTTTTTATTTATTATTGAAGAATAGTTGACATACAATGTTATATTAGTTTCAGGTGTACGACTTAGTGATTTGGCAATTCTGTATATTACTCAGTGCTCCCCACAGTAAGTGCTACCACCATCTGTCACCATACGACCTTATTACAGTGCTATTGACTATATTCCTTATGCTGTATTTTTCCTCCCTGTGACGAATTTCTTTTGTAAGTGAAGTTTGTACCTCTTAATCCCTTTCATGTATTTTACCCTTCTCCCCACGGACTCCCTTCTGACAACCAGCAGTCTGATCTCTGTACTTGAGTCTGGTTTTTTGTTGTTGTTGTTGTTCTTTTGTTTTGTTTTTTTAGATCCCACATGTAAGTGAAATCGTGTGATATTCATCCTTTTTCAGTCTTATTTCATTTGTCATAATACCGTCTAAATACATCCTTGCTCAGTTAGCATTTTTGAAGGGAGTGGTCCAGGTTGCTGGCATAACCCTGCTCCTTGTGGTCAGTCAGGAACTCAGTTCCTTCTGCCTTTTCTTTTCACCATCCCCTCATGGCACAGTCACTGCTGGAGCAGGAGCTGCTCAGGATTCTAGGAGGAACAGGAAGAGCAGACAAAGGGGAGCATTCCAGGGCGCCTGGGTGGCTCAGTGGGTTAAAGCCGCTGCCTTCGGCTCAGGTCATGATCCCAGGGTCCTGGGATCGAGGCCCACATCGGGCTCTCTGCTCAGCGGGGAGCCTGCTTCCTCCTCTCTCCTCTCTCTCTGCCTACTTGTAATCTCTCTCTATGTGTCAAATGAATAAATAAAATCTTTAAAAAAAAAAAAAAGGGGAGCATTCCAGGCCTAAAATAGCACATATATCTTCTGCTTATGCGGCTTATTTGAGGAGACCTTATACCATGGGAACACTTGCAAAGGAGACTTGACCATCTAACTGAGCAGCTGCAGTGCCCTTACTGGTAACGGAGAGAACGGAATTCCATGGTCCTGCAGCAACCGCCATCACACACCTGTACTCAAAGACTGCGTGTTTGACAAGGGCCACATGGGCGTAAATGTATGAAAAAGGAACCTAAAGAGATGGAAGGGCAGAACATTTATTATTGCTTTTATTCTGGAACTACCAGACAGTTGGGAACTTTCAGGAATAAAAGTGATACTTCTATAATGTATCTTGATGTGCTTAGGGTTGTATCACCTGGGTACAGTCAAAGGTTAAAGTGCTGGTTTTCAGAAAGTACAACCTCGGGCAATAAAGATACTTATATTTTTTTTCACCCCATTTTATATTTGCAGTCCCTGCTTTAATGTAAAAAGTTATCTTGGAAAGAATGGTAAATATTTTCCTAAAAGCATTTGATTTGAAGACATTTTTTAGTTAGCTTTGGCATGAATGAAAAGAATGACCAGATATAAGTCTGTAGATTTCCGTCAAAGTCACATTAATGGATGGTGGGGGTGTGAGCAAGAAAGTCCCATGGGGACTGCTGTTAGTGTGCTGACTAGTCTGTGGCTAGGGATTTCATTCCAAAGAATGAGTCAGAAAAATAGGAACAGATTTGCGTGTATGGAGAATGGTTTCATGTGTTCTGACCACCGAGTCAGAGTCCAAAGAGGGCAGGAAGAGAATAGAGTATGTGAAATGAAATGAGACCTTTTATAGTGAAATCGGATGTAGTGAATCGAGTGTCCTAATTTGATTGCTCAGTAGGGAATTAGCTTGCCTTTACCTCTAGGAAGAGATATTAGCCAACTGATTGTAGAGAAAATGCACTATCTTTTTTTTCTTCAGGAACTGTTTCTAGAGTTTGTTTTGTGTGTACGCCCATTTAAAAATGTTCCTTTTTTGTGTATTTCATATATAATGCTTGTGGTAATAAAAAATACACTTCAAAGTGTGAAATCATATTAGGAGAGTTCTCTGTCGTGCACTGTGACAGAAATATGAGAGCGATGCTTTTTTCTGTAAGCCACTATCATGATTATAGGTATGTATGATATACATATGAAACAAATATAGACATGTAGATTGTATATATACTTTCTGTCATACCCAAGGGAGCTGGAATGAGCAAGCTACTTTTAGACATCTATAGATTTTTAATAAGACTTTGTGTTTAAATTACGTATTACTATTATTGCCATTATTCATAATATTATTAAAAATCAATATATCATATTACTGAGATAAAAACTACCATATTTAAAATTTTTGATTAGCTTTTGCTTGATATTTGAGCTTCACATACAGAAACTGTAGACTAAATATCTATGCAATATTTTTTTTTAAACTTGGATTGTTGGGGTGCCTGGGTGGCTCAGTTGGTTGAGTGTTTGGCTCTTGATTTCGGCTCAGGTCATGATCTTAGGGTTGCGGGGTTAGGCCCCATGTCAGGTTCTATGCCCAGCATGGATTCGGGGCTGGGGTTCGCTCTCTTTCCCTCTCCCTCTGCCCCTCCCCCTCTTTAAAAACAAGAACAAAAATAAAAACAGAAAACTTAGACTTAAAATTTTTCACATTGCTAACATATATAATTAGTAATTTCCACCATCTGTGAAGTCTAATCTCTTTATATTATTTAATAATAACTCTTGGTTTAAGTTACATGGTAAAATATATTAAACATATATTTTTTATTATTTTATTTTTTATTTCTTTATTTTTAAAGATTTATTTATTTATTTTAGAGAGACTAGAGTGAGGGGCAGAGAGAAAGGTGGAGGGAGAATCCCCAAGCAGACTCCCTGCTGAGCCAAGAACCCGAAGTGAGGCTGGACCCCAGGACACTGGTTTTATGACTTGGGCTGAAATCCAGAGTCGGGTGCTTAACCGACTGAGCCACCTAGAAGCCCCAAACATCTATATTTTAAAAAATAAGATTATATGTATACATTGTCATTGTTTGGGCGAACTCAGTTATAAGACGTTCTGAGGTTTGGTCCATTAATTACAGAAGAAATAATTGCTTTAGATACAGTGTTGAAATAGATGACATGTGTGTCTCTTTCCATTCTGGAAAAAAAATTCTCTCAAACTACTTTAAAATAGGGGAAATAGTTTCATTTTGGTTTTCAGGGATTATTTGTGTGTCTTCATGTAAAATGAATAGAAATAAGTAGTTTACAGCTTCTGTTAATAAATTCGAATGCATAGTATTTTGTATATTATTGTGAACTGACTTTAATAATAATATAATGCCTTATATAAATGGAATTTATCTTTTATTCAGTATTCAGACTAGGTTTATGCGTATGCGTGTGTTTGGGGGTCGTCTTTGGAAGTTTACTTTTGTGTTAACAAAAATGCAAAAATCTTTTCTCTGATTAAGAAAAAAGTCAGTATTCTCCTATGTTAGTGAGTGAGAGATTTGGTAACTGGAATCTTATTGCACAGGTTTGTTGTTCATCAATCACAGTGATTCGTTTAATGGTTATTTCAAAAGAGCACCCTAAAGCCTTTTTAAAGTTAAAATGAAAAGAACTGTTTTTAAGCAAAAAGAAAATCAAAGTAAAACAAAACATGTAGGGGTCGTCGCTTCTACATGTGTGTGTCTCATCATGTTCGGGAAATTTAAATTGCACCCAAATCAGGCAGAAACTAAGGCAATGAAGTTTTGAGGCTTTTTGTTATGTCTGGATTATGCACCCACGTGTCGATGTATAAACATGGTGTGTCTTTCTTCCCTTTAAGGAAACAAACATAAGAATTAAGAAGTTACTAGAAAGACTGAATATTGATAGTTGAAAGAGTTTTCAAATCAGGTGTTTCTGTGTGTTTCTGTAGGCTGTGGGCTATCAGCTTTCTTAAAGGAATCTTTTACACTTTTGATTTTAGTTCAAATAATACTCTATTGATTTGGCTTGAGTAAGAGACACGTAGCAATGAATAGGTAATAACAAAATTGGTTGCTGTCACTGCATTCCTGTAATTCTGATTATCTGTCCAGATACTACCTAGGTTAACAATTAACAGACAGTGGGCGCCTGGGTGGCTCAGTGGGTTAAAGCCTCTGCCTTCGGCTCAGGTCATGATCTCAGGGTCCTGGGATCGAGGCCCGTATCGGGCTCTCTGCTCAGCAGGGAGCCTGCTTCCTCCTCTCTCTCTCTGCCTGCCTCTCTGCCTACTTGTAATCTCTCTCTGTGTGTCAAATAAATAAATAAAATCTTTAAAGATAAACAATTAACAGACAGTGAAAGGAATTCATTACAAACAACTCATGCTCATTGGTCATAATATTAGATAAAACATTCATTCAATCCACTACAGAGACTGGTGACTAAGTCTGTGATAAAATGAGCATAGTAGGGGCGCCTGGGTGGCTCAGTGGGTTAAAGCCACTGCCTTCGGCTCAGGTCATGATCCCAGGGTCCTGGGATCGAGGCCCACATCGGGCTCTCTGCTCAGCAGGGAGCCTGCTTCCTCCTCTCTCCTCTCTCTCTGCCTGCCTCTCTGCCTACTTGTAATCTCTCTCTCTGTGTCAAATGAATAAATAAAATCTTAAAAAAAAAAAATGAGCATAGTATGCTATTGTGCCTTAGATTATTACTATTGCTGGGCAACAAGCAGTGTCTTGGTTATACCTTGATCACCATTAGTTTTAGCAGTATCTATATTTCTATAGAACTGACTGTATTAAAAATGCATCTCATTCTGTTGATTATTCCTCTTCTCTATGCCTATTCTAGTTTTTATTATCCCAGGTGCAAATAGGAAGCAATTTTAACTACTCAATTTACAAGGTTTGGGCCTGTTTTAAGAGACAGAAAGAAGTGATGATGTACTCATAAATCATGTTTTTTTAAAACGATTTATTTGATTTTATGCCTTTTCGCAGACTTACTTAAATAGTAATGTATTAGCATTTTTTATGCATATTTACTCCCAAGCCCTGTATTCTGGATGCCTTTTTGTCTGAATAATGTCAAAGGATTCGGTGTGATTTCACTTTTTAATCAGGCTGCAAGGACAGGTGGCTTCTGGTAGGGTTAGAAGGTAGCTTTGCATCAAATTTGCTTTTGATTAGCAGTTACACAATCTGGCTTCCTACAGATTTGGTGTTTATCTTTTCTTAGTTATTCTAATGGCCTCTCTACAATAAGTATATTTTAATCATTTGTGACACATGGATATTGAAAAGGGAAATAAAAACGTGTTCAGATTGAAATTTTTTTAGATCAGATTTTGTATTCCTTAGTTTTCTCAGGGAGTATACTTGAAAATATTGAAGTATAAATAACATGGTAGGAAAATGACCATGGTCACTGGGCTTTAAGAGCAGTTAGCAGTGAATCTCTAAATTCTAAATGTGAGTCAAATACATTCTTTGTGATATGAGAACAGCCAGTGTTCAATGGAAGTACAAGAAAGACACGTTTGGATTGCTGAGCTATGCGATACTGTCTCTGTATTAGCTTGTAGCCTAAAGTGGCCTGCCAATCAGAAGTCCTTTTTAGTTTGTCATTGCCTCTTATTTTGTATGAATGTTGCATTTTACACACTAAGACAAGAAAAGAAACCAATACAATGGCATTTAAAAAAATTTGTCCAAAGTCAGAGTGCTTTTCTAGCCTTTTGCTTTCTGGTGCTGTAGCCACATTAGTCAATGAGGAGTGAAAGATCCAACTGAGATACAGCAATGATCAAAAGCAAAAAATAATAGGACTCCTACTAAAGAAAGGTGGCAAGGATAGAAGCAATTCATAGAGACAGTGCCAATGGTTAGTAAACAGATGAAAGTGTTTAAATTCACTCATAGTAATACAGACAGATCAAATCATTTTTATTCATAAAACTAGTGAGGACAGAAAGATACTTTTCAGAGATGGGGAAGACCATATCTGTTAGCTAGTGGAAGTCAAGGTCTATACAACTTTCAAGTTGACAGTTTGGGAAAAATTAATGTAACCCTTAAAATTGATGAAGGTATTTTATTCTTAGAAGCCTCTGAAAAAATATACAGATGATGATTTATTTATTATATATATAAATATAGTGTTACGTGATTTCCACATGATAGCATATTTTGCGGTCATTAAAATATTTTAGAAGAACATTAAGGACTGGGAATATGGACAGTATATAATGTTAAGTAAGAAACATAGGCATTTGGGCACCTGATACAGGGTCCTGAGATCGAGCTCCACCTTGGGCTCCATGCTCAACCCATAGTCCACTTGGGATTCTCTCTCTCTCTCTCTCTCTCTCCCCCCTCTGCCTTGCCCACTTACTTTCTCTCTCTCTCTCTCAAATAAATCTTAAACAAACAAACAAACCAAGGTACCAACTATACATCCTTCAGTATCTGAAGTCTGTAAAACTATATGTACCCAGGAAAAAGTGAGGAGGGAAAATAGAAAATGCTGCCAGGTTTATGTTTGTGTCTGGGATTATGGTCCTAGAACAAACGTGTTAATGATAGTGTAATAATGAAAATTTCATATAAAAAGAAAATTCAAAACTAACCTCTCCAGCTAGAACATGCTCAATAGAAAGAAGAAAGAAGTATATAAAATTAATTTTTGATGCAATTGTTCACAGAAATAGCCAATCAATTTAGTAAAAAGGAAAATCAATCAGTTGGTCAGCTCTTTCAGAACAGTAAAATATTTTGTCAGTTGCCCCAATGAAATTATTTTTCAATTGACTATATCGACTAGCTGTTTTGTAGTTGTGTAGACATGTTTTTGGAGAAGAAAATATTGCTGAAAATACTTAGTCAGTGAAACTTAATAACAGGGCACAGTGGGAGATCATTAAAATGAATCCTCTTGCTTCATTGAGGCAATGTACCATAATGCAGATTGTATTGATTTACTGCAAATATCCATATGAAATGAAATATCCATTCCCTTCAAGTGAGCCTATATATTAAAATCTGTATATTATAAAAGTCAGAATGCAAATTGGTTTGATATCATCTTAATGAACAATCAAGCTAGTTAAACTATCGTGTAGTTATTAGATCATCTTTAGATTTCTTTTAGCATTATACAGGAATTTATTAACTAATGGTATTCTATTTTCTATCCCTACTGGCCACTTAAGAATGGACAGTTCAGTACTTCTCGTCTAAGCTTTTGGTAGCAATGATACTGTCTTTGTGACATTTAGTGGAAATGTATTAATGACTCACAAAGTCCGCACTCAGATATGAAAGCTGTAATTTCCATGGTTAAGAAGAAGCTCACTCTTGTCTGCCCTAGTTGAAGTGTTTGGCTTTTCACATAGTTTCTTTACAGTAGGGCTGGTTTATTCTTACCTATTGAGCAGCCATTTTCAATATTAAAACCAGTTGGAAAAATCAGGAAAGCTATAACAAAGGACCTTAATTCTGAAGCTGTTCATGTTGCATCTTCAGCTCTTAGCATATTTAGTCTTTACCCGCCCCTGGGTTTTGGCACTGCATAGCCCATGCTCTCAACTTTTGTAAACATATTAAAAGTCAATAGTTCTGAATTTTAGAATTTTAGAGGAAAAAGAGATCTTAATAAAGAACTTCCATTTCTTTAATGAGGAATAAGAGGCCCAGAGCATTTAAGGAAATTGCCTCAGGTTAGGTGATAGTGAGAAATCAAAATTAGACCTTTGTTCTGTTGCCCTATTATCCATCATTTCCTTCTTCTTTGAGAGGCTACAGATGAAGGCTCTCTCAATAGTGTGGTGATTAAGACCATGGAGTCTGGAGTCAGACTTTATTGACTTAAATTCTGGCCCTATTTCTTACTAACTTTGTGACTTTCAGAAAATTACTTAACCTTGTTACCCATCAGTTTCTTTATTTGTACAATGAGTGGGTAATTGTGAAATTCAATGTGTGAATATTTGTAAAGTGTATAAAATAGTGCATGGGATATATTAAGTGCTCTATGAATGTTTCTTAATATAAATGCCAAGAGGTGGGCACCTGGGTGGCTCAGTGGGTTAAAGCCTCTGCCTTCGGCTCAGGTCATGATCCCAGGGTCCTGGGATCGAGGCCCACATAGGGCTCCCTGCTCAGCGGGGAGCCTGCTTCCTCCTCTCTCTCTCTGCCTGCCTCTCTGCCTGCTTGTGATCTCTCTCTCTGTCAAATAAATAAATAAAATCTTTAAAAAATAGATAAATAAATAAATAAATGCCAAGAGGAAAAGCAGTCTAGACAAACACATTATCCTTTATGTATATGTGTCACTTTTAATATTATAATCGATTTTAGTTTTAACAATGCTAACTTAATATAAAGGAAACATAAGCACCATATTACATGAGGTATAAAGATTAACGAAGTCATTTATGACAGCTTTACTTCAAATCTTCGGCCCATGCATTTTCCAAACACATCCTTTATTTTTCTGTGGCTTAGGAAAACTTTTCAATTAGGACTTTTTTGAATTGATAGTTTTAATTATGTAATTTTTAGAAAAGGTCCGTTTACTATTTGAGAGAGAGAGAATATGTGAACAGGGGGGAGGGGCAGAGGGAGTAAGGGGAAGGGGCAAAGGAGGAGGGAGGGAATCTCAAGCAGACTCCGTGCTGAGCACAGAGCCCTAGGTGGGGCTTGATCCCAGGACCCTGAGATCAACACCTGAGTGGAAACCAAGAGTCTGATGTTCAACTGACTGAACCACCCAGGTGCCCCTATGAACTTTTTGATAACAAAGATAAAATGTGGTCTTACCAGAAGAAGTACAGAAGGACCATGGGTAAGGGGGAATGCTGAGCTAGGTCTAAAACTTGATAATGCTGAAGTTTTTTTCTTTATAAATCAGCATTTGATAAGTTTGTATTTTTAGCCTCTTGTCTTTCCCTTCAGTAATCCCTGAGAGATATTATTGACATATTTTTTTAACAATAGGCAATTGATATTAAAGTTCTTATACATACCTTTTAATTTATCTAGGAATATTTTTCTTTTTCAAATTAAAAGAAAAAAAACCCCAACTGATTGCTGTTTCCTTTGGTTTGAGGACTATCTTTCTACTTAATTAGAGGCCAAATGATGCCAATATAGTAACTCCCTTTTTAATGACCTCTATTTGCAGAGAATATTTAGGGGGAAATTTTAACTATTTCTCTTAGGGAGTATTCACACTTGAGAAAAGTAGCCTCAGGCTGAACATTTTCCGTGCATGTTTGAAATGGTAACTGCACCGTCATGCAGGCTTCACATTCTTGAGCTATTTTCAGCTCTGGCTGCTTTTAAAACAGAGTGGAGAGTGAAACAGCAGCTATAGAAGGGCGAGCTGGATCATGCACTTTCAAGTGTAGACCTGGCCTTAAAGAACAATCTGCCGCATGGCATTGAAAGGATAAGACCCAAAAGAGATATTATTTTCTCTATTTTAATGCTTTCTGAGTGCCTTGAAAGTGATACTTGACCTGTATATCATAAATCCACACCAGAACATTTTAGAAGAGTCATTTATGTCTCAGCTTTTTACACTTCCATTGCATCCCCTGATAGTGCATATCATCGGATTATTAGTTGGACTAAGTGCTTCCTAGGGGGCATTGTGACTTGACATATGTGGAGCTGGTTGATCTGAATGGCATATTCTAAATGAGGTGTCCTGCTTAAGTGACTAAGAATGGTTTCAGGGTGACCATTATAGTTTGACCTCTTCTATCCCAGAATGACCTGAAATGAAAGCAACAGGGTTCATTCTATTGAGAGTGAACCTCTTGCTCTGCCCAAATTTCGGTTTCTTGGCATTTATTGCAAGTACCAGAAGAGAGGAGGGAAGAAGCAACTGTACAATGGTGACACGAGCGGGCTCTCTCCAGGGTGAAGCAACAACAACAACAACAAAACCCACAATTTCGGGATGGGGGGGAAGTACTCTTAACCTGTATCTTAAATGTATGTCCAATAGACCTCTAGTAAAAAAAAGAAAAAAATACTTGAAGGAAAGGCTTGTTCCAGCCTTCTCTTTGAAATAATGGTTTGCACAAGGAGAACATAGTTAAATGAAACACTGAGTCAGTAAGTTTAAAATAAAATTAAATCAACTCATGAAGGTTGGGGACGTATTAGAGATTAGGAGGCCTATGATTCAGGCTGCCTCAGCCCCATGTTTTTTGCCTGTTTTAACATGAATTCTCTTTTATCCTTGAATTTTGAAACAAACTCAGGACATGAAGTTACTGTTCTGGATATTTTGATTTCCTCTTAATTTTGGGATTTGTTCCTGGTATTTTTCTTTTTACTTGTAAGCCACAAAGATGACATAAACTGTATGTTTTGTATGTATGGCTGTCATTCACTGTATCTGTTCATTGCTAAGAACCTGCCACTGCTCTATTGCTCAGCCCATTTTTCTGGTCCATATGTAAAGTCCCCTGATATGATTAAAGCAGATCCATTTGGATGATTTTGAGCTCAGAAACCAAACCCCAATCTCAGGCTGGCTTAGAAATAGAGTACTTTATTTCCTCACCTATAAAGACATTCATGGGTAGTGTAGATTTTCGGTTGAGTGATTTCGGCTTGCATCTATCACCAAGGATTTTTATCTCTTTCTGATCTGTTATCTTTGGAGTTTCAGTCTGTCCTCAGGCTGGTTCTTCTTGTAAGATGACTCCAGGAAAAACTGTGACCGTGTGTTCTCTATTTATAGCATGTTTATGTGTGGGATGGTGGTGGTAAGGGGGAAAGAGAGAGAGATCATGGAGCATCTTTTAAGCCCTTACAAAGCTTTTAGTTTTTTGTGATTGAATCCATCCTGGGCCAAAATCAGTAATGGGTAATACCATGAGCTAAGTGGCTAACTCATCCGCATCACCGCCTAGAGCTGGGAATGTAGTCGATACCTACGTAAAGTGGAATTGTTTAGAAAAGGGGAAGGAAGAAATGGTTGTTGGGTAAGTAATCATCAGTATCTGCCTTAATCAAAAGTCTTAAGTAAAAAACAATATAAATCACTTCATACCCATTAATATGGCTATCATAAAAAGTGGTAAATAATAAATATTGGCAAGAATTTGGAGAAATTATTGTTGTTGTGCATTACTGATGGGAATGTAAAATGGCATAGCCACTGTGGAACAATCTGGCAGTTTCTGAAAAAAATTGAACATAGCATTACCATGTAATCCAGCAGTTCCACTCCTAGCTATATACCTAAAAGAAAGTAGAAACTGAAACAGATTCTTGTACACCCGTGTTCATAGCAGCATTATGTTAAAAGCACATGTTAAAGTACACATTCAAGCACAGTAGCTAAAAGGTGGAAATAAACCTATGTGTCCATCATCAGATGAATAGGTAAACAGAATGTGGCTTATAATACAATGGGATATTACTCAGCCATAAAAATGAACTTCTGATACATGGTATAACATTATGCTAGTATGTCAGACACAAAAGGACAAATGTGTGATTGTACTTATATAAAGTACCTGGAATGGGCAAATTCATGGAACAGAGAGTAAAATAGAAGTTACCGGAAGTTGGGAGAAGGGGCAGATGGAGAGTTGCATAATGGGTATACCCAGAGTTTCTGTTTAGAATGATGAAAAAATTCTGGAAATTGTGGTGATGGTTATGCAACATTGTGAATGTGCTTAATGCCACTGAATTGTACATGTGTTAAATTGTTAAAGTGGTAAATTTTATGTTGTGTATATTTGACCACACAAAAGCTATACAGAACCATGTATTGAGATCACGTATTGGTCACTTTAAGAGCTTGTGAATAAGCTTTAAGAGTCAGGAAATTGTTTTCTTTGCTGCTCTCCTTGTTCCTGCACACCAGGATAAAGAGGAACTGAATTTAGAGTATTGATCTAATGTCATTCTCCAATACTTGGTGCTTATTCCTAAAGACTAACTCTCAAACATTGGTGTTTGTTCCTCATATGAAACTTGACTTTTTTAGCCATGTAAGGTTCTGATAAACTGATTAACTTCAGCTATTCTTATAAAATAAGTGTAGCCCCAACGATAGGCTTCAGCAATAAACACAGGGCAAAATAAGCTACATCTTTCCATGAATTTCTAGTCTTAGTATTTATTCTCAAATTTCTTAGCCAATAACTGGTAGGTTAGAACTTGAGGTAGAGAAGAAAATGCCAGATTTCTCTTGCTTTATTTTCTGAATGAAACAGAGAATGGATGCAAACATAAAATGGATTGGAAAGTACCAGTCTTATTATTGGCTGTCATAAATATTGGCTTCCTCTTAAAGTGGGACTCTGGTAAACCCTATGGTATGATGAGCCTTCTCCCCCAAACCCAGGTGGCTTTTTAGCTACTTCGGATCATATCTGTGGGCAAGGCCAGCTTTACAGGACAGGCTTTACCTAATTTACCCAACCAACATCAGAAAACCTAGAAAAGACAGAGAATGGTATTCTTTCTTTTTTCAAAATGAGGAGGTCCTGCTCAGGTATGCCTGGAAAGTGACTTAAAAAAATGAATGGCCTGTTATACCTGAACATTGGCAGGTCCAACTGCGTTATATTTTGCATTGCCACCCATAAGCAATGACCTTTAACACAAGAATCCCCTTGACTAACAGAATATGATTCAGTGACTGTCAGGCTTTCCCCAGTCAGATTAGCTGCAAGTCCTAATTTAGGGAGGAACATGTACCTTTATACACTTATGGAGTGGGCCTAGATTGTCATCTAACAGATAAAACTTGTACTTTGGAGGGGGTCATACTGACTAGCATGAGCACACTTTCCAAGTGTATCTGGCTCATAGGGCTCTCCATCCCAATCTTAATTCTCATGGGGCACTAGCCTAAGAGTGAGGGTTCCACGTGTCATTTACTTCACTTTATCTTCTTGACATTGATTGAGCTCTATCTTCTAGTATTGTTTCTGAAATAAAGTTGGGTAATAAGCAGAAGGGAAGACACACTGAAATTCTGTGATGCTAAATAGGCAATAACTAAATAAATTTCGATTCTTCACATTGGATATAGGACATTCTTACCGGCCTCTGTTTTCAAACAATTTCTAGGCAAAAATTTCTAGCTCTTATAGCTCTTTCACTGAAGCTAATTAATATTGCACAGTAACTTCTCCTAAAACGTTCTTTCTCTTATTACATTGAAAACCAGAGAAATGTAGGTTGCAGAATCTTAAAGCTCTAAGGGATGACAAATATCTGGTCGATCCACTCACTTTAGAGGATTAGGCAATTGAGGTCTACAGTTTGTAAGTGACTTGTAAGCCCAGTGTCATATGGCTGGTTGGTGGTACAGCAGAGCCTGGATGTGGGTTATTTGTCCCCATTATTAGGACTTAGTCGCACTTTCAAACATTTAAGTAAAAGTCTGTGATGAGACCCTGAGAAATATACAGCTCTAATGTGACAAGCTCATACTCAACCCTTGATGCTCATGCCATCAAGATTTCTGGTAGGGATTATTCCAGAGGGAGGCCCTCCATTTGGTCAGGTCCTCAAAGAAGACCTAATACCCTAAATTTATATGTTTCACCTTGGTTTTCTCTGAGCGACACAAAGATATTGCCTGATAATTTTAGGTTAAAAGTGTTAAGATATTAATATGTTTTATGTATCTATTGTTGGAGTCTCTCTGGAGCCCTGAGTGGGCCTATCCCCGGCTCGTGGCCACACAGCACACATGACCAGGTGCATGCTGCTTGCTGTGGTGGAGCCTGTTCCGCTGGTGGCTAGCTGTCCCGGTCAGAAATTATAGCTGTTCAGAGCCTAGCCTTCTGAATTGAAGCAGGCTTGCAGGATCTTTCAGGACTCAAGAATAATGGGACAAAATCTAGAAACCAGTAAGTTGGCAGTGAAACAGAAGAACCAGAAACAGTAGAGTAGAGCACGGGTTGTGAATGTTAGAGGAGGTTTGCTAAATGGTGTGCAGATTGGCTGTTGATATTTTTAAAGGACCTATGAAACCCTGGAAGCATTCAGTGATGAGGATGAGGCTGAAGATCCCAAGGAAAGCAAAGCAGAGGAGAGAAAAGGAAGAGAGTGGGCAAGGAGGAACATTGGGAGTGGAGAGAGAATGAGTGAAAGGGAGAGCAAAGAGTAGGCTTTCTTAGAAGATTCTGAACCCCAGAACATTAGTCATTTTCACCCCGGGATTCTGTAGTGGAATATCGTGTCTCTGCTATGTGATATGTTGATGGGGGAGGGGAGTAAGTAATGGAGGAGTTTCACCTGCACTTAATCTCTAAGGTCAATCAAAAGCCATGGCAACCATCACAACTCAGCACCTTATACAAGATGAAGTTGACTGAGGCATACCATTGCAATGTATCAGTCATGCTAAATTAATTGAAAGAGAAAAGATCATCTTAAGTTGTCTAAGGGGAAAAAGAGCAGTGTATTTTAAAGAAAAAAACAGAATGGAAGGGGATGTTTAAAGCCCTTGGGGCTCGAGGCATCATCTCTATCTAAATTTTCTCCTCCTGTAGGCCCTTTACCCCCCTCCTCCCCTTCTCTCCATCTCTTCTCCTCCCTCTCTTTCTCTGCTGTTCTGCCTTTCTCCGCACATTTGATTTATTCTCTGTTCACACCAAGTGACTATATCCTTTTCCTCCGCTCTGTCTTTTTTGGTCCCTCCAAACTTGGGATGACACACGACATTATTGCACCATTGGTTCTCTGCAGAGTTTCTTGGTGTTTCCCTTTTTGCATTTTGAAAACAAAGAATCTAAATGGTTTAGCTTACCCTTTTCAATCTATGTAGGCTCTGTCATATGCTACATTGTGAGCCATTCAGCCATGCATCTAATGCTGATTCTCGGGCCAGTTACCTAGGGGCAGGCCCCATGTAGGGTCACAGTGGCATAAAATATGGCTCCTTAGGCAAAGGAGACTGTGATTGGGCTGGACAATTATCCAGGAGAGATCCTTTGACATCTCTGGTGCAGTCATAAGCTCAGAAATGCAATCAGATAAAGAACACTAATGCAGTAGAACAGAGCTGTGTTGCATGGTTGTAGGATAGTGCGGTACAACACAGAGCCCAGACTTCATTTATAACAGACAAGGCTGGATGCATAAGAAAGTTGTGTTATCTGTAACAGAACAAACAAACGTTTGAGAGGTTGATGAATGGCTGGAACATTCGTTCACGTCCCTTATATGATATCAAATCTTAGAAAGGCAGCTGTTCACAGTTTTTGGTGCTTGGTAAATCATCTCAAGCTGCTGCGGAGTCAGTATCATGCATATGACAAAATTAGACGAGTCAACTGTGTGTTACATGAGTGGCTCATTTCGCCTGATGCTCTGTTACACTTGTAGCTGCATCTGCATCTTTGACACGTAGCATTAACTGACGTTCATAATGGTAACAATGAGTCATTAAGGAAATTTGCTATTATGTCTGGTGCAGTACACTCGAGAAGTAAAGAGCCGTGGTCCCAAGAAGAACTAAGAACTAAGAACTAAGACTGAATACCTGCTGAGTTGCAGACACAGAGAGAGATGAACTGCTTATGCTTTTGCCAAGAAGCAACAGAATTTCTGTGAGGCAGGTACAGTTACCCTTACTTTACAACTCAAGAGACATATTTAGATAGGTTATGTAAATTGTCCAAAGTCAGATCAGGAATCCAGATCCAGCTTATTCCAGAACTTTTGCTCTCTTCCTCCTCCCACACTTTTGTTTAATTTTTTTTTTCAATGAGAAATGTTCAAGTCAGAATTTAAATGTTACTCTTGGCTAGTCAACTTTAGCTAGTCAATGATTGACTGGAAATTTCCACAAAAGAGGGAAGAGAACTGACATTTGGAATCATGCATGATGATTTATTACCCTGTGAGTTATGTATTACTATCTCCAATGTATAAATTGAGGAAATCAAAGTGACTTGCCCAAGGCTACACATTTACAAAGCAGGGCCTTTAGTCTTCTTTGTGGGCTTCTCTTTTTCAATCCACTACTTAAATATTAGGTGTTTTGTTTTTGTCTTATTAAAGTTAATTCTAGCCTCAGCCCTTTCTTCTTCTTCTTCAGTATATTCTTAAAGAGTAGTTTCAGATACTGTAGCAAGTCTGAAATTGTTAGCTTTCTCACCTCTCTCTCAAATTCTCTTAGATACTCCCTCCATTATGTCTGATGGAATGGGCAAACTCCAAATATGTAATATTACTGTTGTTGTTATGCATTTATTATGTTGTTATTTTCAACAGCTTGCCATTGCTGCCTCCCACCCTGTGTTCTTGTGTCAGTGAATGGTTCTAGTGTTCTAAGCAAGAAATCTATGCATCATCCTGTTGGAGTCAGTAAATGCTGATTACTTCCTGGTATTGTTGACATTCATCTTCTCCTTCTGCTTGTAGGCAGGTTCTTTAGATCAGTCCTAAGTGGTTGCAGTAGAATGGTCTTTCTGTTGAATAATTTTGATCATGATACTCTCTTGCTCACAGTTCTTCAGTTGCTCCCCAAAGCCCAAAGAATAGCATCCATACCTCTTTGCATAATATATATATAAACCTTCATGACCTGGCTTCTGGTGCCTTTCTAATCTTACCACCTGCTACTCACTCTTACTTCATGATGCTACAGTGATTTTGAGATACTTAGGGTTCTCTGGACACACCAAATATTATTGCAGTTTCTTGATTTTTTAAAAATTTTTTTGAAAGATTTTATTTATTCATTTGACAGAGGGAGAGATCACAAGTAGGCAGAGAGACAGGCAGAGAAAGAAGGGGAAGCAAGCCTCCACCAAGCAGGGAGCCTGATGGAGGGCTTGATCCTAGGACCCTGGGATCATGACCTGAGCCGAAGGCAGAGGCTTAACCCACTGAGCCACCCAGATGCCCCTGCAGTTTCTTGATTTCCTGTGATGTTCCCTTCACCTGCTGTTTCACTTAAGTTTATCAAGCTTTTTCTCAAATGCTATTTGATGTTTAAGACTTTCCATTTTTTTTTTCCAGGAGGGCTACTATTCTTCACTCAAACTTCTAATATAGTGGCTGTCTAGGTGTTAGAATTACAAGTGGATCTTTGCTCCCTTCACTGATAATCTTGAATTGAGATGCAGGATGTACAGAGTGGTCATACTCTTTGTGGCAGGCATCCTTTCTGATTGATCAGGCATTTGTGCTGATTGGTTGGGGCTCATGCCATACAGTCATTACATATTTTGAATATTGACTCCAGCTTATGACCAAGCAGTGTATGGCATAGAGAGGGTGCTCAAAAATGCCTGTTGATACTTAGATTATGAATGGCTGAATGCCTAATTGATGGCTCCAAAGCCATCCAAAGATGACTCCAAAGCCCCATCTCACTCTCTTTTTCTCACTGCCTCTGGTTGTACTGTGATAAGCCAGATGAGTTCCTCTAATATATCCACCTGGGCTGGTTCTGTACCAAAACAAAGAACAGATGTATCTCACAA
The DNA here is from genome assembly GCA_002007465.1 of Ailurus styani. Classification (NCBI taxonomy): domain Eukaryota; kingdom Metazoa; phylum Chordata; class Mammalia; order Carnivora; family Ailuridae; genus Ailurus; species Ailurus styani. The sequence goes on from LNAC01000160.1 coordinate 349,616, forward strand.
CACACTCATTTAAAGAAAATTTGCATGTCTCATTGAGACAGCATTCCTTTCCCCCCCTTACTTATTCAAGTATAGTTAACATACTTTAATAATGTATTAGTTTTAGGTGTATGATAAAATGATTCAACAATTCTATACATTTCTCAGTGCTCATCAAGATAAGTATACTCTTAATCTCCTTTATCTGTTTTACGCATTCTACTGTCCACCTCTCCTTTGGCAACCACTCTTCTCTTTCAGTCTTTTTTTGTTTGTTTCATTTTTCTCTTTTTTTTCTTAAATTCCACATATGAGTAAAATCATACAGTATTTGTCTTTCTCTGACTGACTTATTTCACTTAGCCTTTAGGTCCATCTATATTATTGGAAATGGCAAGATTTAATTCTTCTTTATGGCTGAGTAGTATTTCATTATATATATCTATTTGCCACATCCATTTTATATAAACACACACACACACACACACACACCCCAGTGTTCTTTATTCATTTATCTATCAGTGGACTCTTGCTTTGCTTCCATAACTTGGCTATTGTAAATAATGCTGCAATAAACATAGGGGTGCATACATCTTTTTGAATTAGAGTTTTCATTTTCTTTAGGTAAACTCAACACTAAAATATATAACCCAATTAAAAAACAGTCAGAAGACCTATATAGATATTTTCCCAAAGAAGGCAAACAGGTGGCCAACAGACACATAAAGAGATGTTTGACATCACCAATCATCAGGGAAATGCAAATCAAAGGCACAATGAGGTATTACGTTACGCCTGTCAGAATGGCTAAACTTGAAAACACAGGAAATGACAAGTGTTGGCAAGGATGTAGAGAAAAAGGAACCCTCATGCACTACTAGTAGGAATGCAAATTGGTGCAACTACTGTGGAAAACAGAATGGAAGTTCCTCAAAAAATTAAAAATAGAACTACCATATGATCCAGTACTTCTGCTAGGTAGTTACACAAGGCTTCATTTTTAACAAACTAATATTCTCATTTCCCTCAATTATTTCTTAAGTAGTTTTAAGACATTCTACTTCCCATAGATTGTCCGCTAATCATCCAAATTTCCACTTACAGAACAGGAATCAGAGCTAAGACTAAAAAATCATTGCAGGATGAAGTAAGATGATTGCTTCCCATGAGTTGGAAGGGTCTTGTCTGATACCAATGCAGACTTGATGACACCAGCTCCCTTCCCAGCCATATCACGTTGAACTTGTAATTACTTAAGGCCCAGGGTTTTTTTTATTTTTTCCGTAGGAGCTGCTATCAAGTTAGGTAATTATGCTCCCATACTTGTATCATTGATTTTTAAAATCTAAATGCAGGCCTTTAGTTATTTTCCTGCACATTTGAAAAAATAAGTTTATATTTCCAATGATCTCATCCTGTATGCACCTTTGTTTTCCATCCTCTTTGGGATTCTCTGTAGTTTGTCAAGTTTGTTTTCTATGACTTTCTTACAAATCACTGACAAAAATGCATAAATGGAAATGTGAGTCACAGAACCCCAAATTCTACCACTTTCTGTTCAACTTCAGATTGATTCATTAATCGACATCATTTGGGTGCAAAATGTTCAGGTATTGATTCCTGGCTCTTGGGGTGTTTTTTTTTTACTTTTCTCTGTCTCATCCCTCTACTTTGTCCACAGAATATAATTAGAGACTTAATTAAATGCCTTGTTTAAATTAACGGGCACCAGGTCTGTAAGTTTACTTAATCAATTACCTGCTTTATAGAAAATCATCCTCATTGTTGTCATCGTCATTGATACCATCGTCCATCTTTTGAAGTCAATTTACATATGTAAACTCCAGTCTTAGCTGTTAGCAGGGCTTCAGTCCTACATCTCAGAATAATCTTTAACTTGAATTAACCTTGAATTCCTTGGCCTGGAATATCCAAGTTCTCTCCAGGCTTTCTGCTGAGGCCCAGAAGGGCTCACTTCTTCTTCTTCTTTTTTTTTTTTTTTTAAAGATTTTATTTATTTATTTGACAGAGAGAGAGAGAGAGATCAGATCACAAGTAGGCAGAGAGACAGGCAGAGAGAGAGGAGGAAGCAGGCTCCCCGCTGAGCAGGGAGCCTGATGCGGCCTAGATCCTAAGATCATGACCTGAGCTGAAGGCAGCGGATTTAACCAACACTGAGCCACCCAGGCGCCTGAGAAGGGCACACTTCTATGGCCTCCTTTGCCTCTTTCTCCTCTTAGCTGACTTCATAGACTCAGGTGCGAACTGAACACTTTTTCCTGGTATCTTACGAAGTCCACTCTGGTGAGCCTTCTGGGAGACTTGTGTAGAGATCTGTGTGCAAAGAGGTGGGTCAAATTACTTCCTGTGTTGCCTTCTGCCACCTTGTTGACTCACTCAGGGGATTTAGCCTGCAGCCCTCCCACTTGCTCCTCACCTTCTTTCTCATAATTGCCCTGGGCTTCAATTTCTTCCTCTTCCATTCTGCTTAGCAATTCACCTTTCCCTGGTTACCGTCTGTACTTTGTAGTGTGCCAAATCGGCCACCTTCCTTAGCGAACAAACCCGTCTATTTATGCTCTCTCTGGAGAGTTGACGTCATAAATAATGCATTATTTGTTGCATATATATTAATTCATTTAATTTTTAGAAATCTATGGGCTAGGTATTGGTCTGGCATTTTGCATATTGCTAAACTGACGTTTAGATAGGTGGGTTGGCTTTTGTCAAGATCCCTGAGTAGTTGGTTGTGAATCCAGGTTTGTGACTCAGGGGCCCCCTTCTGAGGCATTGGATTAACTCATCCCGTTATCTTATGAGCAGATTTCCTTTTTTGCCTTTTTCCCTTCCCTCTTCAGCCCTCTCCTCATAAGATGTCTAGGAAAGAGGCCCAAACCTAGGTTCATCCTTTCTAGGTCAAAACCCTACATGGAAATCAGAATATTTTTTTACATACCTTCTGACAAATTATACATGATGGAAAAAGGGCAGTGTTTTTGGTTGTTGTTTTGTTTTTTTGTTTTTAATTTTATTTATTTTTAAAGATTTTATTTATTTATTTGACAGAGAGAGAGAGATCACAAGTAGCAGAGAGACTCTGAGCAGGGAGCCTGATGTGGGCCTCGATCCCAGGACCCTGAGATTGTGACCTGAGCTGAAGGCAGAGGCTTTAACCCCACTGAGCCACCCAGGTGCCCCTTGTTTTTAATTTTAGCCAGGCATTAGTGATGGGGAAGAAAATCTCTACCGTCTGGTTAACCTCTGAGCTCAGTTCTTCAAGCATGGTTTTTTCATCTGCAAAAGGAAGAAATGAAGCAACGTGGAGAAAACTTTGTTTAGGGAGTTGACTGGTTTTAAAGGCTTTTGGCTTCTGGCCTAATCATATTTTCATGTCAGAAACTGACCATGCTTCAGTGTTTCTGTTTGCAATATATCAAAAACAAATCTTAATGAGTCCCTAGGCAGATGGATGCCTTAAACTAGGAGGGGAACAGTAAAGGAAAAAAAATAATAATATTTAAAATGGTCCACTTAAGTAAAAGGTTGAATATATTATTTTTAGTTTTATATTTGATTTAATTTGAGATTTTCTTTGAGAAAATGGAAGAAAATCACAGTGGAGAAGTTAAAGTTTTGATCTAATAAGTGCTAATATTGTATCATCCTCAGATCCTTATAGTGGATCCATCACTTCCTTGGTTTCTTTTTAAAATAATGTCTTTTTTCTTAATATTGTTGTCCTTAGTATTTTTTTTTAAAGATTTTATTTATTTATTTGACACAGAGAGAGAGATTACAAGTAGGCAGAGAGGCAGGCAGAGAGACAGGGAGAGGAGGAAGCAGGCTCCCCACTGAGCAGGGAGTCCTATGCGGGCCTCGATCCCAGGACCCTGGGATCATGACCTGAGCCGAAAGCAGAGGCTTTAACCCACTGAGTCACCCAGGCGCCCATCCTTAGTATTTTTAATAAGTCTCAGTTCATTTTGAACTTTAATCTCCCTAGAAGAACTCTATTAGCTTCTGATTTTATTTTTTCCTTTTTTTGTGCCCCTTTTATGGCCATATTTTCATAGGGAGTTTATTAGAAAGCAGGCAATGAAATGGTATTTTTTTTTAATGACCTTACTTTTTTTCTCCTTAGGATTATTATTACTATTTTAAGATTTATTTATTTATTAGAGAGAGAGAGAGAGAGAGAGTGAGCAAGTGCCAGGGAGGGTAGGGGAGAAGGAGAGAATCTTAAGCAGACTTCCCACTGAGCAGGGAGCCCTAGTCCCAGGACCCATGAGAACATGACCTGAGCTGAAACCAAGAGTGAGACACTTAACCAACTGAACCACCCAGGTGCACCTCCTTAGGATTATTTTTAATGAAACAGCTGTATTTGCAGTTTTAGAAACACTTTATTATTTTTTAAGATTTTATTTTATTTGAGAGAGCATGAAAGCGAGAGAGATCACAGAGCGAGAGGGAGAGGCAGCAACCTAGCTGAGTGGAGAGCCCAATGTGGGCTTTTTCCAGGACCCTGGGATCATGACCTGAGCTGAAGGCAGACGCTTAGCTTAACCAACTGAGCCACCCAGGTGCCCCTAGAAACACTTTATTTTAGAGTCTCAAGTAGCAGGATACAATTTAATGTTTTTTGATTTTTTCTGAAATGTTTCACAAATTATAAAATAAGTGGTTCAGTGTACCAAGCATTTTCTTTGTTTTTAGTTTGTTTTTTACCCTTTGTTTCAATGGGGAATATTCTTATCTAATTGAAATTTCCGTCATTACCACAAACAATATTTCCTTAGGAGTCAGAAGTAAATTTATAGTAGACATTTCCCTTCCTGCTGCTCTACATATCAGTCATTTTTTCTGCAAAGATAGTGAAAATTTATTGAATAAGAAACTTTGAAACATCATACAATTCTCTTTCTGTGTTGTGGGCATATTTCATGTCTTTGAATGGAGACTTTTGTTCATTTCCATATTATAAACAATGAGCTATTATTATAAGCATTCTAAAGCAGGAGTTTCCAAGATACAATTAATTGATAATTTTAGAGAATTAGAAAAAGGTTAAACTGATCTTGGAGACAATCCTTTCCTTATACTGGGACATGAAGACAATAAATAAGAAGACCGATGCTAGTTTTCTTATATGATCTTAGTTATGTTAAATTTTATTTTATTTTATTGGGTTGTTAGAGGAATTTTAAGGAACTAAAACCATATAGAGTCATCTGTGTCTCTGGGCACCCTCCTGGCTCAGTTGGAAGAATATTTGACTCTTGATTTAGGGGATGTGAGTTCAAGCCCGCCATGTTGGGTGTAGAGATTACTAAAATAAATACATGTTGGGTGTAGAGATTACTAAAATAAATAAATAAATAAACTTATAAAAAAAGAATTATCTATGTCTCCTTAGCATCATAACTTCACATTTATGCCTAGAAATGTAAAAGGGTAGTATGTAATTTAAATACTGAAAGACATAAGGTATCAAATAGTAAGTCAGGTGCAAAAATGCCCTTGTAAAAAGTTGACTCTGTTAAAGGTGGAAATAAGCCACTTAATGAAACCACTATGCTTGCACATATGTAAACATCAATGAAAGTACACAAAACAACTTTACATTGATAGTGATCATGAGTGGCCTTTAAGAGTCTCATGCTCTACCGACTAAGCTAGCCGGGTACTGATAATGAGTGGCCTTTAGGAATGGAAGTTTCTATGTATATACTGCATCTATGCATCAGAAGTTGGTTACACCTAACCTAAGCAAAGTAAAAAGGGCCAACAAAAATGTTATGTTTTATTTTGCTTTAGAACAGAAATTCCTGCATCTAGTGTGAGATAGGTGGTTCAACCTCTTCATTATATACATTGTTGATACTAATTTGTTGCATTACAATTTTCATATTAAATGGCATTTGCAAAAGTATGACCTACCTAATACTGATATTGAAACAGCACCATTTCCAGTCATGAAGTTAATCCTAATTAAACATTGGTAGCATTAGTATAAAATCTGGAAGATCAGGAAGTTTTTAGTGCCATCTTGAATCTTATCATTGCAGAATTACCTTAACAACCCTGTTTGGGGATAAAACATTCCAAAAAGAAATTTAAAGAAGCGTCAGTTCATTCAAAGGGGTTGTATCTGCTTCATATGTATCCTTCAATAGTATTCAGGGAACAGCTGTCATATAAAGTATAAAAATACATGATAAACAAAACCAAATCATCTTTTTAATTGATTTTAATCTAACTTCATTTAGACAGCATAATGCTTTTCCCTGATAGTAGGGTGAATAATACGTGTGCAATTACTTAGCAAATCACCGTGGCTTAAAAATATACAGAACCTTCATCTATTACTAATACAGTCTAATGTGAAAAGTGGCAAATTATTAGAGGGAGCTATTGAAGATAAACTGATAACAAGTCATACTGCTTATTCCAGTTTAATTTCAAGAAAGAAAGGAGGAAACTTGATTACTGGTAGTAACAGCAATGATGTATGGGGAACTGCAACTGAATAATTTATTGATTAATAGAGACTGCAAGTCATTATCCCCTTATGGCTGTTCGAACAGCTAATGTGAAACAATGCAACTGATGTCTGTCATTAAATTCCTGCCATATTAGTTCTTTCTTAATTGTTGTTTTATTCCTTGCAGTTGAAAATGGAACATAGATGGGAGAGTCATGTTTCTAAACTTGTTTTTTTTTTCCTGATAAAACAAAGTGTTTTTCAGTTTTAAATGCCTGCCATCATAAGAGGCAATATATTTTATTTGGTTACCTGAAGAAATAATAAATGTTAAATGATGAAGAATATCAAGGTTCTTCAGTCTGACAATGTGCTTTGGTAATATTCAACGTCAGCATAGGCTCTTCTCTACAGAAGTAGTCGAGAGTGGCCCATGGTATTTCTGTCTATCACCTAAGAAGAGAAAAAGTTGACTCTGGCAGCTCTCATTATTACATATTTATCTCTTTTTCAAACTTAGCTCTCTCGCACTTCATAGCACTTGGCTAAACGTCTCTTGAATTTTGTACTGCTTTTCATGGATTGTCAGGAGTACACTAATGTTTCAGGAGAGGGTTCATAAGGTAGACCTATTTAACTCCATATGTCAGATGTTGGAAATACACAGAGGATACAATCAAAGTGTAGTAATGTGATTTACCTACTTAACTTTAAACATGGATAATAAGCAATAATTTAGTTATAGTCCATCAATATAATAAAAACTCATGCGTCAAAACTTGTCACCTGATGATTTTTACCATTAAACTGTACAAAGCTACTCCAGTCCATTTTATGGGATTTTCTATAAAGACAACAAGAAACAACCAATTAAATGTGTCTGGTTTAGGAACTGAATGTTGACCTTTTTTTTTTTAATTTTAAATCCAGTGTAGTTAACAGTGTTATATTAGTTTCAGGTGTACGACATAGTGATTCAGCAGGTCCATGTTACTCAGTGCTCATCAAATAGATGTAGACTTTTGTTTTTTTTTTTTTAAATTTTATTTATTTATTTATTTATTTATTTATTTATTTATTTATTTATTTATTTATTTATTTATTTATTTAAAAGATTTTATTTATTTATTTGACAGAGAGAAAGAGAGATTACAAGTAGGCAGAGAGGCAGGCAGAGAGAGGAGGAAGCAGGCTCCCTGCCGAGCAGGGAGCCCGATGCCGAACTCGATCCCAGGACCCTGAGATCATGACCTGAGCGGAAGGCAGAGGCTTTAACCCACTGAGCCACCCAGGCGCCCCCTAGACTTTTGTTTTCTAACTGATTTGGTCCACAATGAGAGTTTATCAAAATAACAACAGGTTATCAGGGTGAAATGGCAGGTTATCTTTGTATATCTGTCATTGTCAAATTGATCAAGTGGTTATTATCTATCTGCCTGTTTTGTGTACAGAACTTTACCATTATCATAAGCCTAATAGAGTAGACTTACCTAATAGGTCCAGTTTGTTGTTTGTCAAGTTCCTCTTCTCACACTCTGCAGTGTTCAGCCTAGCTTTAATGATTTCTCACAGTGCACTTGCACAAGTACATCTTAAATATGACACTGAGAATTTTCCTCCAAAAGAGTTATATGTGGGAATGTACAGAGAAGAGTCTGTAATTAAATAGTTAATGGTAATGGGCTTTTCACTCAGTGAATGCCCATGAACCTGATATGCATTTGTTTTGGCATTTCTGAAATGACATGCTAAATGAATTCTCTTGGATGTTGATTAGCAAGCCTGCATCTAAAAATTTCCCTCCAACTTTCCCTCCCTCACATGGATATAAGCCTAACTAGCTGAACTGGAGATGAGAAGGAGAAAGCAGGTTGGTGGAGGAAACCTGGTTGGACCTGTTTTGGGGTGTGTCTGAACATCTGGGCTCAAATGACCAGTAATTATATTTTTTCAAAGGTGAATAGTCATAAAATTAGTCATATTATTTACACATTTATGAATACTTATTGGAAGAGGCTAATTACTCTTTTGTAATCTTAAAATACCTAGAAAACAGAAAAATTTCTAGGAAAATTAATCTGTTTCTTTTATGATGAGAAATGTTTGGGTTCCTGTCAAGAATAGGAGGGGTCTGAGATTTTTTTTCTACTTTCATGCCAGCAGTTTAGGCTGCAACAGTTTCATGGCAGATTCTGGGCATGATATTCCTGGATCAGAGACAAAGACTTCAGTACTCACGGTAGAGCAAGGGGCACCAACTTTATGATCCCCTCCGAGTGCTTTGGGGATGACATGGATAGGCCCACCCAGTACACACAACTGGTTTGTATCACAGCTGTGGAATCTTGAATTTAGGAAATCTAAATCTTTTATAATGGATACTAAGCAAATCTGCTTGAGTTTTGTTATGGAGAGAGCCATTATCTTGATGATACTGGACAGTAAACAAACCTGCCCTCTGTTCCCAGGGGAGACATTAACTGTCTTCCCAAGCTATTTACTCTAGGGCAGTTAGTATCTCTGCCTCATTCTGTACGTAACGAGAGAGACCCATAGAGGTTTAGCTCTTAATATAGGTCCTATGCCCTAGAGTTCGTTCTCGCTTATGGTAAGTGGTGATCAGGACTGACAAGGCTCTTGATGAGCTTGTGTAATATTTCTGACTCAGATAAAATAAAGGGAAAACAACACCTCAGTTTTGGGGATAAAACATCCTCAGTTTTACCAACAGCTAGTGTAACTAATACAAGATTATCTTTAACCCCAGGTTAAATTAATATGTTCCATCTTACACATCTTACATCAAGTGTAAGAGTGTTACTAATCTTTGACTATGTATATGAATATATGCTTCTATCTCCTTGTTTGTTTAGCATGTATATCATTATGTATACCAAATTAAGATTGATTTTAGAATTGTTCTTTGCCTTTTCAAACAGTGTATTTTCTTTCTTTTTTTTACAGCAGTTAAATGTAACACATATTGTACCAACAATGCACATGGCTCAGTCAGGAAAAGACAATTTGCTTAGCTATGATCAAGAGCAGGTATTTGCAACTATTTAATGACTGTCCCTTATGTTTGTCTTCCCAGCATTTGCAAGACTTCGTCAGGTGTTCTGACTTTAGAGATGTTAAAATGTAAACAACAACAACAACAACAAAAAACCCCCAAAAATTCAGTCTTGGTATTGGTAAAATATGATACCTCCTTAAAATCCGCTAGAAGTATGCTTCAGAATATTAATTCTTAAGTAATATTTTTACAGAATACTCTGCTTATTTACCTATAAAGTCTCCTTATCTCTTGCTGCCCCTCTAACCAGAGAAATACGTCTGGGACTTTTGATTGCATGCATATCCCAATACACTTTCATATTTCCCAAATCTAATAGGTTGCTTAGTAAATACTCCTTAGTATATCAGTTCGAAGTTTTAACTTTGTGTTTGGTATATTGCTCTTGTGTTAGAAAACTTACTTACATGTAATGAATGTCATAAGTGATCACAGATTTTTAAAATTGAGAGTGGTCTCTTCATTATTTTTTAAAATTGAAATATATTTCAAATGAATATGACTTCAAAATCATTAAACTACTCAAAGCATTTCCCAGTTACCTACTATTTATCTGAATCATGTTGTTGAATATTCAGTAATAAAGAGTTTGATTAGTTTTTTCTTTTTTTTTTAAGTACCTTGGTTTAGAATATACTGACTCTATGTAGAGGACAGGAATTTAATTTCAAATAAGTTTTCAGACTGTTACTAGCTCACCAAGTCATAATTACTATTTTGACAGTTATGTCTCATAGACATTTATTTTAATTGCATATGTTAGCAATTCATTTTGGCATGACAGTCTCTGCCATTGTTGTGTTGCTGAATTATGCTTACAGAAACTATGTCAGAAATTCAACATGTGGAGAACAGTAATTAACCTGAATCATCAATTAGCTTTTGTGAATACAGATGTCCTATGAATGCACTCTAGTTGGTTTTTTTTTTTTCGTTTTTAATTAAGTAAAATCTCACTAATCCTGACTGTCTTTACTTACCCACTATTTCTAACCCAACACTAAGTATTCCCGATTTCCTTCCTAAATATGTTTTGGATCTGTCCTCTTTTATCTGCATCATCATTACCCTTGTATATCTTAACATTAGCTCTCACCTACGTTCTGCTTAGAGCCTTCTGTCTCCCCACACCCACTCTTAACCCTTGCAATTCATTTCCCACTTTGTAAATAGAGGACTGTTTATAAATGCAAGTCATACCTTATCACACCTGCTTGCTTAGAAAGATTCAGGGGCTACTCCGTAGGAAAAGACTAACATCCTTGAAAGAGGCCAGGGCTGTGCACATTGGATCCCAGTACCCTGAGTCTCACTATATGCCCTTGACTATACCCATAGGCCACATTGACCTTTATAGTAGACACCTTGTTGCCTCCTCCGTAAAGCATGTGTTTCTTCTACTAGAGTTTTCTTTCAGCTCCACTTAGCTTGGCCAGCTCCCTCAGTTTGCATATCAAGCCACTGCAAACATTACCTTTTCTGACCACCCAAACCAGATTAGGTCTTCTCTACATATTCCCATAGAAACTTGAACTTGTCCCATATCATTCTCATCATAAAGTGTGAACATATATTTGTGTGCTTATTTTCATAGAGTATCTTTGCTGGAGTATAGTGAACTTTGTAAGGAATCTGTATTTACCAGAGTATTCTCAGCCATTGGCCCAGCAATTGGCAGATATAAGTGTACAGTAGTCACTTGTGGGGAGAAAAAAAGAATAATTCTACTACAACAGAATGAGCAATTTTTAAATCTAGGCTAAAGTGAAGTTGACTTTTTAAAAGAAAAGTTTGGCATGAAAAATAGCATGATCAATACGTTGGTCCTTTTAAATGGCCTTTGAGGAATTTAACAATATATGGTTTGGAAATGCTTTTAATTAAAAAATGTATCTTATCATTTGTGAGTCAGACACCTTATATATTTGGTCGGGCACTGCTACTGCCTGGCTGTGTGAAGTTGAGCAATTAATTACCTTCCTGAATCTGCTTCCTGCTCTACATATTCTCTGCTTTGTTGTAAAGAGAAAGCCTTGGGGGGTAGGGGTGTGTGAATGATAAAGCAGTGTTTATTAGGTTTAACTATTTAAGTATGCCAAGCAGATTCCCTGGCAGCCATTGATTTGATTTTTACTACATCTTTTAAAATAATTTCTCAAATGTCTTTAAAATGTTCGGGGTGCCTGGGTGACTCAGTGGGTTAAAGCCTCTGCCTTCAGCTCAGGTCATGATCTCAGGGTCCTGGGATGGAGCCCCGCATTGGCCTCTCTGCTAAGCAGGGAGCCTACTTCCTCTTCTCTCTGCCCATCTCTCTACTTACTTGTAATCTCTCTCTCTCTGTCAAATAAATAAATAAAAAATCTTTAAAAAAAAATGAAATGTTCTATACTTCATATTTCCTCTAATTAAAATTGGCTATCTTTAAAGTAGTTTAAATTCTAATGTACTTAAATATATCATATATATTTGTTTCATTAACCAATATTTGTATTGAGGACAATGCATTCAAGGCATGTTCTTAAATCTACAAGTTTCAACTCACCTGAAAAAGAGCTCATAACGAATCCAAGGCTTTTCTCTGCTGTCATACAAAATCCTTATTAAAATTTTCAGCTCTTGCAGCTAATAGGTAGTCACGTAGATTACAGAGGACATTTTTAAACTTAGTACAGTGACTCTTTTAAGCATATATATATACATATAAAAGTATATATATATGTATGCATATTAATACATATTTAGCCCAAATGTTGATTAGGCTTCTATCCGGATTATCAGTTTTGCAATTTGGATGCACATATACTGTATTATACACATATTTTTAAAAATGCACATTTAAGTACAAGGGATATGTATACCATTTTTTTAAAAAACCTTAAACACTTTGCAAACCTCCTTCTGATCCTGCCCATGCCATGCCTTACCATTATCTTATATATGAATCCAGAGAAGTATCTGGAGTGCCTATTTGATTAATTAAGCTTTAGTGTTTTACAATAATAGTTTATTTACAACAATAAGCAGTGCCTTACATCTGTATTGCAGTAAAATAGTGTTTATATCTATCTGTCACCCAAGGGTGTATTTTCTTGAGTGCACCAAGCACTTGATAGACAATTTTGACTGAATTCGTTCTACATTTTGGGTTAAAGTTTATAGCTTAATTTACATAATTGTAAATTAGACAGTTAGTAAGATTAACCAATATTTATCACCTCCTGGATGGAATCATTAGAGCTCAATAGCTCCCGTCCCCAAAATATAAGGAGGTAGACTCTTTTCTTACTTAATAAACCATATTTACCTCTAATTATGAAAATTAAAGTGATTAAAGGTTTTCTATTGATGAAATAGATGTTCTTCTTCCCATGTCAAAGATATTCTTGAGGGCGCCTGGGTGGCTCAGTGGGTTAAAGCTGCTGCCTTCGGCTCAGGTCATGATCCCAGGGTCCTGGGATCGAGGCCCGCATAGGACTCCCTGCTCAGCGGGGAGCCTGCTTCCTCCTCTCTCCTCTCTCTCTGCCTGCCTCTCTGCCTGCTTGTAATCTCTCTCTCTGTGTCAAATGAATAAATAAAATCTTTAAAAGAAAAAAAGATATTCTTGAAAGAAATATAGGTCTAATGATTGAAATTCAGATGCCACGTGTATTTTGTAATACATCATAATATATGTAGTTTGAAGTTTGTATGTAATAATGTCATTTATGGCATACTTTAGTAACTAATCATGGCATTTAATTCTCAGTCCACTTCAGTTTGATTCAAGTTACCTGAAACTTTCCAGGCTAAATTTTATGTTTGAAATATATTTGCTGTACTCCAAATGGGATGTATTTTTTTTAAAGACTATTTATTTATTTGACAGAGAGAGGGAGATCACAAGTAGGCGGAGAGGCAGTCAGAGAGAGAGGAGGAAGCAGGGCTCGATCCCAGGACCCTGAGATCATGACCTGAACCTAAGGCAGAGGCTTTAACCCACTGAGCTACCCAGGCAGCCCTGTATTTTTATTTTTGTTAAGATTTTGAATTCAAATTTGTCTCTTCTAGTGAATACTGGGTTGACTTTTGCACATTCTCTCATGAATATCTCTTAAAGAATCCATTAATTACTGTGCTTAAGCTTAAGACTACTTATAGAAGGGGTTATGTTTTTACTTCTTTGTATTATCCCTCAATTAAAATGTGTAGCTTTTTTAGACATCCCACGGTTTGTGAAACTACTGAATCTGACATCATAAGCCCTGCTAGTACAGGCCTATATATAGTGCCATTCCCAGTCAAATGGTTAACTTCATGGAGATATTCATGAAAATATTGTTGCAGAAGTTAGGGGTCGGGGGAACCTCCCATGTTCACCCAAGTTAAATTGCTCCCGAACTCATTTCACTTCATAACTTGCCCTTCGTGGTCAATAATGGGTTACATTATAGGAATTGGTTAAAACCAATGAAACATGATGAAACATGAAAACTAATAGTGCTAATACCAGCCATTTATTTGAGGAAAAAAAAGCAGAGAACCATGTTGTTATTGACCATACTGGAAATAATTTGGAGAGTGCTTTGTCCTTTTGTAAGTGGTTGGAGTTACTGAAAGAGGAGAAAAAGTTTCATTTATCTCCTATGATTTATCTCCTGTGATTGAAATGTTTATGATATAGATTACTCTTCCTGAAATATAATTAATATCATAATTCTTTCCATCTCCAAAATGATTTTTTTTAAAGATTTTATTTATTTATTTGACAGAGAGAGAGAAGAGACAGCAAGAGAGGGAATATAAGCAGGGGGAGCAGGAGAGGGAGAAGGAGGCTCCCTGTGGGCTCCATCCCAAGACCCTGGGATCACAACCTGAGCCCAAGGCAGATGCTTAATGACTGAGCCACCCAGGCACCCCTCCAAAATGGTTTTGTAAGACAGATAGCATTATTCAACACTGAATGTTTACTGTGTGTGTATGTCTGTTCTGAATGCTTTTGAATGAATTTATGAATGAATGAAATTATTTCATTCCATCTTTACAGTGAACTTCTGTATTAGTCTGCTGTGGCTGCCATAACAAAATACCACAGCACTGAAGCCACTTAAGTGGCTTGGTGGAGACTTATTTTTCCATATTCCTGGAGGTTGGAAGTCTGATATCTGCGTGCCAGCATGATTGTTTTCTGGCAAGGGCTCTCTTACTGGTTTATAGACAGCTGCCTTCTGTCTGTGTCTTCATATGGCCTCTTCTTTGTGTGCATAGGGAGAGAAAGAGAGAGAGAGCTCTGTGGTGTCTCTTACAGAGAGAGACACTAATCTTACTGAACTCACACCTTTATCTTCTTTACCCTTAATTACTTCTATAGAGGCCCCATCTCCAAATACAGCCATACTGGAGGGTTAGGGCTTCAACACATGAAATTTGGGGGAACACAAATGTTCATTCCATGACGCCCACTGAAGTAGGTTCTCTTATAATCATCTCCAGTTTGCAAAAGAGACAATTGAGACACAGTGTTTGGTAATTTGCCAGGTACCACCTGGTAGCAAGTGTTAGAGCTAGGATTCAAACCCAGGCTATCTCATTCAAATTTCATGTCCTTCATAATTTCATTCTCTGCTTTATCTTGAGGAAACACAGAAAAGGTAAAAAGAATAGAGGCATTTTTTTAAAGATTATTTATTTATTTGACACAGAGAGATCACAAGTAGGCAGAGAGGCAGGCAGAGAGAGAGGGGGAAGCAGGCTCCCCGCTGAGCAGAGAGCCCGATGCAGGGCTCAATTCCTGAGATCATGACCTGAGCTGTAGGCAGAGGCTTAACCCACTGAGCCACCCAGGCGGCCCGAGTAGAGACATTTGTGATAGGAGTAATGGATGAGGAAAAGGGACTTAGTAAGATGTCTTACAGTTATAGAACTTGTGAAATGGTTCTAATCTAGAATGAACTTGGTTATGCTTTCTGAATTTCCTATGTGATCTCTCTCTGTCTCTGTCAGTTAGTTTTAAATCAGCCTTTCTCAGAGGAGAGACTAATATAGATTCTCAAGCCCACCTCACAATTATTGAATCAGAATCGTTGGGTGAGTGGCAGTCTGAGACTTCATTTTGAAAGTTTCTTAAATGCTTCATATGTGTTCTAAGGTTTGAGAATTGCCGCTTCTCAAAGGGACATCCAGTTCAGGTTATGAGACATATGTTTGAAGGTGACCCACGTTTGGGTGGTGCATTGGTTATGTTTAAGCTCTGGCTTAGAGAGAAAAGGTGGACAGGCACCGAGCTCTTTAAAGACAGCTCTCCAAGGAAAATGTGTTCTACTTTTAAGTAATCCATTCCTACTACCAACATTTTCTCCTCGCGTCTTTTTCACAGTTTCCTTGGGTGTTTTTCCAGTTTCATGACTTGGCTCCACTTCCTGGTTGCCATCTCGATAAGTCTTTTGTCCACCCACTCACATCTTCCCTGCAAAGTGCACTCACTTTATCATATAACACCTTTCCTTTCTTATAAGAAAAGTGTTATATGTAGACTATCCCATACTGATGCATATGATATCTTGCATATCATAAAAGGATGTCGGATATCATGTACTACTTCACTCAGGACAGACTCCCTTGTCCTCTTCTTTCTCACTTTGCCGCTTTTTATGCCTAAGAGAGTGGTAAGTCATTTACCTGGTTCAATTTGAGGAGCACTGACAGGCTCACCCGACCCAACATTATCTGAAAGTCTAATTTCTGCAGTACGTTATCCATGGACTACTTACACTGCATGGAGCAATTTTTCCAAGGTAGACTTTAAAGTTCCACAGTTAGTTTTGATTGTGAAACACTTCACATTGACCTCATCTTAGAGGTGAACCATGCACATCTGGCATAGTAAATGGTCTAAAAGGAAAAGACTTATTCAGAGTAGTCGAACCCACCAATCTCCGAAGTTATTTGATCACAGAACCCATGTCTTCTGCATGACTGTGTAGATGTTCTTAGGAACTGATGTTCTGTGGACACACTTGGAAGACGGCTACACTGTGACGCTATGCATTGAAGTACTGGTTGAGGCTTAATTTCCCAAACATCTTTTTAAAAATACAAGCAGTTGAGATGCCTGGGTGGCCCAATCGGTTAAGTGGCTGCCTTTGGCTCAGGTCATGATCCCAGCGTCCTGGGATCGAGTCTTGCATCGGGGTCCTTGCTCAGTGGGGGACCTGCTTCTCTCTGTGCCTCTGCCTGCCACTCTGCCAGCTTGTGCTCTCTCTCTCCCTCTCTCTCTGACAAATAAGTAAAATCTTAAAAAAAAAAGATATGAGCAGCTTGCCTGGGGCAGGGGGTGGCAGGGGTCTCTGAATACCTGTGGAAAATTGTATCACAAAGAGTTTAAAAGATAAGCGAGCAGAGAGTAGAGAACAAGAACCTCACCTTGATATACCAACATATCAAATATGTATGTTTTGAGATGAGAAAGGTAGCATGAAGGAACTAGAATGGAATGTGGGGTGTAACTGAGGTGATTGTGATGTTCTTGAGTTAATTCCGATATACTTGGGAGGCAACAAATGAATGGAGAAGATGAAAGGAAAGACAGATATGAAGATGGGGTATTTGAAAGCAGATTTTATGTCCTTCATGATTTTTTTAGCTGCTAATTCTATCAGGAAGGTAGAAAATTGAAATCTATAGGTAAGGGTGTGTGTGTGTGTGTGTGTGTGTGTCTGTCTGTCTATCTATTGAACTTTAAGTTACTAAAACTCATCGTCTCAGGGCTCTAAACTTATAATGTCAATGTCACAGTCCTCTCTAAACTTTTCAAAATTGTGAAGTTGGTGAGCAAGAGGCCTAATAGCCTGCCGTGTGTGAAGACAAGAGCACAGCCGTAGATTAGAACACGTGGAACTTTTATTTTTACTTTTACTTTCAAGTCTGTCATTTTTATTAATGTTCTTAGAACCTCTTCCTCTGAAGATGGACTTTGAAACTTTCTGTAATGTTTTTTAAGAGACAGACTCTCTAATAAATTGAACAGAAGCAGGAGAGCTTAGATTTCATCCCCTTTTCATTTTCCCATTTGAATTTATATAATACCAAAATGCATGTGCGTCCTAGGTTGACTACCCTGCTTGCATCCCCTATTGGCAAATATAGTTTTTTGAAGCAGATATATAAGTGTATATCCTAAGAAAACTGCCTGAATTTTAGCTTGAAATCACAAATCATCCATAGAATGTGTATTTCAGGTAAAAACTCTAAAAAGTGTTGTACTCTGTCTAAAAGTTCATAGTAAACCTGAGCAATTGAAATTTCTCACTATTTGCATTTGTCATAGCAATGTATAACCACATATGAAAGGCCATTCCAAACATAATTTTCAATTTGGCTCATCTTGCTTCTGTGAGAATCTCCTTGTGGGTCTATTTCCTTTTCCACATCCCTTCACATGTCTCCACACTGTCACTCTGTTCATCAAAGCCTGCCCTCAGGAAAGGAGCTGATGGCTGAGTTCATAATAAGTATTATTAACTGATATGGCTGAACATATTACAGGAGGAGCTCATTATATTTTATTAATGTTAATCCTTGATTCTTAGTGAATTAAGTTCTCATTGTGAAATATCGTCTACCAGCCATGTTTAGGGAAGGTAAGGCTTTAGTGATTTGCTGGAGCCAACTCTTACTGGCTTATAAGAACTGATTCTTAAATTTTTCAGAATTGTTGTGAGTTGATTGTTAAACAAAGCCATTATTGAAAATTAAATTATACAGACTTACAATTAAGTAAATCATATTAGAAACAAACTTCATTTTCCAAGCTTATTATGTCCTGGTTATGCTACCACATTTTATTAATATCTATGCTCTTGAGGATGTTTTTGTCTACTGTATTGGTGGATGTGTAACTACACATCTTGTCCCAACTCTGTTCAAGTGGCATTATATTGGCTGTTTGGAAATGGCCATAGTAGGTGTATTTACACTGTGGAAAATAGCAAATATTCCAAATCAGAGTTTATTTTATTGTTTTGCTGACTTTCTAGACTTAAGAAAATGTTACCAATGCTGATTAAACCTGAAAGTGTGCTGTAGCTATAGGCTTAACATTGTTTCAATAGCACAGTGACTGAGGACATATTCCCTTAGTATTTGTCAATGATTATCCAATTCAGCAACAAAGTTGCTCATGTCATTCTGACACAAATGTCCTTTATTTCACTTTCTTGGTATTCTTTGAAGTAAGAGAAAATAACCGACATTCACGATGGAAGTGCCCTGTTGTCCACTGCAACCATGGGTTAGCTACTCTGGTGGTGAATTTCATGTATCAAATAGGTTAGGCCATGGTACCCAGATATCTGCTCAAACAATATTCTGAAAGTTTCTGTGAATTATTTTTTTAGATGAGATTAACATTTAAGTCAGTAGATTTTGAGTCAAGCAGATGGCCCTCCGTAATGTGGGTAGACCATATCCAGTCAATGAAGGTCTTAATGGAAAAAACTGACTTTTCCCAAAGAAGAGGAAATTCTGCCAGTAGACTGAGCTCAGATTGTAACATCAGTTCCTCTGGGGTATCCCTACCAGCCTGTCCTGCAGATTTTGGGTTTGTCATCCTGCAAAATTGTGTGAGCCAATTCCTTAAAATAAATCTCTTATGTGTGTGTGTGTGTGTGTGTGTGTGTGTGTGTGTATTTTATGTGTATCTATCTATATATATGTAGATAGATACACATACACACACATATCCTGTTGGTTCCATTTTTCTGGAGAACCGTGATGAATGCAGCTACTGATTCAAAAGTTTTGGGAAACAAACAACGGTGTACAAGTCAGTTGGCTATATGGAATTTGGAATAAATAGTGTTGTATTTTTAAAAGTTATCCGTGAATTGTGTGCTACACTTTCTATATAAAAGTAACATTTATTGAAACCTTACATATGTATATATGTGCACACACTTTCTTTCTCAGAAATTCAGGTGTTACATATTGAGCAGCAGACCACTGAGAAGAGTATGCACGCGTTCCTTTAATCAGATTGTCTCTGTGTATGTGTGATTTGCTGAAAGTTTAGAGCTGCTAATTTTCATGTTTTCCCAGTTATTTATCAAACATTTAATATAGGGATGGAAAAAATCCTTACCTATTATGTTCATGTTATTTGGAAGACAGATACCAAATTTTTGCTTTCTAAATGTGGGACAACTAATATTAATTGCATTGTGTCTTTTTTATGCAAAACTCCAAAAGTAATTAACTGTGGCTTAATAAATATAATATTTTCACAAAAATGCTATTCAGATCCTTCTACTGCAAAGACAAAGTTCATGTGTGAATACCTGCAGGTGGTTCAGTTTTCAAAGCCTCTGAAAACACTTGAACATGGAAACCTCCGTGGTATTTTATCTCCTGAAGAGAGAGAGCTTGAGTGGATTCCACAGTTGTTTGAAGTTTGTAGTTTCATAATGCCCCAGCATTTCAAATTCAAGATTTAATAATCTCTCACCTGCTAAATCATCAAATGCCCTTTCATAACAGGATGCTGTAGTATCGTTCATTTCAATGGCAGCCGTGGGATAATATCGTCTTAAGCCATTGATAGTGATAAAGAACCCGCAGAGCATCAGGGGGAAGAAAAAGCCAGAAAGAAAGATACTACGTGGACTTAATATGTTTTTGCTTCTTCAAAAAAGGCAGGAGAATATGAACTTTAATTGATACAGTTATTCATTTTTTTTCAACCTGCAGCATTACTTTACTTAATGTGGAAAATAAAATGAAAAGAATAGATATGCAAAATAGTAGTAAGCCCCTTATATGAATAGTGCTTTCTTAACGTTCAGTTATTGATTTTCTTTGTGTGACTTGACTTTGCAATGGAAACGATGGAAAGACGAAATCAATATGAAATGAAATTTACATAAGGGCTATTTTCTGTGTGGTACAGATTTTATACATTTCCAGAGTACACCGGTGTGGCTTTGTAAAGCAGTTTAAAAAGAAGTATATGGAGTCAGTGGCAATAAGCATGTGGCAGAATAAGTATGTTATTTCTAGGGTGGTGGTAATAGAGTCCTGCTCTAGAATTGTTACTTGATAGCTCTGACAGGTTTTTAATTGGACTAATTTGGGGTGGACACTTCTTTAACTATGCAAGGCTCTTAAGCCTGTACCTTGAGCCAGTGCTACTTGATAATTATGTATAGGACTATGAGCAAAATATTCCATTGCTGTTATTTCATTTTGATGCACAAAAGCCTGGGATACAGGAGAGGATAAGGAGGTGCCAAAACCAAGTCAAGTCTGAAACTAAGGTTTCTGAATCCTCGGTCTTATCCCAAGTACTCAGGCAACAGCATCATTGTTTTCTCCACTACATCCCAGCTAAGAATAAGGAAAACAATTCAGATTCCTCCAAGCTTCATATAATATCCACATTCATATTTTGGCTATACCTATTAGTTATGAGAAGTTCAGATAGGACCATATTATTTCACTTCATTAACCCCCTCTGTCTATGAAGAAAACTCTAAGACACAAAAGCAGGAAATTAGCTATATCTGTGGCATTACTCAAGTCATCATCTTTAGAAGTTGTAAAAATAAAGAAATGAAAAACCATACGTATGTATACACATGTGGATGGTGTTTGTAGCTCTTTTCCACTCCGGCTTACCAGGACTTGGAGTGTGACTGTGTGATGGAGGGGTAGGAATAAATGGATGAGCCACTGAAGGTTTGTTCTATTGCAATACTGCTCATACGTGGGGTTGGAAGTAAGAATGAATTATCAGGACAGAGGGAAAAACACTAAAAATTATTAGCTTAAATGAGAAATGAGATCCAACTAACAGAGAAATTTAAAATGGAAAGGAAATCACAGCATCATTGGAATTTTGAAAGTCAGACGGCCTAAGTGCCCGTCTGCAAAGTGCTCCCTTCAGCGATGGCCAGCGGAAATGGGCAGAACTTTGGGGTTGCACTCGACTTTCAGAGGCAGCCCATCTATGTTGTAGAGCTTTAGTTTTCAATTTGTTTCACACATAGAAGCAAAACTCTGTCATCCCATAACTTGTACTTAATTCTGTGATTCTAGAGTAATTTTCTGGCTCTGGATATAATCAGCAGATGATTTGTGCATTAATTGATTCATCCCCTCAGTCATAAAGTCAATATTTAATGAATATCTATAATGTGTTAGGAATTATGCCAGGTGCCAAATATATCTAGCTCTTTTTCTTCAAGTATTTGAAGTCCTATAGCCCTGAACATACTTCTTTTTATTTCTCAGATGACATAATTCCATGCCTTTCACTATTCTGGTTTCTCTATTCCTTTGCATCCAGTTTATCAGATGGAAAGGTGAAGATGACCACTGGGCATATCTAATAAGAGGAAAGTTCCTGTTTCATTAACTTCAGTATGCCTTCTCACTGCAGGAGGCCATATATAGGAAACCCAAATTCTGGTATGATCATTCTATGGCCATTATTGCATGATTTTGTTTTTAAAATTGACTCATAGTGACTGATTTTAGTAGTTTATAAATTATTGCTCAATAATTTTTTTCAGGGTCCTGACTATTATGTAGTACCCATTAATTTGTCTTAGGGTTTCTGACTTTTCATTACAGAGACACTTGTCTAAATGTTTCCCTTTTCAAAAAAAAAATTAAGATGAACTTTTCCAACAATATGATTTTCTTTCATTTCTCAAGAGATTTGAAAAACTTACATATTCTTAGCTGATAGGCAACTCATTTATATAACTAAATAAGTTTCTGAACTCCTTAGCAATTGAGTATTTTATTTTAAATCCATGCTGTGTAGATTCTAAGAAAAAATATCTATGGAAATGAGAAATGGAGAGGTTATAGTCAGGTTATGAAAATAAGTAGTTGGATTAAGTCTCATTTGTACATGTTGTAAATTGTTGGGGAATGAACTGTTTTACATATGACAATTCTGTTGGTCTTTAATAACTTCTTGGTGCTTATTGATTTTGTAGAATTCTGTCCAGACCTGAAACCTCCATAGATAGTAAACTCTTAGAGTGATACTGTAAACTCTTAAAATATCTTCTGTCTTCTCCTTGTTGGGTGCCCAGTTTTAGTATTTCCTTATAGCTTTTGGTATGTTGGGGGCAGAGAAGAAGCAACTGAGCTTTTAGAATAATGTGCTTTAGTCACAATAGTGTCTGAATGTTTATAGGGTTGATGGGGCTCACTTTCCTTCATGTGCATGGATTATAGTACATAAGATTCCAATCTATGTTGTTTGCTCAGTAATACTTTTTCAATTATTCCCTGTTCTGAGAATATATATTGGATGGAAGCAGTAAGCAGGAGGTAAGTAGAAAACTAATATTTTACTGAGTTGGCCTCTTCTTTATTGAAATGCAAAGCATAATTTAAATTTTTGCCTTTAATATTGGAGAAATTCACTGTGCTACACTTAGAACTCAGTTCACTCACCATAAACTTCAGATCAAATATTATGTAAGTATTTTTTGTATTACATTGTGTTTATTCTTAGAACATGCATAGCCTCTTTCTGTAGATAATGTCTAGCCAGAGAGGAAGTATAATATTATGACTACATACATGGGCTCTGGAGTCAGACTACTTGAGGGTCTTTCCTGCCAGGTGATCCAGTCAAGTTTAATGCCTTTGCAATTCATTTTCCTCCTCTTTAATGGGGTCTATAAAAGTAACTATTTCATAGATTTGAATTCTTTTTTTTTTTTTTTGTTTAAGATTTTTATGTATTTGTCAGAGAGAGAGCACAAGCAGGGGGAGCGGGAGGCAGCTGGAGAAGCAGGCTCCTTGCTGAGTAAGGAGCATGAATGTGGGACTCGATCCCAGGACTCTGGGATCATGACCTGAGCCAAAAGCAGAACCTTAACTGACTGAGCCACCAAGGCATCCCATAGATTTGAATTCTTTATTCAAAGGATTAACTAAAATAATACATGTAAATAGCCATGTTGATACTAGTTATCATTATTACTTGAAGTATACAGCTTATTGAATTCACCCATTTAATTTTGATTATGGGAAAAATAAAAAAGTAAATAATTCTGACAATTAAATAAATCCTGTGAATGTTTTGGTTTGTAATACACTTGACATCTGTAACTTTTTACTGTAAGCTTTATGTATTCATTTTTTCTAAATGATTCTGAGGATGCTATTTTGTTGCTTTCTAGGAAATGAGTTTTGGTTTTGGTAGTCAACATGTTACTATCTCTAAAGAAAGCCATTAGTGTATTTAACAGACAAATCAGATTTTTAATGTCCATTTATGGCAGGCAGACATATCTGTACAAAACCTGACCTTAATTTGAGGGAAAGAATTTGGAAAAGCGGTTAACACATTGACTTTCAATATCAAGAATCTTTTAAAATGTGAACTGTGTTTAAATAGTTTTAAATATACAAATGTTTAAAAATAAATAAATACTTAAGATTAATTGTAGTTTTGACATTTAAAAGGTTTCTTGTCTAGCTTCTTTGTGTTTGTTTACAAATGAATCGGGACATGCATTTGGCAATTATTTAGGCCATTGGACAAATGAAGACATCCTGTGAGGACAGTGTGGAGGCAAGTTAGCTATGGAATTAGCCAAAATCCTCTTGTAACATTCGATAACAATGGTAACATTGCTACTAAGTCTGTTCTCTGGCCTGACCTCACTTCCGTAATTTGGTGGTGTAAACAGCACTTAATATTTATTTGTGCATACGTATTTGTAGACTATCAGAAGGAATGCTGAATTTACCATCTGTGTGCCTTTGAATAAGTCACTTAGCCATTTGGAGCCTTTCCTCATCTATAAAAAAAGAAATAATTTTTCCATTATCCCATCCTGTAGAGTTTATAGTAGGGAGCAGAGCTTTATCACTTATAATAATGTTATTTATGGACCTTATAATCTGCAGAATATATGTATTGCCAGAAGATTATTTACTTATTTATTTTTCTGTGGTGGAGATTCAGTGTTACAGTAGAAAGAGACTAGGGATGGGATTAAGGAGACATGGGTCATACAGTTAGGCTTTGTATCTCCATTTCTTTATTTGTTGAATGAATGGACTGGTTTTGCTGATGTCTAAAGATCCCATCTAGCTCTAAATTTTAACTATAATTTCTTGGTATCTTCTTAGTTTTCTTCAGGAATTTTTTTCTTGTGTAAAATCACAAAAAGAAAGGGATGCTTTTGTTCTTTCAACATATTTTAAAAAGGAAAAAAACTAGGAAGTAATGTGTTATACTTGAAGATATATGTATAGTTATGTATATTCAAAACTAAAATATGTTTTATATATATGTAAATAATTCTTGTAATTAGGTTTGATTGGTAAGTGAAATATATTACTTTAAAATTGGAAAAAGTATAAAGCTAAAAGAAAACATGTTTATGAACCAGAATGTAAAATTTCAACTACTTTTTATTCAGAATGAAATTTACTTTGATTTTCTAATTACTTGTTGAAGTGACCATAATTTCTATTATAGATGATACAATGGATGTGTTTATTTAAAGCACTAATTTTCCTCATAAGTATCATGTATATTTGTTGGCTGAGTGAATTATTTGACTTGCCGAAGAAAGAAAAGAAGTCAGTTGGCTCATGTTTTTATACCCAATGCAAAGTTTGAATATAAAACATTGCATTATAATAATTTGTATTCTAGAAAAAGACGTCAGGATCAGGGCTCCAAATAAAAAGGCACTGGTTCCAGAAACACTGTGATAGTTTAGAAATTCCCAAAAGCTATCCAACAAAGTGGACTTGACTAGGATTACTTTCAATTTGCACTTGTCTCCTGGGTATCTGTTCAAACCTGCTTCTGAATATCCTCTGACTGATTTGTAAAGGGGGGTTGGTTTTGTTTCCTAGCAGGGTGACACATTCTTGTAGAAGTCACACCGCTCTGCTGTTTTCTTATATATTACACTGCAAGTTGTCTTCTGTAAATTAAAAAAAAAAATCACGGAGATAAAATGCAGCCTAGTGTCCCTTGCTTTGATTAGGTTTGCGTATGAAATAGTTCAGAAGTCATTACTCTGACTGCATTATTGAAGGTGCAGGGGACATTTTGGGGTGCACTTCTTTCTGCTCATAGCATTTTTATGTTGTCTTCAAAACTGTCCAACCAGTCACTTAGTTTTCTTCACTGATCTTCTTTTCTGTTTCCTGCCAAGCGCTGGCATTTCTAACACTATTTATCTTTCATTCTCTTTACTTCTCGCTCTATTCTGCTAACCACAGAATATTTACAACCGTCTTTGGGACATTTCTATTTGGGTGGCCCACAGTTATCTTTAAGCAGCCTGTCTTAAACCTACCTCCTTCTTCATGTCCCCAGATTCCTGCTGCAGGGTTTACTGCTAGGGTTTCCTGAGCTAAAATTGGAAGTGAGCTTCACCACTCCCTTTTCCCCTTCCCTCCCCCAATACTTTTTTCACGTTCTCTTTAGCTCTTTTGCTCCTCATCTTTACTTTAAAGACCATTATTTTGCTCCAGGCTATATAAATGGTTTCCTTATCTAAAATAGTGCCCTCCCAAAAGCTCTTCTTATCACTACTTCATCTCCAGTCAACCTTCAAACTTGCAATCAGATCAGTTATAACCTTGTTGCTTAAAAAGTTTGTCTTGTCATTTAGTCTTTAAGATCCTTTTTAATCTGACCCAATCTATTTTTGATTTTTTTTTTCTCCTCTCTTGGACCTCTTATTTACCCTAATGTGGAAGAAGCTGCTAGTGGTCTACCCAAACCTATATTTTTCTTCCTGGGCACAAGGCAAGACTCTCATCATTCTTTGTAGTCAAGATGTGGCAATGTGATAAGTTCCTGGGAATGAAATAGAGCAAAAGTGATATGAACACCTATGGGTTTATACTGTAGGACATTTAGGTTGTGTTCTCTTTACCCCTTTTTACTGTCTGGAATCTGAGGCAACCATTTGACTATGGATAAGATGACACTGAAAGGAACCTAATTACCTTGGTAATTTCTTGGAACCGAGGTGCCTCCACCAACCTTGACTCTGGATTGTGGCATGACTATATGGAAGTGAAGTAAACAATTTTTTCTTTAAGTCACTACTTTCTTTGTAGTATGAGGCCTTTAAACAATATTCAGTGTTTTTCATATAAACATTCTGTTTTATCTTTGGGAATTCTGTATCTTTGCAGAATGGAGACATTTAAAGAAGCCTCATAATGAAAGTGTCTCCAAGAACAGCAAAGATCATTGAAGACACGCTTATCTTATTGTAGTCTTCTCCATGATGAGAGAATTGAAATTACAACCTGGCCCTGGGTCACTGACCTCTGGCAGACATTGCCATCTCTGACATCCATATGTTAGGATATCGTCTACACTGTTTGAACAGACCAAAAGAGACCCTGCCTGGTTTAGGCAAAGTGGATGCTTATTTCTCAAGTAAAAATCTAGAACAATATCCAGGAGGATAGAGCAACTCTGTTCCTACAAGATACTTCTTCAGCCTTGTGATTCTGCTACTCCTGAGTGTTTTGCTTTTGTTTACATGACAAAATGTGTCATCACCAGTACATTCCCTTTTCAGTTAATGAGAGGGGAGGAGGAAGTAAAGAGTCCCAACTATTCCTACTAAGGCTACAGCCTGTAACTTGCAGAACACCTTCTGTCCAAATCCCACTGTTCAGAACTTAATACATGGCTATATGTAAGGCAAGCTGGGAAATATTGTCTTTATTTGTGAGGCCATGAGCCCAGTGAAAACTTAGTTAATTCCATGATAAAAGGAAAAAGGGATGGTGAGTACTGGTGGAAAAGTAGTGATATCTAACACATTGAATGGCTGTATAAAATCTATAAAATTGCCTGATAGATCTCTCTAAAATGGAAATAATATTTTTCTTCCAAATAGTTTTCTCCTGTGATCTACTTGATCTTGGCAAGCAGTACCATCGTCTGCCTAGTCAAAAAAGAAATAAAAAACCTAAAATACCTCCTGGTCCTCATACCCACATTTAATCCACAGAACCTTCTGTTGATTCTCTTTCATTAACATCATGTTCGCTCTTTTTCCTTTCATTTCCTCTGCAAATTTTGCAGTATAATCCACATCCCTTTCTTTATTTTCAACTATTACAACACATCTTTAAATGGTGGTGGACTTTTATTTTCGTGTCTTTCTAATCCATCCTCCAAAACCATAGTGATCTCTCTGAGATTTGAGTATGATCATTTTATTCCTCTCTTAAAGGCCCTTTGATGATTCCTCATTGCCTATGAAATAAAGCCCCAAATCCTTAGCGGACCACTTAGCACTCCATAGTCTTACCCCTTATTTTGGAATATGTTCATCCTTACCACTTATAATCTACACTTTAGTCCTGCTGTCCCAGTTTTCTTACTAGGGGATGCTGATAAAGTCTTTGGTGAATTGGCTTGCAGATTTTCCTCTCCCTAGAAAGTTCTTTCCTCCTTATAGCCTTGGCAAAAAAACATCTTTTTAGGCTATTTTTAATATAGTCATTTTTATGAAGACTTTGTTGGCCTCTATGTGCATTAGGTTTGACTATTCACTCTTTAATGCCTACACTGTCTCTTTTATAGTCATTTGCAACCAGGATGGGTGTTGATCCACATGCATGTCATGGAGGCAGAAACAAGGGTAGGATTGTATATACTATATTTTTAAGGTAGGATTGTAGATACTATATTTTTATATTGTATAGATACTAATATAAATAAGGAATACCATTTTCATTTGTTTATTGAATGCCATGTTCATTTTTTTTGTCAGTTTCCTTTATTTGACTGAAAAGTCCTTAAGAGAAGATTTTGTCCCTTGGTTGTATTTGCCAGCTCAGAAATCAACATGGTTTCTGGAATAGAGTAGAAGTATGCAATAAATGCTTCTTTAAAGCTCTAAGAATATACCTTCAAATGCTAATGGTGGGGAAGTGAACTAGTACAACTGCTTTGTAAAGCAATATGGCAGTATGTATTAAAGCAGAATGTAATCTGTATGACCCAGTAATTTTTTTTTTTTTTTTTTTTTTTTTTTAAAAAGTTTTTTTTTTTTTTTT